>BGPR01000142.1:733961-793199 GCA_013235015.1 Araneus ventricosus | reverse complement strand
ATCGTGTTTACACATACATGGACAGATAAATAGACAGTCTTGCTTTGATGAATTTAGACAAAGATTAGAAAGAGATTTACATTTTTGGTATAAAGATTATAAGTAAGCCTTCTAACCTGTCGCGTGTTTGAGTTATCTTGTTCACGTAAGCATGAATAGACAGATCGACTATCAGTCTGCCTCTTGACAGAGTTAACATTAATTTTGATACAAATCTGTAATTCTAGTAAAAAAAAACCATATGCCAAACTTAATCTAGCTGTATTGTTGTGCTTATGAGTTATTGCAAGGGACGTGGCGAGGTGTGTGTTAGGGGTGCTACACTCCTCCAGATTTTTTCCCGAGTCGGCATGTTGGCCATCAGTCGGCAAAATTTGATTGGATAATCGATCGTAATATTTCATCTCTACGCCGACGACGTTTGGATAAATATGATTTCAGTCTTAAGGAAAGAATGTGAAATTTTATTACTGAAGTTGGTATATTTGCCAAATTTTAACTTACAATTAGTTGAAATAATTTATTTATCGACATGGAAACTTATATATTGGTTGCGAAATTGACAAATATCATTCTTTAAAAATTATTAATAAATTATAGAGGAAATTAACTTTCGGCGGTTTGTAAAAATCGTTTGGTTGAACTGATATTTTCATTTTAATTTTAAAAAAGTATTAGAACGAAAGAGTATTTGGAGTATTATTATATTTTATAAATAAGCGATTTTCACATTGAAAATATTAGGCAGGAAATTTTTTTCACCCGGAGCAACGCCAGGTATATTAGCTAGTAAATAATAAAATAATAAGAATAAAAAATTCTTCGCAAGACTTAGCTACAACTGCTTTCTCATTATTTTCGAATCGTGTTCGAGAATTGCCGGAACCTTATAATGCTGCCATCTGAGCTTAACACAAGTGCGTTATATAGATGCATTAATAAATTGTTTGCGTCGACTTATTTAATTTCCATAATGTAAATAAATAAATAATGCAACAGTTAGTTAATCATACACGCCATCCATGGAAATAAATATATTGTTTGCAGTTGAGCTATTAACCTGAGTAATATAAATGAATCAACAAATATTAAAATCGTTTGTCAAATTTTTCTCTTACACCAAATCATTCCCTGCAAAACATATTTATCTTAGAATATGTGCAGAAATACTTAGCTTATTTCATGTAATGCTTTCTGTTTTTTTCTTTTTTGGCATGTGGAAGATGTGCCAATTAAGAAAATTGAAAAAAAACATTGAACATAAAAATTGATTTAATTTTTATTCATTCTCTACAGTTGCCAATGGCAACAAAAGGAGAAAAATATTACTTTCGAAAAGAATTCTTCTTATTATTTTGCATGAATATTGTGAATAGTTTTAAAGAGAAAGTGAATAAAAGAAAGAGCCAAAAAAGCATTTCTTTCTGCTTTTATTATTTCATTTCCAAGCCACCATATTCTGATGACTCGGATACAGATAAGTAATTTCTTTTAAAATGATACCTAATTAATATATTATGTTAAAAGAAAGAAATGTCGTTGAGCGAACATTTTAAATTACCAATATCATTGTTTCTAATCTTAGTTTTATTGATAAGCAAAACCATTTAAATATTTTATCTATCAAAATAAGTGGCATATTTTTAAAAAAATGTCTATTTTGGTCGGATAAACTTGCATTGTTGTATATCAAGTACAGAAAAGATTTTGAGCGATATTTTTTAATAAGAAGCTCTATTTGTGAATACTTACTTAACTTAAAAATTCGCTTATGTTTTATACAGTTATTAAACTTTTGTATAGTCAATATTCAGATAAGGTTTAAGTAGTTAACTAAAAGTATAGTAGAGTTTGTTGAGGATATTTTGTTGAAGTCTCAAGAAAGCAATAAATGTGACACTATTAAGAAGACTTTTTTATTCTATTTTTACCTAATTCTGAAAAGATTCGGTTTAAGAGACTTTTACCCACTTTGTATTTAAGCGATAAGCAATCTTCTGAGCTTTTGCCTTATATGTAAATTTTAAAAATAAGCACTGTAATTGTAGGGTTTTAAAATCTTTGTGGTTGTAAAGTTTATCACAATATGTATAAGCAATGTATTCTTGTAATCAGAGTTCTAAAATGTTTATCAATTTTATTAGAAAATGGTTACCGCAATATTATCGCTATCTATATATTTTAAGCAATTTAACTTCTTGCTTCTTAAACCTAAGAGGTTTTCACATTCTCATTTTTCGGATAAGTTTATAAAATCAGATGTACTTAAGTTTTTACCTGATTACCATAATCTTAAAGAAAAAAAAGGAAAATTTGGATTGATTGATTGAATAAAGGTTTTTGAGATGCCTATTCTTAAAATGTTGCTTAAACTTTTTTCTTAATCATAAGGCATATTCGAAGTTTTGGAAATTTATAGAAAGGTGCTCAGAAATACACGAAAACATGTTGCCACTCGAAGATTTAAAAACTTTAAAATGAATTATTTAGCCAGTTAAAATGTCTCTTGCGATTATGGTTTCCCTTCTGAGTCTTATTGTTTGATAGTTCGTTTACATTTACTGGCCAAAAATTTTACATTTTTACGGAATTGCAACTTCACGGTGATTTCAAATAAGAATTAGTATAAAATAAGAGACACCATAATTATGGATGCAATAACTAACATTTTATTTAATATTCCTTACTTTTTGGTAAAAAAGAACATTGAACAGAATATTTCAAGTTACTTATCATTGAATTCTAAATTCCTCGCAGCACTTCTATTAATTATTTACTGGTCTAAACAACAAATCATAAACGTCTGCAGTATCAGTATTATATCAAAAAATTAATAAAAACAGTTTATAAAAATACACTTTTATTAGTATTCTAAAAAATAGAATTGTTTATTTAAAGCATTTTCTACTTTTTAATTTTTAAGTTGTAATTCATTATCATAAATATTATGAAATATTGAAATAAATTTTATTCTCAAACTCACTACCAGGTGACGCCACTCGTATAGAATCGAAACTTAATTAAATTAATCGAATTATTGATAATTTTGTTTGGAAATATTAAAATAGCATATTGTCATAGAGTAAAACACATGTGAACAAAATTTCAAAACTAGCACACCAGGAAGAGAGTGAAAAATCGATTACAAAACTCCATCTTTAAAACATGAAACAAGTTAAATAAAAGTGCATAATTAAATAAAACTTTCAACAAAACATAATATGAGATAAAGGCACTTAAGGCACGTATTAAGAAATCTTAACACTTGTGTGTTAACAACGGAACTTTCTGCATACACTGACTTAATTGTCATATTTCTATCCAGCTATACTCACAATTTTCTTGGATGAAAATGGCCATGTGTTTTTATAATTACTGATCCACATACTTCATAAGGCATTTATATTCTGGAACATAGTTGAAATAGAAATTACCTGCTGTTAAATGTTGAGGGTTCGTTGTCTGTACTGATGAATAGAGGATTCAACCGGTTCCAAAGGTTACACGTGTTCAGAAATCTTTACACTTTTATGTTAACAATAGAACTTTCTGTATACAAATCACATTCGAGAAGAATAATTGAATCGAAAACGTGCCTTCGATGAATGTGCAAAACACTTTGACTTATATTAAATTCGTTAGGCATTTACGCATGCTCGAGGTATGGAATAGCGATTTCTGAATCGTGACATTGGAATGCCACAGCGTGAGCACCTGCAATTCTTGGCAGTGGTATTTAACGTAGGATGGTGATTTCAGCTTTCCAGATAAGAATCTGATTATCTTTTTTCATCGAAATAGACACTACAGTACAGTATAGTTTTTTTTACACCTGCACGACCTTCTATTGAAATTTATGTATTAACTAAAGTTGATGAATAATTTCAGTGCCAACTTTTATTCTGTTATATATATATTTTATAATATACCAAATATACCAATTCTAAAAATACCATTTCTTGTTTGCCAGTGAGTGGTTTCGAGATCGGTTTCTTGACTTCCTGAATAAAGTAATATTGCGTAACATGTAAAAATCCTGGAATAAAAACACCATTGGAGCATTGAAATGTCACCGAAAAAGATTGTGGTGTGAGGTAAGAGTTTCTGTGAAATAATTTATCTTCATATGGTTTCTATTTTTTTCAAAGAAGCTCTTCCTAGTTTCTGTTTCTCAATTGAGTTTCAACATGAGGCATGTGAAATTATTCGTGTGAAATTATAATTGAAATTAATGAAGAAGTAGTATTCATCACTTACAAGTAATCAAACGATCAGCAGAATTTTTTCAATCTTCAATATCTCAGAAAAGCAACTTTACGCTGCACAGGGGCACTAAGAAGGCGGTCATGGAATATCACAAGAAAATGTGATTATACTTCCAACAGTAATGGCGTTGACAGTCGGGGGGAAAAGTGTATTGGAGCCCCGGGAATCAGTCTGAAGGGAGGTACAAAGGAAAAATATTTATGCGTTTGCAGTGTTTAAATCGACTTCTCATATTGAAAAGTCGATTTAAACAACATAAATTGACAAGAACGTGTTTAAATAGACAAGAATGGCGCAGATGTATGTGTGCAAAAAGATATACTGTGTTCTAGATGTCATTTACCATCGCTACTCCTATGTTCTTATCCCCTTCTAACTCAAATGCTGTGTATTAATATTTTGTATGGTCAAAGAAAAGTAAAAAAAAAAAATTGATCAGCCTTCATTAAAGTTATTTAAAACTTTCTATTTGCGATTCCACATCGTTTGAAAAATATTTCACGATCTTATCTGCAAATAAAATATTTTTCTGTGCATATTTATAAATAGGAAACAAAACACAGAAACGTGACACATTAATTAACGATAAAAATGAAATTAAGTTATATTAATTCTTAAAACTAGGGGGCTTCTCCCCTGGCTCGCTGACGTTCGCCAACCCCCAGCAGAATTACTTAGCAATCCTTCCAGGTTGTGCAAACCCTGCTCACTTCGTTCGCTACAATGAAGCCTCTGTGCATCCTAGCAAAGAACTTTTATGTTTGAGCTTAATAGATTTGTGTCCGATGCTTTAACTTAAATTAGCAAAGAATAAATTTGTTGGTCTTAAAGAAAGTCTTTTTTCTCTATTTTGCAAGCATTCCCCAGTAGCACAAAGATATTGCATAATATTGTAGGATATTGAACAATATTCGCAATATTGTATAATATTGTACAATAACGTATAATATTATTATTGCTGTTAATAGTTATATTGTGTAACAGGTTGTGCTACCTGGGTTAGGAAGACGAATTCAACTTTTAAATGAAACTAAAAAATAAAATGCAAAAGAAAGTTAAATAAGAGTTTCAAGATATATGAAGAGAATCCTAAAAGAAAATCGGTAATACTTAAGAACACGATGCGGATTCGTTGCCAAGCTCGCCATAATCGCGCCAACCGTTAGAAAATTCTCCAAATGGATAAAAAAGTTTTATCATTACCACATTTGGCGAATGATCGCCAAAAGAAATTCCATTTTGGGACCACACCATATTTTTAAGTCTGGGCAGCATGCTGAGCATGTTGAAACAAATTATTTCTTCTTCCGAACTCCTTTTAAAACTTTCTTCAATCGATTCATTTGCACGTTGAGTTAATTTTCTTTCATTGTTTCGATAATATTAAACTGCGCGGTTCATAGTCATTCTCAACGCATTGAAAAGAAGACTCAAACCGGATCGCAGTCGTTTGTTTACGTTTGGAAAGTGAAATCACGTGATCATCAATTGTTATAGATGTTACCAAATTCTATAACTAAACAATGCGTTTTCTGGGAGACACCCAAGAGAAATATCTATAGAAATATTTCTATTGGCTATGCTAAAAGAAGGTGCCTATTGCTGATCTGTGCAGCATCGTTCGAGGGGCTGCGTTTATTTCGGTTACTACGCGAATCATTGACTGGTATTTCATCGACGGCTTCATTGGTTTCGATGTCCAGTTTTTGGTAATATTTAGTCTTGAATTTTTTGAAAAATTCCTCTATTGAGGTCAGTTTCAAACCTTTTAGTATATTTACATTTCTAAATTACCAGGATGCTTTTGTGATTTGCCTTGCAGTAATGTTTTGTAAAGTCTCAAATTTTTTGCTATGAGTTTTAATCGCCGACCCACCCCCCACCTTTAGTTGCATTTTTGCATCTGCGTACCCAAAAAAGTAATATATAACTCACACTGTCTTATAGCTGTTTCAATTTGTATAATCTAGTGAGAAAGCGCAGTTTTGCCATAGTTTGTTCCGGCGGATTTTATTCCTGAAGAAAAAAGTACAGAATGCATATACATGGTGATTGTAAAGGCATGGGAAAATTTTTAAAGGCAGGTCAGGCATACAGAAACGAGTCATTTTTATAAAAGAACATGGGGTGCCAAACGCAAAGGGGGGGGGGTAGCTACAGGTGAGTCTTTGCCAGTGAATTAAGCAAAAGAAAAGGAGTACATGTAGAAATGGGTGTTAAAGACTCGACAGTGGTTTAGGGGAATTAATACTAAATGAAAATGCTTAATGTTAAAACAAAGACAGTTTATTGAAACACAGTTATATTTACAAAAGAAATATTTGCAGTTTAAAGAAAAGGAATCATTTATTACTTTACTGTTAGCAATTGCTTATTGATCTAGAACTAAATATATTAGTGAGGGAAAATGAAGAGCCATTAGGCTTGAGAAAAGCAGTTACAAAGTCAAACCTGCCTTCGGATTTTTTGCTCCAGGCAGAGAAACACGTTCTTCCGCTCTCAGCCGTGTAGGAAGAATTGAGGCCCCAGTGCGTTCTGGAATGCACTAGGCTAAGCGTTTTCTTCAATTGTCCTTTAATAGTGCTTTGCCTGTTTCGTGTTTCCCTCTGGGTGTGCGGCTTCAAAATAAATTCGCAGAGGAGACATAATAAAAACTGAATTTTCCTCTACATACATCACTTAAAGTTTACTACAAGGTGCGTAAAATCATAGGACAAGGTGCAGCTCACTGTAACAAACAATTTTTACTTTCTCGTATACGAAGTATACAAAGAGAAAGTATTGTAATCGTCAAAAAATTCGAACTCGAGATTTTGACGAATCTCCACATTTTAGACTTCCCTGAGTCCGAAAAACACAATTTGGAAATTATGTCTGTCTGTCTGTCTATGAACACGATAACTCGAAAACTATTAGAGCTACGGGGATGAAATTTGGTATGTGATCTTTAAACATAATTTGTAGGTTTCTATCAAATTTTGGACAAAATCCGTCAACGGGAAGTCTGTCTGTATGCATGTTCGAGGTCATGCGAACGCTATAACTCAAAAACTTGAAAAGCCAGATGGATAAAATTTAATACACAGTTTTATCGTCATGAATGTAGGTCCGTATAAAATTTTGGGCCAAATCCGTCAAAGGGTTGACTGTCTGTCGGTCCGTATAATTTACTTTTGAAGAGAATCCGTCATCTCCACACGCATGCGTACTGCTTACCTCTGTTCCCGTAATACGGTCATCTTGGCTCACCGCCAAATTCTTCTCGAATAAAAGTGAATTAATTATGGAGTGTTTTCTTTTAATTTTTCTTTCACGCCGAAACATTTTCAAGAGTTGCATATTTGATTGCAGTTAGTTTTATTTTGTATATTTCGTAATGCATTTTTTTCTGAGTGGATTTTGCAATATTTTTACTCTGACAGAACGAGAGTAGTTGTTAAAAGTAAAGTTATAAAGTAACAAACCAAAATTAGTGTCAATTGATTCATCAGTTCTGTTTTTCATGCTTTTTTAATTTCTTAAGCACTCTGCCAATGTGCATGATATTTTCAACTGCAACTATCGGTAGTAAATTTGTAACAATCAGATCGGAGATATTGCTGGCAAGCTAAAAGGCTGCTTAGATGTGTGCAAATCTTTTAGTAACTTACATTAGATAATTGAAATTTGGTATGTGGTCTTCTAATTTATCCACGCGGTGGGAGGGGAAACAGCACCTTTTTGGGAAAGTATACGAGAAAGTTTAGGGGAGGCCACTCCCGCTGGTTTCTTTTATATGTAGGAATATATGCGTGGAAGTGGCGCGTTGAGGCACAAACACGAAAAAATGAGGCATGAAAGAAAGAAAAGCATTGTTTAATTACAACATCGTCGCAAAATGCTTCTATACAGCAATTCTATTCTTTAACGTAATTGTTATAATTATATTAGATTATTATAATTGTATTAGACTAATTTCAGCCGAATTATTTTCCTGTTTCTGAGGGTACTTGGGATTTCCGAAAAAAATATTAGCGTTTCAATGGTGGAGCAAAATTTTTTTACTGACACAATTTTGTTGATACTGTTAGAGAGGGAAGTAAATCTGTTTATAAGGTGATTACGGAAGAAATCTGTTAGCACAGCATCTGTACCGACTTGAAGTAAGAGGTTAAGTTTTATTTCTCAACAACGATTTATCACGAACGCTTTTTTGCTTGATTCTTGAATTATATCGTTGCGAGATACGAGGTTTAGGGATTTTTAGCCAGAAAGACTGTTGTCCCCTAATTCAAAAAATATTTATTCCAAAATTCGTTTCAATCTTCTTAAAAATTAAGTGAAATTGCCATCAGTAGATGGACTAGAAAAAGTGCCGATCCAATTCGGCAAGACAAAAAAAAAAAAAAAAAAAAAAAAAAAAAAAGCCGTCCTCCTAGAAGGGCCGCCATATTCTTTCTATTCTAAGACTTATAAATATCAAACCTTTTAGAGGAATCTTTTTATCTGTCCCAGTTTTTTTTCGAGAAAGTGAGCATTATGTAATGCGTAAGAAGATACCAGAGTAAAACACAAACAAGCTTTTATCTTGATAGCTTTTTTATATCAGAAGTAAAGTGGATTGTACTTAGGTTTTGTTTTATTTCGTTGTTGATTGTGTGTGATAATGATGGTGTTTTTAAAATTTTCTCAAAGTCGTAATTGTAGGCCTCAAGATAAGTGGCCTAATTTTCTAACTTTCAGCCCTAGATGTGCTAAAATATTGAGTGGAAGGGATATGGAAGATTGAACAAAATTTTAAAACAAAATTACTTTTAATGCAGAAAGTAACTTATTAAGAAATTCGTATAAAGAAAGTGAAAAATCTCATAAGGTAATCATGAAAATGCATGATTATCTGTTAAGACAAAGTTGCTTTGAATAGATGGTGGACCGTGTTATCCAAGAATGCATAGGCAACAAATAAAGAGCTGTAACGTTTTGAAGCTTACGGCGCATCACAGCGTCTAATAGTTGAACGATTTAGAAAGTGGAGACCCGATTACATTTCTAATTGATTTTATTCGTCATTTTTACTATGCGCTATTTTTTTTTTAAAAAAGAGTTATAACGGCTATAATTGTGGAGTTAATAGAAAATAGTACATCAAAAATGTAACATAAAAGTTGTTACTTTTAGAAGACTTCCTTAACCAAATATATTCAGTTATATTCAGAAATACATCTCAAACGGGAAATACAGAATTCGAAAAAAAAAAGGATTATTCTTGACTGTTTTTGAAACTGGCTGATGTATTAAAACATGCAGAGATAGATTTCATTTCCACAGCCCCCCCCCCTCCTCAATTGTAGGTAACGTTTTAATGTGAATTTTCAAGATGGTTTTCCAGAATGATGTTGCCGGTATAGTAATCAACTTCATGCCCAAATTAAGTGCCTGTCAAAATCTATGCTGGCACTTATCTCGGAATTTGATTTTCTCACTTTCCGTTTCCAATACATTTATTATGTATTTGAATCATTTTACTGTAACTTTTTCTTCTGATAGAATTATCCTCATTGGAATAAAACTGAGTATTATTTTTCCTATAATTTCTTCAGGTTTTTTTGTGACAACTTTTTATCCAGTGATTAATTGATGACAAACCAGACAACCAAGAAACCTCCAATATTACCTTTTTCACAGACAGTTTATCGTTATCGTCTTTTGGTTTCATAATTTTGATATTTTCCGACGATAACTTAGGAAATTAATAATATAAAACACATATTTGGGTCGCCTTAGAATTGAAAAAAAAAGAAAAAAAATTATGATCAACTAGCCACGGCGATGCCTGTGGCATCACTATCTCAAAAAAATGAAAAGAAAGACAAAAATGACATAAAATAAAGTTTTGAAAACGAAATCAAAAGAAAATATATATATATTCCCTTGCGGCGATGACATTTGAAGTGTAGGAGAACAGTACCCAGTACGTTAATCCAAAACAATATAAAAGATTACAATGCGAAATTCATTAGACAGCGAGCGAAATATGCAAGACTAAGAAATATGTTAACACGGCTGAATATTACAATCGAAGTCATTCAGTTAATATATCATTTTGAAAAGGAGGAATAATCTTCTGAACGCGAGAGCATATGATATCACCTGTCGCGAGGGAATGGGATTGTAAAAATGCATGCTGGGAACGCTTCAACGCCGTTATGCGTAGATGCAAAGGAAATAATTAATTAAAATTCAATGAAAAAAGGTATTTTAGCCATTCTTGTTTTAAATCAGGGAGAACTTTTCCAATTATTACTTCAAAAATTTTGAAAAAGATAACGAAATTACATAGAACGTCGGATACAGGAATTTTAGTTTTAATTCTTAAAATTTTTCGGGAAAACTGACTATTTTTTAAAAATTTCTTAAAATTCAGTAGATGTTCAAAACAAACATCATTAAAATGACGATTGTTTGTTCTATCCGATGGTGCATCGATTGTTTTTCTTTGGTCATTAGAAAAGATACTATGGACAAATACGTGCGAAAAATCACCCAAAACAACACAAAATATTAAATTAAAAATTTTCTGCATTAAATTTTAAAATTCGTGCTTTGAGGTGCATTGAATCACCATTACGACTACCTGTGTGACAAATTTCATGGCTGTAAGTGCGATAGATTTGTCAGGACACACGCACATACACCCACACTCACAGCATTTATTGAAGAAACAGTGTGTTCTCTTATTATGTGTCATATTTGGTCATCATATGAAAATAGAAATATAAATAATTCACAATATGTTCTTTGGACATTTAGCTGATATTAAACCGTTCTCAAAGACATCAATGATGACTCTAAGCAAAGCATGAGTATCCAAATTTAGAAGAGTAGCTGTCGTTCTACATTTTAACTCGATTCATAATTATTCGACCAGTAATTGCATTGCTATTTGTGTGTATGCTGCTTAAAACAAAAGCTGTTAAATTTCATAGAGACTTAAGACACGTATAAACGTTATTACGGCCGTTCATTGTTTCGTATACTCTCAACCGTCTACATAGTCAACCTCATTTATCATTAACTGTACAGAACATTGAAATGATTTGCGCCAAACTGGTAACATATTTGTAAACGATATTTCAAACTGTTCTAAATAATTTGCATACGAGAAGTTTCAGGCCAATTTGAAAAGAAATTGTAGCATTAAACGAAACAAACAGTGGTAAGAAAAAATAAATTGGCAAAGATTGAAAATGAAATTCACATGGATGTGTTTCAAAAAATAAGTTTTTTAATAGGATCAGTTTCATTTCTAAAAAAAATTCGACGGTAGGCTGTCTCTGCGAAACGGCCGCTGGAATTGAGGGGCGTAGACTTACTTACCTTACTCAACCGTGACTTTCTGTGACTAAAGTAGCTCTTTGTGACTCTTAAATCTATAGTCTGTTGTGACTAATAATCACTAGACTAGACTTTATCTATGTAAAATTCTTCGTGATTTTCACCAACTTTGCAACTCGACTGTGACTAAACCGTAATTACAAATTCTGAACTTATTTTTGCAATCTTCAATGTCCCCCTTTCTCTGTTAATTGAAACTAAAACCAATTTTCTATGTTATTTGTTTGCTGAGCTATAAGCGTTTAACTTAAGCACGAAAAGCGTCATAATTCAACAATTCTTGAGTAATATTTCACGCGAACGTATGATCGTTGAATGAATTGCCTTATGTACTTGGATAGTCTGCGTGCGCGCGCATCAGTTGCTGTGACGTCATCAAAATGTTTCATGATTTTTACGAACTTGGCAGCTTGACTGTGACTAAACCATTATTCCAAATTCTTTTTGCAATCTTTAATGTACCCCTTTCTCTGGCAAATGAAACTAAAACCAACTCTATGTTATTTGCTTGTGGAGCTATAAGCGTTTAACTTGAGCGTGAAAAGCGTCATAATTGTTTTCTTTCCCGACACACCATTAAATCACTATGGAGAGACGTAAGTCTACAGCAAAAGCAATTCTAATCTATCTTTGGTGCGTTTTATCAAAAATAACAACTTACCAGAGCCAAAATGGCGAGGTGTAAGCAGCAAAAAGAGTCAGCAGTTTGTGAGTACGATGTTAACATTAGCAGTGGTTTCAGCAGGAGCAGATATCCCTTCTGTCTCGTTTTAAGATCACAAAAGGCAATTTAATACGACATGATGTTTATGACGCTTTATTCTCTTCTATTCATAAAATCGAAAAATAAATTTATAACGTTAAATGTCTGAGGAACAAGAAGACATCCATCAATTCACGGCTTCATCTGCTTTCTATATCCTTACCGAGTTGTAAATCTGATTTTTTCGGCATTAAATTTTCGTGAATCCTTTCGCAAACCGAAGATGTGTATTTCAGTTTGAACTATCGCATTTTAAATGACATAAATGTTTGGTAATCGACTTACATTTTCAAATTTATTCTGATATTTTTGTCTTAAAGTATTTTTCGCCCGAAAAGCTCACACAGATGTATGACAAACGGTTTTTAAGAGATAATGTGTTGGAGTTTTTTTTTTAAATATAAATATTTCGAAAAATAAACATCCTTTTGAGAAGGAATTCAGTTTTTACTTTTTAGTAGACGGAGTATGCATAACGGAAAGTATCGTAAACATAAAAAAAAAATTCAAAATTTTGAAGAATTTCGACATTTTAACTCTTCTTTGAGTTCGAAAACAAAGGTTTTCTGAATAATGTCTGCTCGTTTATATTAGCATAATAACTTAAATGCAACTAGTTAAAGAAGGAAATCTCACTTGTGGTTGTTACACAAAAATCATAGGTCTGTATCAAATTTCGGACCAAATGCCTCAATGTTAAAGACACTTTTCCTTAACACAAATTCGCTTTTCTTCACTCGACTAGGGAGCTAAAAATATTCAGATTTGTAAAGAATTTTTAACGTCCTAGTTTCCATTCTTCTGCAGCGAAATTACTATCTAAATTTTAGTTATCGCGTTTATTTACATAAGCGGTGTTACTCCGTCCGGAGAAAATACTGAGTGCATTTGTCTGTGTGCAAGTTATAGGAGTTAAGAATCAAAATATTTGTGTTAAAAAGTGGAGCAATCAACAATAAACAAATACAACGACAATACAACTGACATCACTGAATATACGATTTTTTGATTTTTAAAATAGTTCAAAAATTGTTTTCTTCTGATTTCAACTTCCGAAGATATCATCAGAAAACATAAAAAATACACAATAATAATAAACGCCCGAGTTGAAAAAAGAAATTTTGGATACTTTCAGAAGAATATTTTTATGCTTTTGGGAGCGTTCTGTTGAAACAAGCTTTGGAAAAGTGAGAGAGTAACATCTTCGATTTTATTTTGTCTGTGTACTGTTTAAGAGAGATTGATCTCTCCTAGGTCCGAATAAATATATTTATAGAACAAAATGTCCCTCCAAGTCATTTTGAGATCTAATTTCAGTTTTTATAACTAATAAACTACAGTAAAACCTGTTTATAACAATATTGTAGGGACTTGTTTATAAAAATATTGCAATAGACAGGTTATCGCTGTAGACAGTTTGAGCATCCACAGTTTATATTACCTGTCATATACTAATATATTAACTAATTTATATTGCGCTTATTCATTCATCTTACAATTATTCGCTGATATAAAACAGTATTTTATAAACTTTAAATTATTTAAACTTTTGTTAAGAACTTCTAAGTGAAAACTTAGATTGCCATTAGTAAACAAAGATAAGTTATAATTAACAATCTGTTTAAAATACAGTGTGTCCATAAATTATTTATCAGATAACGATTTGTATTAGATAATACAGAATAAGAGAGAGGGAAAAACGACTTACTGAATTTTATTTAGAATTCAAAAAATTTATATTAATACATTTCTGCAGGAGCAACTAATGGTGTTCGGAGAATATCAAGGCTGTTCTCGATTGTTAGACGTTGTTAAGCGTTTTCGGAATCACAATAGAGTTTCTATGGCGATTCGATTTCTTAATTCTTCGACGCTGAAAACCTCTGCTGCAGAAATCGGTTCTTCAGGTATCCTCCCAAAAAAGAAGTCGAGTGGTGTTATATCGGGAGAACATGGAGGCCCTGAAAGTGGTCTATCTTTACCAATTCAGCTATCTGGGAACGTTTCATAGCATGGCGCCATTTTGTCTGTAATCAAAAAAGTTTTCCTATTACCATTCGCAAAAATGAGAATAAATGCAATTCCTTGAACTAAAGATTATACTGATATAAATGATTTCCCCAGACTTCGTAAAATTAATTTTGTTGTCCGATGAATAATTTATGGACATCCTGTAGATTCTTAGATTTAGTTGAAAAATTTAGCTAAAAATATGATTTCTTTGCAGGTTTACAGAATTTTTTTTTTATTACAATGTAATTATATTACAATATTCAACATCCTTTTAGTTTCACTTTCAAGTTAAACGAAGTCAAATTTCACTCCCTTCAACTTCCTTTTAAGATACGGAAACCGAAACTAGATTGAGAACTACGAACCAAAACTACGAGAAATACAAAACATAGAATATTTCTCTGGTTTTATTTCTGTTCTTCAAAAGGTCAAATAATGAATAATTTTTGTTTCCTTCATTCTCGCAGCAAGTTTAACCAATGACAGTCATATTCGTAATACCCCCTCCCGTCGATAAGATTATAATTTTAACAACATCATGAAATATTTTGAAAAAAATGTTTTATGTCCTAAATTAAACGCAATTTTGTTAATCGGCAAGACGGCACGCATAAAACAATAAATCGCATTCACCTTCGAAGGCGCAAACCTATTTTTAAGGTTTGAATAAAATTCATCAGATCCAAATACTCGTCCAGCAGAAAATAAACACAGTGGTTAGATTAAATATTTCGGTTTTCGCATCACTAAGTTTTCATAAAGAAGGAATTGTAATTGTCAAGAAATACGGCCTCGAGTTTACAATGAATTTCGTTGTTTTTCGCCACCTGTAGTCTGAAAAGAAACACTTTTGGAATTGTGTCTGTCCGTCCTTGAGTGTGTGAGCATGGTGATTCAAAACCGCAGCAATCTAGGAGGAGAAAATTTAGCACGAGGTCTTGGCACCAAAATTATAGATCTGTATAAAATTTAGGAACAAAACAATTAATGAGAAGTGATACTTTTCCCAAATATACATCCGATTAAAAACAATAGTACAATTAATAAGAGCTTAAAAACAATCAAGTAGAAAAAGTAGAATAAATTTTAAAATAAATTTAACTTAAACTTTAAATAGAATCAACAAAATAACAAAATTTAAACGATAAAATTTATACAGTGTTTAAGTAGCACGCAATTGCAGCTGCATACAAAAAACAATGGAAATCAAGATCATTCAAAGAAAGCAAAACACTAAGAAAAACTCTGAGAGAATCGAATTAAACAAACAAGGAGTCCAGTTTATCAAGGGCTAAGGACTTTATTCGAAATGGATTTAAAATATTTGGGAAATTTTTCTGTAAGAAGCTTGCATTACTCCAAATATAGCTTCTCTTAGCCCGAAATTTCCCAACGAAAGACAAAGGAGATCAGTACCATCTAAAAAGCATTATTTTAAAAGAAAAAGAAAAACCAAACACAAACATAAAAACGCTAATAATATTGATTTAAAATATCATTAGCCTTTGGGCTGAAAAATCGCCTTCATAAAAATACAGTTACTTCATGCTTAGAATGGAGAAAAAAAATGTCCTCACTTATCACAAACACACGCGAACTCTCCGCAAAAATAAATAATCATCCCTTTTTTTTAAAGAAACACGAGGACTACGGCGCCATCTATATTCGAAAAGACAATTAATAAGGTGATTTTGATACTTTTAGAGGATTTTACCGATGCGATTTGATAATGTCTGGTTGCATAACTCACTCACAGGCAGATTCATTTTTACTCACGCATTGTAAGTGGTATCTATGCGTGGAAGCAACTATGCCAGAGAGTGGAGGAGAGATCATTCTCGATTTCTTAAATCCCGAAATGAACCGGTATTTCAGTGGACTGGACAAAAGAATCGGTGAAAAAATGCTCCATTTATTCAAAAATTGACCATTTTTCAAATATAAGCCGGAAGTTTTCGAACAAAGTTACATTTATCAAACTTTACTAATAAGAAAGGCATATAACAAGGATTTTTCTATTTTGCTCAGTACTTTTTTGCTTGCTATTAAGAAAAAAAAGTAGAGACTTCCTTTTTTTGTTGCTATAAAGAAATAGAGACAAAAAATGAAACTGGCCAGGTTTGGAATCATGGCAGGTCTCTAAGCACAGAGTGGAAACAGGAGCCAGATTTTCTGACTGACTCGTCTCTCCATTCAGTTGTCATCATCTACAATGGTTATAGTAGGATGACTGTACATATTCTACCAACAGTAAAATTTGGGAAGAAAAATTCGTCAGAGAGTGACTTTTTAAAACTTGAATCAAGTTAAACTTTTGTTTAATATTACTATTTACTGATAAGTAAAAAGAGGGATAATTCGAGACAAAGAGTCGTAAGTCGGGACTAATCCGGCAATTCTAGTCACGTTAACTGTGCATTTGTTGTTGGAAATACGTCTCTCGACAGATTTTGCGTGCTATCGATAGCTCTAATTTGCGGGGTAACTATAAAATAAATAGAGGTGTAACTAAAAGATAAACGGCATGGAGTGTATGTTGTTGAGAGCGGTGAGAACTTTGATGAGAAATGACGATCCATAATAAAGAGGTTTATTCTAATCAGGGGTGGTGCCAGCGGGGGGAAGGGGGGCAATTCCCCCCCCCCCCCCCGTCGGCAAGAAATTAAGACTTTCGTCGACAAAAATCTTTGCGATTCCGGGAGATGTTGAGAGCAGGGTATCAAGGAATCTAATAATTTTAATTCCATCTCAAAGTTATTATGTAGTGAACGGTCGAGATAAGCGATTTGTGTCCGAATTTGAGGTCTGATTAACGGTTAAATCAACAGAATAACCGACGTTCTTTTCAGTTGTCGTCCATTCGTCCTGTAGTTCGCATCACATTTGACAGAATACCGACAAGGCGACAAGTGAATCAAATGTCGCATTTTGCCGACTGTTTTCGGTCGATCGGCTACGAGATCAACAAGGCGGGTGAAAATTTGTATCTTTTGTTTTTTCCATCGACTGTTTCGATCACTTTTCGGCGGAATTATTAGGTAAAACTAAAGTATCTGTATTGCACAAGAATGTGGCAATACGTAGTTCCTCTCAACAGTATTTTTGTTCGGGACGGAATATTTTGGCCCATACACATAATGTTAAAGTAACCTCTATTAACGACCACTCAAACCCCTCTGAGCTGTCGGGTTGGTCGCGCGTTCAACTTCAATAAAAACTTTCCTTTCGTCTCTCCGACCGTGCACATTTTATTAAGAGAAAATGGAGGAAAGAAAGAACAAGAAATTCATACACTCAAAAAACAACACAGGAAATCAGATAGAAATTAATCATTCCTTTCCAAATGTGAAGAGAAAAGTGAATTTCGGACTCTACCATTTGTGGGCATTAGAGAGTTCATTTGTGCCTTTCAAGTGCCGATTCGAACTCTGACAACAAATCTGCAGCGAATGAAATTTTCAGCTCAACGATTTTAGGAAAAATTGATGATATCATTGTCTTTCCTCAACAACTACCGACGAAACAATTAGGGATATATTTTTACAATAAAAAAAATGAAAAAGTGACCTCCGAAAGAGCTGAAAGACCCAAAAAATTCTATTAAAAAATTCTATTTTAAACTTGCACTATAAACGTGGAGCATTCTGATTGGTTACCTAACTTGCAAAGTGATATGAATTGGCAAAATCGGTCCAGGTGTTGAGACTGGGAACTCTGTCAAGGCCCCCCCCCTAGAGAATGTACAATGAAGTAGTGTTTTCTGCGATTTTTCTCGAAAACGAAGAATGGAGATGGGGTGGCAGCCATTGACGATGTCGTGAGCTTTCATATAAAATAAAAATTGGCGAAATTGATCCAGTGGTTGGAGGGTGGGGACTCTCTCAAGAGCTTTAAACCATAGATAATGTACAGTGAAGTAATGTTTTTCCGATTTCTCTTGAAATTGGAGACTGATGAGGGATAGGCGATTTTTGGTGACATATTTAGGGGTCATAAGCTTTGTTAAAAAATAAAAATTGTCTAAATCGGTCCATTGGTTGGGGCTGAGGATTGGTCTTTGGTTTTGCAAATTATTTTAAATACATAGACTAGCTGCCTTCAGCGACCATCTGTTCGCCCGTAATATTAATAGCTAGTAGCTTGCAACTTGGTAAAATAAATTGGCGAATTGGTGTATTTAGAGGCTGAGGGACTCTGCCAAAGTTTTGTTTTGCGATATATTTCCAAAATGGAAGATTGTGGGTGGCAGGAGACCATTGATGACATATCTAGTCGTCATGAGTTTCCGTATGAAATAAAAATTATCGACATCGGTCCACTGGTTGGTGCTGGGGGTCTGGTCCACTGGTTGGTGCTGGGAGAGTGGTCCATTGGTTTTGCCAATCATTTTAATTACCCGCCTTCGGCGACCAGCTTGTTCGCCGGGAATATGATTTCAATTGAATCTTGCATTATTTCATATTCATGGTTCCCCTAACAACGTAATTTTAAACTTCAGACTGTGGTAAATATTTAATCGATGCTCTTTTAGTGGCTTGCACCTCTCCTGATCATTGTCTACATTAATGTTCCTATTGTAGTTAAATAACTGACCATGTCATGTAACATGCAATTGCAAGTTGTCGGCGCAATCTTCACTTTTTTTATTCCTCTTGCAAAATCTGCATTTGATTTCAACATTAAAATGACGCAGCACATATTATGGCTAGCGGCATGTTAGCTGAAAAAAGAATGAAAAGATAACAACCATAATCATTCAGGTTATTGAATAGATTTCTGAATATACGTAAATCTCAGAAAGCTTGGTTTACAGATTGCCCAAAAATTTTCATGAAATAAAATATGAAAGCAAAATGTATTAGGATATTACCTCATTTTTAACAAATAAAGAGAAACGCACAATTAAATATTTGGTTAAACAATGGAAACGGTTTGAATTGCGTTGCAACAATGAAAATGATTGTTGTAAATTATGCCAAAAATATTTTTAAAAATTGATTAAAATTAGACGAAAACTTGTAAGACAACTTAATTGATATCATTGAAGAGGTAATTCTTTAACTTTCAGATAGAGTAAAAATAATTTTTGTGCTGTAATTTTTTTCGGAAGGTATTAAGGAAAAATGCAAAAATTTCGCTTAATTTTTAATTAATTAAAATTCCAATTAAAATTTTTAAAAAATGGCTCCGAGGTGCACATTCCCACCCTCCAAAGTAGGTTTGTGCCAGATATCGTAGCCCTAGGTCCAGCGGTCTGCCCTGCAAAACACCAACAAACACACATTCTCCTTTATTATTAGTAGAGATATGTAGATATACATTTACAGATTTAAAATTTATTAATAATTATTTTCACCTCTTTCAGCTATTATTCTATTTCGTTATAAGATTTAGAAAATAATTTGCAAATTTTTGCCAATATCAGTCCGGTACACTTCATTTCCTAAGAGATTTGATCATAATTCTTCATTTTCTATTATTGCTTGTCGTTCAGTCAGAAAAATCTTACTGCACCGACATTATACAAATAGCTAATTATTCCAAATAACTAATTATTATAACTGCATTCGCTAATTAATACTTAATTACCTTTAATTAAATATAAAATTAATTATTGTGTAGTTGAAACTTGAAGTTACCTAAATTAGAGAAATTTTACTTGTCCCGCCCGTCGGAAAATTTCTGCCGCCGCCTCTGAAAATCTAATTCAGCGTTGCACCACTTACCATGTCTCGATCAAATCTAATTCTGGCGGGCTATGTCCCGCGCAGTTACAAAATAGTAACCCTACTTCCGGGGGATGGCCGCATTTTGAGAGCACAGAACTTAACAACAGAGAACCAGCGGGAGTGTTCTCCCCTAAACTTTCTCGTATACTTTCCCAAAAAGGTGCCGTTTCCCCTTCCCCCGCGTGGCTAACAAAATTCGAACGTATTGTTACCCAGAATCCAATGACTATCAGAAGGTTTTTCATTATAGTGATTGAAAAATATCTAGGCAAAGAATGAAATTCAAAGAGACGCGTAACGATTTTCCTCTCTTACTGGCTCAAGGAGAAACTGACGTAATTCGCTACTCCGTAATGAAATTCCTCTCCGTTCTTCCAGTACGCATGCGCGTGGAGATGACGAATTCTCTTCAAAAGTAAATTATACGGACCGACAGACAGTCAACCCTTTGACGGATTTGGCTCAAAATTTTATACGGACCTACATTCATGACGATAAAACCGTGTACGAAATTTTATACATCTTGCTATTCAAGGTTTTGAGTTATAGTGTTCACATGACCGCGGACATACAGATAGACAGACTTCCCGTCGACGGATTTTGTCCAAAATTTGATAGAAACTTACAAATTATGTTTAAAGACCACATACCAAATTTCATCCCCGTAGCTCTAATAGTTTTTGAGTTATCGTGTTCAAAGACAGACAGACAGACAGACACACACACACACAGACAGACACACACACACAGACACACACACACACACATAGACAGACAGACAGACATAATTCCAAAATTGTGTTTTTCGGACTCAGTGAGGTCTAAAACGTGGAGATTCGTCAAAATCTCTAGTTCGAATTTTTTGACGATTACAGTACTTTCTCTTTGTATACTTCGTATACGAGAAAGTAAAAAGGCATTCATAATTAAATACCATTCCCATTCTTTTGAAAGTTAGTCATGAATGGGAAACGGATTGCAAGAAACGGCAGAACAACCCCGAGGGAAATTTAATACGACAGCACTCAGTGACACAGTGCTGTCTATGGTACGAAATTTCACCATTATGTTACCGTACTCTGGCCACAGGAATCGAGTAACCATCCATACTGCTCAAAAAACTCTAGCCATGCTACAGAAAAACTTTCAAGGGCGAATAATTTTACGGGAAAATTAATTTTTTCCCATTTTGTCGATTATACACCGCGTGTTATCTAGTTGTGGGGAATATTAATAGAGAAGATCGGCGTTGTTTGTACTAAGAATCCGAAACAAACATTGTTCAGGAATATTTTTGAGAATCTGCAAAAACTCTAAACAGCTATTAATTGCTCACACCGTCGTAAATAAACATGATAATAGTATGCTAGTTTCATTTTAGGAGATTAAGTAAATCATAACAATAGTGTTCGTCTTTTCGACCGAGCGAAGCGATGTCTTTATTTCAATCCTACTATTTAGCATTTTGGCTGTCTGTAAATTTGTTAGTTACACAGTCACGGTTAGACGCGTTGTTCGATTTTCTTCGAAGATTCCTAGAGGTCATAAAAGACGACGTATATATCGGAATTTTTATTTTTTAATTCCGTTTCCAGTTGGTGACCATTTTAATGGCCTCAATGTATTGGCAAGTCGATGGCGAGTTTGGCACCATTAAAACATTTGAATATAATTTTGGTAACTGCGAGACTTATAATTATAATTTTGTTAATAAGATGATTAATTGTAATTTAGTTAATGCTGATAAAAGCAGACATTTAATTGTAATTTGGTTAAAACTGATGAAAGCAAAGATTCGTGTAAATAATTCGCATGAAAACAGATAACATCATTGTTTCATGTTGAATTTATAATTTCATGTCAGATTAGACGGGTATTATAACTTCAATACTATTAATATTTCAGCCGTAAAAAAGACAAATTATGTTGTAACGATGTAAATGTGGTATATGAAAGAATTTTAAAGCGAAAGCGCTATGTGAATGTAGTTTAGATTTAGATATCACAATTCAACTATTTTAACAAAAGACAAAAAGCGCTTACGCAGTTTTAAAGTAAGAAAGATAATATTTTATTACAGTCTCAGGTAGGAAACTCGCATCGCTACAATTTACTACAATCATTTTATTAAAAGAGTTTAAAGAGAATGTTAAGTGGTGTTTATTTGTCTAAAAGTTGCTCATATTGGACCACAAACAGTTTCCAAAATTGGACTATGTTATCCGTGTAGGTTGAAAAAAGCGATTTTTGAAGAAAAATTCAAAAACTTTTTTATGATCCAAAAATATAGCCACAACTTTTAAGATTCTAAAACACTCTTTGTTTTTATTCTTATTCCTTTAATATTTTATTCCTTGATATTTATTTGAACTAATGGGTTATTATATTTTTTAAATGCGTTTTCTGAAAAATGAAAATTTCACAAAATTTGTACATAGAAAACGTGATATCTCCAAAATAATTAATTAAAATTCATTGAAATTTGATACACATGTGTCAAACACCTTTGAGGGTGTTATAGACCGCAGATTTTATGATAGCTTTATGAAGTCATGTTTTACAGTCACTTTCAGTTCGAAATATAGGATAATTTGGGCGAAAAATCAATGACTCCCATCTTTGAATGTTCATAAAATATTTATTTATTAAAATCAATTTTATCTTGCGGTCTATCACATTCTAGATAGTTGGAGAAATACGCATGCGAAATTAAATTTAAATATGTCCCATATTTTTCCAATTATGCTGTTTTTCTTAACATTCAAATTTCTATTAAAAATCTTGAAAAAAAAATATTTACTTTCAAAAACTACTGATGTTAAATGAATTTTTTTCTTCTAATTTTGACTATTTGAGCCTATATTTGTTATTAAGCTCTGTAAGTTTTTTTATGCAGGCCTTTTAAAAATTTTTTCACCGAACCTAGTCGGATATCTTAAATCAATGGGACTATTGTCTCGAAGTAGAGGAACAGCCCCAAAAGCAGTTATAATTCCTAATCGTCCTCACGAGTTGGAAGTTGGAAAAAGCCAAAGTAAACAATAAAAATAAAACCATAAAAGAACATTAAAGGCATCAAATGCTAGTTCAAAAAGAACCAAAATTAAGCTTACGTGAGGAAAGGAAGGAAGAACAACTGATACAGAGCATAAAATTTCATACATTGTGGGCTGGTGTGAATTTCAGAATTTTTTTGCTTTAATTATATTTAAAGAAGTTGGAGGTCCACTTTGGAAAACCAGTTATCCAGTCTGGGCAGCCAATTTCTTTAATTGGACGGCTGACGCAATTTTCAAGCTGTTTTTTTTCCTACTTAAATTTCATAAAAAGTTCATTACGTTGTTTTGAAGATAAATAAACTAGTAAAAAACTTCTACTATTGTTTAGCAACGGATTCGGAAACCCTCCGCGCTTTTGCGCATGCGTCGGGCGGAGTTATTTTCATAAAAATTGGGGGGGGGAGTGCAGAATGGAAGGGTGATGTTGACATTTTACTGAGCGTGATCTAACGAAGAACTCCGGAAATGTGCCGATATGACTCATTGCCTGACACCCCTTTCCAGTGTAAAATCGTCCAAAAGTGCTAGTTTCGGATTCCGTTGCTGAACAGTACTTGTTTTTTTATTAAATATTTCTGTATTACTGTATATTAAAAAAAATACCATACGGTCCAAATTTGGCAACTTTCTCCTATTTTATATTTGTAAAGTTTGTATGAATAATATGCTTATTATGCGTATTAAAAGTTTGACTAATTCAGTAGGTTTAGAACCACCGCATGCCGCTGCATTCAGATAATAACTTATGCTAATGAACACTGAAAAATACAAGAAAATATAACAAATAAAAGCACGACACAGCATATAGATTAAGTTATTTTAATCGAATTTATTCCTCGAAGTGAAATAAACAGAAAAAAGAATTAAAAGCTTGAAAATATCTAGACAATATGCTGTAACTAGTAGCATCATAAACAAAAATTAAAAGTGAGAGCTGGTAGATAGTACTTTCTTTTTGAATTTAGTATTGTTTTCTACAAAAATATAATTTGGTGCATTATTTCTTAACTTTCAGCTGGAAGGAATGTTGTATGATCGTATATCTTCTTTGAGACTCCCTATTTCCTTCTGGCTGCGGCGGCTTCTTCTTCGGGAGAGACCTGGAAAAGAGAAAAGCGATTAAGTAATTCATCGCCTTGAGCAACAACTTATGAATGAGAGATAAACTCTCTGAAGGAACAGTCCAATATATCGACAATCTTTATGCTATCATTTCTCCGATAATATTAGTAGTTTTACCTCAATTCAAGCAAAGCTTTCACCCTGCATATACTTATGACATCCGTCACCATCTAAAACAGAACTTAACCTCTCTTCTATTTTACTCAATTTTTTATTACCATTCCTCAGAAAATGTCAGTAGTTTTACTTCAATTCAAGCAAAGCTTTCACCCCACAAAAATCTATGGCCCTCCCCATGTAAAACCCGAAAAGAAGTAGAAGGGAGGGTAAAGTTTACGACAGCATTTATTTTATTGCGCTATGTCAAATTTTGCAAGTTTTCAAAAAACTGGAAGAATTTTTTTCTTTTCATTTACAGCTTCCATTCGAAGTATTCTAAGAGTCTGTGATTCAAAGAAAGCGTTAAAAACATCCGTTATGTATAGATCTGAAATAAGGGTTCAAATGTCGGAAAATAATTTATCGTATGCTTTATACAACTTTGTTATGAAGAATTTACAACACTTAATATACAGCCTCTGAAGACTCTAGAGGTTATGTGATTCTATAGTAACTATAAGAAATATTTTACTCCTGACTTTTGTATGTCTATCGTATAAGTTTAAGGATAAACAATATGCTAAAAAAATGTTTTTCTCAAGAAACCATAAATAATGAAAAACTTGGAATCTCACCAGGAGCCCACTAGATATGCCACGCTCCAGATGTGGTACGTCGTTATTTTTGTCTTATGCAAGTCAAAATGCACATTTTGGAAAGTGACCCACCTACCTATTAGAAACTTACAGCTCAGATGTTGAATAAGTGCCATATGAGTGTCTTGGAAGCTGTTTTGTAAGAATCTTATGATAAATTTATTCCCCTAAGAGATGCGAAGATAAAGAGGAGAGTATCTGTAGAATATTTTGAAGTTAACTCCGAAGAAAATGATGTTGAAAGCGCATCATGTGATTTAGATTTCGATGAAGATGTTGAGTCCGATGCAGAACCATGAAGAATACCGAGAAGCGGTGTTCTCCTAGTTACTCGCCATCGCCAGCTTAACATTACCAGAGGATGTTCGGGGGAAAGCCGTGGCATAACTTGCTAAACAAGTATGCAATCGAAATGCCAGCTAGTTATGTGTCATCATGGCCAAATTCAGTGATCTGAATTCACTACCATAATTTTTGTTATTTACTACACCAGATAATTGAGAAAGTATAAAAGAACTATGGGGTTCCACGAAGACTCCAGCTCTTCCTCTCAGTTGTGGCACGGCATAGCGTTGTTTTTTCCCCCTGGTTATTCTTTTATAAAAATGGCATAAATTTATTGTTGATGTGTATAGCTTTAAGTCTGTATATACATTCCAAGATAAAATTATCATAAAAGAGGCTTGGCCATGTTTTAAAAGTATACAATCTATGCATTTTTTTCTGTTGTATTTTTATTGTGTGTGTGTTTTCTCTTTTGGACACACATTCATTAGTATATATAGATGGCAACACATGCCTCATGCTTGTACCATATAGCGTGTAATAGCTTAATATTAAATTCGTGAATACTGGGAAAATTTTCAATGTGTTCATTTAATTATTTATTAAATGATTCCTTGTAATTTTTTTTGAACTAAGCTGTAAAGTGCGTCTTAAGTGTGGATGTCATTCGTGTTGAAAAAGGATATAAACGTTGTTTTTGAGTGCGTCAGTTGAATTTATCAATTAAAAAGAGGGGAAAGTTCAACTCAAAGAAGAGACATCATTAAAGGCCACAAAATATGGATTTTATCAAAGCCTAAAATGAAAATTTTGAATATTCTTTCTACCTTTAATCGCGATCTTTATCACAAGTATTTTTATTATTCCAAGATACAGTAGACTCTCGATTAACCGGGATGGTCGCGAAATGCTTCGTCCCGGATAAGCGAATATTCAGAATAATCCAATTTATGCAAATTTTGATAAAAAATTTTGAAAAAATGATAGAAAATGTAAAATTATTACACAATAAGATATTAATAGTTTAATTAATACAAAAGAAACAGAATTAACAAGACATTTTAATGTTATTTAGATTTGCAATCCATACAATTAAAAAGAAAAACAGAGATGTAGTTTACCTCAAAGTTTTATGAAGAATGAAATGATAGAAGTCTTTTTTTGTTTTTCATTTACTCTTCGACGAATTATACTAAGCAGATTTCTCAATATCAATACAATAGGAAGGGTTGAGAAGAATGCGGTCTTCCCGCACATTCCAACGGCCGCAATTTGCGCTTCCTTTTTTTGGGGGGGGGGGCCGTTCCGGATAATCTGATCCCGGTTAATCGAGAGTCTACTGTACTTTTTATTCTCATCTAGTTGTGTTTTGTTACTTACCTAACGTGCGTCACTGGGTGAAGTTGATCCTGCTGGGTCAGAAGTTGGAGTTGTTGCAGGGTCCCCAGTGGCGCCTGAAGTGCCGGAGTCGGCACCTGGTGAGGAACCTTCACCGTCGGCACCGTCCTCAGGTCTGGCTTCATAGCAGCTTAGAAAAGCACAAACCAAAAAAACGACGAAAAGAGTTTTACTCACAGTTGAAAACATTTTTGTTTCTGAAAAGAGAAAAAAAATCAGTATTTTCTGTGAGAAAAAAGGAAATAAAACGAAGCATAAGTATTCAGAGAATGTTTAAACCCCCCAGAATAAAAATTAAGTTTACTGAATTATTTTATTGTTTTAGAATTATTGCATATTTTGGGAAATTATCACCTGCATGTAATATAAAAACCTCTCTGTCCTGTTTAAAAGTTGTTTATTTATGTCATTTGATATAATCTGTAACTAAATTAATCATATTTTTCTTTAAAACATGTATGCAGCTAGTTCTAAGAGAAGGAAGGAAAGTGAGAGCTTTCATTCTGAAAGAAAGGAAAAAATAAATGAAGTACGTTTTGATAATCATTGTGTGACTGCGACGATATTTTTCTCTAAAGACTTTAAATAATTAAGATAAAAATAATCGCATATAACACTTCACCTTCTCTAAAATAGTTGATATTTCGAAAGAAATTAAAAGCAATGATAAATTACAATAAAATAGATCGTAATTTTTGATGAAATTTGTTCAGTATTATCACTGGAAGATAGACTAGATAACAGAAACAAGTATTGCTTTCTTCAGAATATAATATAGTTTCCTTTTTGATTAGACTATTCTTTACTCTGGCAAATTATTTTGCAGTTTCAGTTCTAGCATATGTCTTAACCATTTTAAAAAACGAAAAAATCGATCTTTGGAACATTTTAAAAGAAATTAAATAAATACTATCCACAAATACATTCAAGAGTAAGATGTAGTAGGTTATAAAACTTTAAAAACCTTTCAGAAGAATCATGCTATCACAAGTTAGCAAACGAAAAAAAAAAATCATCTCCTATGGTTAGGATAACTCTTTATGGAGACTGTCACTCCAGTAACTCAATCTACTAAAGGTATTCTTTTTATTAATTGAATTTCAGTTTGGATAATTATTAGGATAGCAATTTTATTTTTCCTGATATCAGATTCTTTCGAACGACAGGGTTAATGTAGTCAGAATGAATAATAAAATTTAAGAACGGAGTGGATATTATATGCATGTTTTCCCTTCTGTGAAATGTGCTCAGCACATTGCTTTAAGTTGAAAGATTTTATCTGAAAAACGGATTTAACGGAAGGGTCGTAAAAAGTAATTTATTGCTCGGTAACTATCACGATGTTTGCTTCAGCTTTATGATTCTGAAAGTGGAAAAACCGTTTGACACATTCTTAAGCAAAGTGAAGAGAGAAATAAATTTTTCTAAAAGAGAAACTCATTTGAACTCATTCTTCTAAAATAAAACACCCACAAATTTATAGGCTATTTTATGTATGAATTTTTATGCACTTTGAGCGCTAATGAGCTGAAAATTGCTAAACAAAACATCAATTTTGAAATGTAAACTTCTTTTAAGGAAACTGCCAGACATCTGATTAATTAATTAGAAACCTCAATATCTTTCTGTAGAATAGAATTACTTACTTTCGTGCAGTTTATTTTCACACAAATCACACGGGTAATTTGAAGTGTTTATTAAAAATTTAAATTTAATGGCATTTCAAATATTTAAACTGAATGTGTGATCTGGTACAATTATTTCCAACTAGTGGTAAAAGTACTTCCTGAAGCACACTTTGAATCTATCAGTTGTTGATGAAGAATAATCCATAATTGTATAAAAACAAGTAAACATAGCAGGACAAATTAATTTCAACACTAGGTACAAAAAACTAGTTCGCCAGGGAAAATTATTTTTCGTGAACTCTTGAACTAAAAAAAGTCACGCTCTTAAAGGAGCTCTGATACGGATCTTCGCAACCTTAAAAATATAAACGAACAATTTTTCTCTGATGTAACCATCACGAAAGATCGAATGCTGATTACTTAATACAATTACATACTGTCATTTATACAGTCACATTTCGTTCTATAACGGGCGCATGAGTAATTTTATTCATTCAAACGAAAAAAGATATGATACTCTCGGCTTACATGAGCGCATTTCAACCATCACATTCTTTTCCCCCTTCTAGGGTTATAAGGTAGTGTCTACCTTCCCTTAAGCGATCAGTAACTGTGACTATGAGGGCCTTCCGCAAATAAAATTGATCACGAAAAATTAAATGCGGCAAATTAAATTCAAGGATTTCATTAATAATGATTACATTTTTCTGAACATTGGTGTAACGATTCTTACAGATTTTTCCGATGACACAAAAAATATTACTAATACTATCAAATTAAAAGCTTCTTAAATGAATGTTATCATGATCAATATTTAACGCAAAGTTACTCTTATTTACTCTACGTTACGAATATTGTAAAATTAAGTCTATGGTTTTAGTAGAGTGAGTTTCGTTTGCTGACGTATAACTTCATTTCCACACTAAGATGAATGCGGAGCAAAAGTACGTAGTTAAGAGGTATATTTTGAAAGAACAGCTATCTTTTCTTGCAACAGAATTCAGCGAAACAAGGAACGATTGGGACCCACTGATGTCCCACTGCGAAATTACATTTTTTCCCCCCTCTCTGCATGAGAACCAACTAAATGCTTTCATCGCGAATAGGTAGCTGTTGTTCTCTTCATCAGATACTTCCCAGCTTCTAAAACATTATTTCTATTCTCACGCTTTCTCATTTCTAAAACCATGAGAGGTATTCATCGAGATGCTCTCTTCACAAATCTGACTGGGCCACGCGGACATAGAGCGGGGAAAAAACACCTAAAGGATACATGTGATTTCCGAATTTTTCGTAAGAACCATAACCACTTTTCCACGGGAAATATTTGAAAAAAAGTTTCATTCCACAAATCCGTGGTTTGGATCTCAGGAAGAATCAGCTAACTTTCTTTAATATATAAATATTTCAAAGTACAGGTTGTGATATTACGCATTAATTAGGGATTGCCACCCCTGTCCGTTGCTGCTCCCTACAATCGTACAACTGCTATACGAATTTATTTGGGTTTTCTTACGATCAGGTCGACTGTATTTACAAATTCGTTCCAGAAAACCCCTTGTAAGTGTCATTAATAATGATAGTGGTTCACGTTTATGGATTTTATTATCTCTGCTATAAACCATGAATATCATATAAAAATGCAATTTCCGTCGCAACTAAATTGCATTATCCATTTATGAAAAACTATTACATCATTATATGTTTGCATAGATTAGAGATAGCGTCTGGCCTCAGCTGAACCTTCACGAAACTGCTGCTGCATCAATCATGACTTTACGATGCATTCGAGCAGAATTTTCTTCTCGTATTTTATCGAGATTTTAGTGCAGTTGAAAATTATTTATCTTTTTAGTTTTTGCTAATTTCAAATGATATTTTAAGGACTTTTGTATTTTGCCTCGCTCGAGTTTCTTACATTGTATTTCTCTGGCTTGCCCGTTTCTCATCCCTCACAGAAATATAAAAAATAAATCCATGGCCCGAAAGTATTTTCAAGAAAGATAAATTAAGGAAAGAAATATTTTTACCTTTATCAAGTTTAATGAATGGATGCTGAGTTCTAGGGCCAGTTTAAAAGATTTAATTGCTCTCTATCTATAAATTTAATTGGATTATTGTTAAATTAAATTAAAATCTTGTAAACATCGTAAGGAATCCAAGAGTTAGGTTAACATCTCAAGGAATCCAAAAGTTAGGTTAAATATTGGGAAAGATCATGCAGTTTTTAATATTATAGAGGGATTTTATTAGCTATTAAAATTAAGGCCTGCTGCTTTAGGTCTTTGTAAAATCTCAGTTGAAAATGATGTGCTATTTTTTATTTATATTTCAGCCATAAAGATCGAATATCAAAAAATGTATTTAATCTATAAAAAATAAATTTCTGGAAAAGTATTTTATTTTAATGTTTTAGGCCATATTTGAATTAACACAAGAAAGTGCTATATATCAGAAACTTTTGCATTGTTACTTTGAGAAGAGAAATATAAAAACCGAGAAGCTTAGATATTACGAAAGTGAGGAGACAGACACACAAGGCAGTTATTGTATTCGTTCGTGTCTGGTTAGAATGTGAAGGTTCGTAAACTTTGTGAAGAAAGTGTTTCGTGCAGGGCACGAAATACGCGATATTCACGTCAAGTACTCTTAGAGCATAATACGAAGAAGCGAAGTCGTGGAGAAAAAGTGCTACTGTTAATACTTTCAACAAGTGCTTTCTGACACTCTTTGTTTCAAGAGTACATGAACTTTTGATCTTATAATCAATCGGTAAGCTTTAAATTAGTTTTCTATTTGAGAAGGACGAAAAAATGTGTCTTCCATAAATCACATTTATAAAAAGTACATTAGGCTTATTAGAAATGTCTCTATTTTTAAAAAGAGCCACACTGAGAATCATACTTCTTTCATGACTCTGAAGCGAAGGCAATGCCTTGCTGCCGAAACAATCTCAATATCCATGACGTCAACAACTTGCCTGCTTTTATAGTTTGGATCTTCGCCATTTTTTAAATTTCAAGTTAAGAGCAAGGAATTAGCGACAGCTTTATTGGTTAACCATGGCATTTCTTGTTAATTTTTCAACTCATTCCATCCTCATTTCATCTGACGCTGATATAAAAATGAATTTTTTTTCATCGCTTTAAATTTTTTCAAAACTTAGACTATTTTGTAAACCTTAGAGTGGTAAATTATGAGGTTGCAAAATGAATGGAGCTAGATTATGAGGTTGATGAGAATGAAATAAACTATAATCCCTATCCATGCGATCCATCTGATTAAGTGTGGAGGGAAAATGAAAATGATTTTTAAATTAGTTAAAAAAATAAAATAAACTTACCTTATAAACTAGTAACTCCGAGTGTAGGATCAGGTGCGAAGCGTTGGGATTACCAGAAGTTGTGTGAAGTTCTTCGCAGTTTGGCTGCGTTTTATACCTTGAGTGTTATGCACAAAATTAACATTAAACAGTCTACGGATGGTTGAAGAAAGGAAAAAAGCTACTCATTATCTACTGTCACATACTTCAAATATTCACTATTGTGTTATAGTATAAGTGCAGTGTTGGTTTTACTGCACATATTTTACTCACCGTATTGTTTTCAAGGGTAGTATTTCGTATGAAGGTGCGAGATCCGTGTATGCATAAAAACCACAATAGGGGAATAAATACATTGTTTTAGGGGAGACTGGTGGGGGTTAATGGGACGCATTTTGCATTCTACGCAGCAGACAAAAAATGTTCTGCGTAAGGACAAATATTTTTTTTGCGGTGAGTGAGTGTAAATAACATAACCAGCAGATGCAAATGAGAACGAAATCGTTTTTTGATGCAAATTAGTTTCGTATACGAAGGAGTTTACTCTTCCTTCCACCTCGGGTGTAGGATGGTTTTTCTTTCTACTTTTAGGTAGAAATTAAAATATATTGATCTCTCAGAGTACTGAGCAATATTACAACATAATAATCAGCAATCAGGAATCATCAGTGGAATTTATTGTCAGATTTCGATGTGAAAGTTTCAATATATGTTAGATTATGATCTATTTCTTCGCATGGTTTTTCATAAGTGTTTGTGTGTGTGTGAATTTTTTTCCGAACAAATTAATTTTTTTAAATTCATTTTTCGAATGTGACCATATTATAGTTTTCTTATTTTTCAATGGAAGAAAATCCGACAAATTGTTTTTCTAGTATTAATTTTTTTAATTTATGACCCGAAAATATCGTAGAAAACAAACAGACTTGGATCGAAACCAGTGCAGAAATACATTCACTTTGTTTATTTCCACTACACTTGATGTCACTCAGCAAGTGATAAAATGTTTTCACTATGTTCTAAAATAATTTAAACTTTGGTGATATTTTAGTGAGTTATTTGACATCATTTTGATATATTGATATTTAAATATGATAAAAAAAATGCAGTGTTTCTATTTTCTATAACCAGGGTTATCTAAAACTGGCGTAGAGATTATATGGTTTCATTTTGTAAGTGTGTGAAACTCGAATGCCTTGCATTCAGCGTTTCGTTTTACTGTTTATTTTGAAAAATGCGAATGTATTCTTTTATATAATATTGTTCTGCAGTGGCGAATCATAAAAATTTTGTATCGTCGTGACGAATGTCAAACCTCATGGCTTGTGTAAACCAAAACACTTTATCTTTACAGATTTGGCTCACCTGACAATAAGAATCATAAAGAACATCCGAATACTTTCGATAATTTAATAAAAATACAATGAATTAACTAGTCAAAAAATGTCTTCAACCGTGTCAGTGCTTCAATTACAAGTAGAATGTTTAGAAAAGTATGAAAATTTTCAAGCTTGTTAAGCCAGAAAGAAATGTTGTCACGTTTTTATTATTTTTTTTAATTAAAAGGGAAATTAGGAACAAACGGTTGTAGCAATTTTGAACAAAATTAAGAATTCTTGTTTAACTCTGGGGGGGGGGGGGCGGCAGCCCCATAGCCCCCTGTATTCGCCACTGTTGTTCTTGCTTATAGATAATACAGTATACTTTCGATTATCCGGTTTGCGGATTATCCGTGCTCATTCCGGACTCACAAAAAAATTTAAAGAGAAACATTTTCACGCTTATCATGCATGTAAAATCGATGTTGATGTTCGATCGAGAGACTCATTCCGTGAAACTAGTGAGCCGTGACGGCGGAGGCCAAAGGATAGATTTTTTTTCTTCCTCCACGTGCAATCTCTACCGGTTCAACCCCTAATTTTCCGAGAAATGAATCATCCACTTCCTGCTAGCTCATTCTCGTAGAACACGCTTCTCCCGACACGTCATTCTTTAACTTCTTCGTCTTCTTTCACTTTCGAACGCGTTCCTTTATTTTTTGCGTCTTTTTTATCATCAGTTAGTAGCGTGAAATTTTTTACTGGTAAAAATGAGTGATGTGAAACGAAAACGAAACGTCTTAAATGTTAAACAAAAATTAGAAACCCATAAAAAACTTGATAATGGAGAATCAGCTCGTACTGATGCAGAAGATGTACTAAATGAGGGAAATAAAATTTCTCATTCTGCTGCTCTACAATCTGTGGAGACTTTGTTAGATTATATGGGACAAAGAGGATTTGATTACGGTGACATTACTGTGGTTCGTAAAATATGTGTCGATATACGACAAGAGATGAACAAACAGCAGAAGCAAAGACTCATTACAGATTTTTTTTTAAGCAGCAAATATTAAAAAGAAAATTCCTAGTTTGATGTTATACAGCATGCAAATGTAAGTAATTTTTATATTTTTGTACTGATGTTAATTTTTTCTTTAATAAAAAGGAGTTTTCGGATTATCCGTGTTTTTCTAATGTCCGTGAGATCCCTCCCGGTGATTAAGCCGGATAATCGGGAGTGCACTGTATATTCTTATTAATGAAGTATAGTTCACTCCCGTACAATGCGGGGGATACGTTCCGCTTGATAGGAAATAGGGTTATACTGATAGTGCATTTTCGAACGAATTTATTAATGGTGTAGTCGCAAAACAAGCAGTGCCGGAACGCCCTAACCTAGGAGACAAAAATCGCGCTGTTTGAAGGGCGTTTTCAGAATTTTTCTTATTTATTTCTCTTAAAAAAAAGTAGTGCCGGAACGGCGTTCCGGCTCCACTAGACCCCATGGAATTTATGCAAGTTCAAACATGTCTGCAAACTGTCAATCACTGCTGAATTCGGTTTTAGAAGATCTGAAAACTAACAACCCTCCCATAACTGGGTCATTCTCACGAAAAGGTGCTTTTTACAGTCCCGGAGTGATAAAAAGTAGAAAGTGCAACAAATGTCCTAATATTTTTGTTTATATGTATAATTTAAGTTTTAAGAGAGCTATTTAATACATTTCTACTAAGATAGTTTTACTATTTAACTCTCATTTTTCAATGAATATAAGACGAAAGTCCCCTCCGTGGTGGTCCCTACACATGAAATTCAAAATAATATTTGCTGAAACTCGAGCAATTTTTTAAAAATTGTATTTTTTTTTCAGTATTAACTAGTTTAAAGTCTCTAGTTAAGGTCTCACTTAAATTTTTTTAAATTATTTTTACATAGTAATTAATTTTTACACTTTGTCCTCAGTCAAATACGTCTCCGTCCGTGGACAAAGAAAATAACTTTAAAAAATATCATAAATGGAAGCTCATGTCAAATCATCATAAAAGAGTTTATAAGAGAGGCAGAGAATTTGTTTTTTAGGAAAAAGTTTCGTTCTAGTGCGAATTCATTGAATATATTCCAATTTATTAGTTCCATTTAGAGCCTGGTAAAGTTCTCAGCGTTCACTACGTGGGCATCGTAAGTAGGTTAAGAAAAATCTAATTTATAATTCAAATACAAAATTTTGATAGATTTAGTAATAAATTTAATAAAAATAAGTGTACCACTTTAGCCACATAAAAACCCAAGAACTTAAAAATTCAAAACTTAGTTTTTGTCCCCTCCGTGGAATTCCCCTCCGTGAACACAGAATCTTCACAGAGAGGATGGTATTGTCAATAAAAGAGACAAAATCTCAAAAATCATGATACAGTTAGATAAATTAAAATAATATCAATATAGTTCTTTGGTAGATATTTTTTTTATGAAATTTAGTGATTTTCTTTTGTATTTTTAAAAAATTAACATTGAAATTATATTCTCGAAAAGCATTAAGGTAAGCAATTCATATAGAATAATTATAATATTAAAGCTTCAAAAATGTATAAAAACATTTTAATAGCTAAATTTATTTTTAGAAAAAATGGTAATATAAAAAAATAAAAAATCTAAGCAGTCAGATGCTTAAATTCGGAAGAGAAGAGAGTAGAAAAACTTATACGAAGTTAACTAGTTTGTTTATTAATAAATAAATATATGATATTCCTTAATCTAGTATATAATTGGTTACTTTCAAGCAAAATGTTGACATTTATTTGAAATTGTTTGTAAATATTATTTAACTAATGCACAGTCAGTTCCATTATTTTAAAAGTGCTGTTTATTTTAAAATGTTAAGTTTCCTTGCACTGGTTTTTAATAAATAATTTTATTGTTTAATTATAAGAAATAATCCTTACCAAATCTGTTCAATAATTAGTCAATTATGCTTTCGTTTAAAATGTAAAAGTTCCGTCGACTATCATGTCTCCTTCGTAAACAGGTGAAAAATTTTAAAACTAAAAAAAACAATGAAAAATAAAATAGAAAACTTTACCATTAGTATAAGGTTATTTATTAAGCTTAAATGGAAACACCAACGCAATTTTTAAGATTTTTTACATACTTTTGAAAAATAATTTTTTTAGCTATTTGTACCTTTTTCATGAGAATGACCCAACTTCATTCAAATTATCAACAGTGTGTGGCATATCGATGTAAAATATAATTGTAATCGGAACTATATTAAGTTAGTAAAGCTGGCAACAGCTTAGAATTTGTTGATGGAGCCGCACGTGCTACCATTCATGATAACTTGGAATAAATATATATTTTAATAATGAACTGTTGTGTTGCATGAACTGTAGTGTTCAACAATCATAGAGAATGATACATGGTGTCAGAATTTCGGAATCTACGTAGCCTAACTGAGATAATCGTTACTCCTGCAAAACGAGGAATCAACTGTATTTACAATCGCTTGTAAGTATATAAAAATGGAGATTTTTAAACCACCTGGTGAATTAAGCTTTACGACTGGAAATGTGTCAGAGAACTGGAAAAAATGGCACTAGAAGTTTGAGAATTTTGTGATTGCAACAGAAAACAATTTCACGTCAGATGCAAGTAAAATTGCCATTTTGCGAAGTCTGGTGGATGATGAAGGATTGTCCGTAATTAACACTTTCAAATTTGAAGAAAAATACGAGCAAAGAAAGCTTTTTCGATGTTGTGAGTAAATTCCATGATTATTGTATTCCTCGCTAGAATATCATTTTCGAGCGATACAAATTTTTTTCGTGTTCACAACAAGATGGACAATCCATAGACTCGAATTTGACCCATGCGAATTTGCGGAACAAGAGGAATCTCTTATTCGTGACAGAATTGTGCTTGGAATTCTTGATAAGACTTTACAAGAGCCTCTACTTCGAGAACCGCAGCTAACAGTTAACCAGCGGGAGTGGTCTCCCCTAAACTTTCTCGTATACTTTCTAAGTGGAAATTCGTCAAAATCTCGAGTTCGAATTTTTTTGATGATTACAATACTTTCTCTTTGTATACTTCGTATACGAGAAAGTAAAACAAAAAACAAACAAACCTGAAATCAAATATCTGTTGCCACGTTTCAAAAAAAATATTACTTTGAAGCAGGCGCGATAAAATAGGCAATGCAATGAATACTAAAGCGAAAATTCTGCTTTGGAATTGAATTCCCAAGAAAACAATTTATACTACCACAACCGTAACAATTGCAAAAGCATGTGAATGAAAGATTTGCTGAAATAATGAAATCGGTTTGATTTACAACAATAAAAAAATTGTTAACAATTGATGTTTGAAAACGTTATTTATTGTTGTAAATAAAATTTACAACAATAACAGATTGCTACCAATACGCATGCGCATGAGAATCGGATTAAAAGAAATTGAATATGCAATTTGAACGCCTCTTTTTGACGGATTTGGCCCAAACTTTTATACGGACCTACATTTATAACGATAAAACTGTGTACCAAATTTTATCCATTTAGGTAATCAAGTTTTTGAGTTATAGCGTTCACATGACCGCGGACATACAAATAGACAAACTTCCCATTGACGGATTTTGTCCAAAATTTGATAGAAACCTACAAATTATGTTTGAAGACCACATACCAAATTTCATCCCCGTAGCTCTAATAGTTTTCGAGATATCGTGTTCACAGACAGACGCACACACAGACAGACATAATTCCAAAATTGTGTTTTTCGGACTCAGGGAGGTGTAAAACGTGGAGATTCGTCAAAATCTCGAGTTCGAATTTTTTGGCGATTACAATACTTTCTCTGTATACTTCGTATACGAAAAAGTAAAAAAGCAACAGAATTCATTCGAGCAGCGGAAGTGTGTAAAGAACAACTGAAAGCTATTAACCCGCGAGGACGCGCGTTCCTTACACTTACTCGAGGACGCGCATCGGGCTTCGTAGGCCCGGCGTCCTGTTTATTAACATAACGCGCAGATATTTCCATTTACTTTAATAAAAAACATTTGTTACACTAGTGTACAGAATATAAAATGTTAAAATAGACAATTTTCCGATAAATCTTTTCTGGGGAGCGCATTAAAATGAAGAAGATCGGTGAATGCTTGTGCTTCCAAGGTATTTATGAAAAAATTGGCTTTCCCGTCCAAAATTACCTGAATTCGTCAGGATATAAGTATTAATGGATTTCTATTTGATTGATAAGAAATTCTAAGAATTTTAAACCGATGAAACATCTTTTGCTTTATCAAAATTTTCGAGTGGTTTTATGAAGATGCGTGTAAAAGTTCTCATATTTTTGCGAGATTCTTTTTTAAACCATTTGTTAATTCCAGCTATCTTATCGTTTACTACACCCATTTTTAACTCCAAACTTCTAAATAATCGGTAGATTCACAAATATCCGATTCACTGTCTTAATTCCTATTCAGAATTCGACTTATGATCTCTAACTAGTTCAAAATCAACAACTTTCTTTATTTCCTTCATTAATCAATTCTTATTTTTTGATATTTAAGCTAAAAGTTTTGACAATCTTTCCATTTTATACTTGTAGTTCGATTATCAATAAATTATTGTTATCTGTTCTCTTTAGTAATCCTACACAGATACGCTAGCGGGCTTTAGAGACCCAAGGATACGTTTTCTGATATAAGAAATGAGGGGAAATTCTTGAAATTCTGTGGTCAGCAAGTAAATGACTTTGAATGCAGCTACTGTGAATTTGGTGGTTTTTCGTTCAGGGGTTAATTTTCTGTAATAAACTCTTGCAGCCTTCGGACCTCGCAGGCCCGGTGCGCGTTCTCCCGGGTTAATGAGACTACCAGTGTTAAAGCTGATGTGGATACAGTGAGACAGGTGAGAAGCAATGCTTCTGCTTCAAACAACGCGTTTGTGAATTCTTTAAAAAGTGGTGCTTTTAATTGTGAAAAATGAAGAAGGAGTCATAGGATGATGGAATGTTCAGCCTTTAATAAACTGTGTAATATTTGCAAACGTAAAAATCATTTTGAAATAATGTGTCGTTCTAATATGAAAAAGCACTCTTTTTCATTGAAAAATAAATCAGGTTCGAGATATGTTAATGAAATCGGTTTTGACCAAAATCATTTAGAAATACCTAGTCTGTATATAGATTCTCTATCTTCTAATAATAATAATTTTGAAAAATATTGGTGCGAAGATGTGTGTATTAATGATACTTCTATTAGTTTTTAGCTAGATACAGGTGCAGAGGCTAATATATTTCCTCTATCTTTATTCGAGAGCGTCAAATTGTATGAAATCTGCAGTTTATGTAAAACAGATGTAATGCTAATATCTTAATGTAATTATAAGTTGAAACCTGAGGGTAAGGTAAGTCTATAATGTTCAACTGAGAAATATAAAAATGTCAGATTGAATTTTATTGTTGTGAATGTGGATTCTAAACCAATTTTAGGCCTAAAGGCATGTATGATGCTAAAATTAATCCAGTGAGTAGACCAAGTTGAAGTGTCAGATAAAAATGAGATTTTATCTAAGTATGAAGAAGTTTTTAAAGGATTATGTGGATTTCCAGGTCAGCCCTATTATATTGTATTAAAAGAAAGTGTAAACCCTATTATAGATCATCCTAGAATAGTGCCCCAAGCAATCCTAAAACACTTAAAAGAAACATTAACTAATCTAGAATGTAAAGACATTATATCAAAAGTAAATACACTGACTGATTGGGTGAACAATTTGGTTATAGTAGAAAAATCTAATGGTAAACTACCTATATCCTTAGATCCAAGAAATCTGAATAAAGCTATTAAACGAGAAAATCACATTATGCCATCCAGTGATGAAATTATTAGTCAGTTAGAGGCTAAAAAATCGTTTTCGGTACTGGATTTAAAAGAGGGTTTTGGGCAAATTCCTCTAGATGAGCAAAGTGCTGAGCTTTAAACCTTCAATTTTCCATTTGGTAGATATAAATTTAATAGATTGCCGTTTGGGATTGCTTCAGCCCCTGAGGTTTTTCAGAAGCGAAACCAAAAATTGTTCGGGGATATTGAGGGAGTTTAAATTTACTTTGATGATTTAATAATAGCAGGAACAACTAAAGAGGATCATAACAGACAGCTGTTGCAGGTATTAGAAAGAGCTAAAGTAAATAATGTAAAATTTAATCCCGAAAAGTTTCAATTTAGGGTCAGTGAGGTCAAATATATGGGTTTAGTAATTTATGAAGAAGGAATTATAAGGTATATAAATCTCATGTGAGAGCAATAAATGAATTAGACAAGCCAATGAGCAAATCAGATGTTACAAGACTTCTGTGTAAGGTAAATTTTTTTATCAAAATTCATCAAAAGTTACAGCCCTTTAAGAGAGCTATTAAAAGTAATGCTGATTTCATTTGGTCATGGGAACAAGATCAGGCTTTTGAAAATATTAAAAAATTGATCAGTTCAGCTCCTGTCCTAAAAGTTTTTAGCCCTATGAGCTCTATCCTGCCTCAAACCGCTCGTTCGACAGAAGCCGGACTCAGGCGGTTTCAGGCGCCTGGGTGAATTTTTTTAGGAAAAATGTAGTTCCTTTCTTTGTTGACAATTGATTGGGCAACTAGAGGTGTCGACCTCCTGGAATTTCTACTTATAAAGACAGAAATTTGCTCTTTTTAAGGTATTCTTTCAAAATTGACTTTTAATTCTGTGTACTTTCGGTTTAAGCTGTTGCTGTTGACTTAGCAAGTTGCAGTTTTAAAAATTGTTTTAAATTCTATATTTTATTTCCATTATCAGTTTACTTCCTTTTACATTTTATACTTCCGGGTTTTCTAATAAACAAATTCCATCCAGAATAACAAACTTCTTGGTTCTATTTATTAATAAACTTTTCACTCATGTGGAGAGACGCTCAGTTATTTAATTAATGTTCGATAGTGCTCGTTCTACGACAACAAAAATAAGCTCCAGACTGAAGCGTGCATTCAACCGAAGCAAATGAATAAGTGCTTCAATAAGCAATTTGTTTTCTGAGACGCTGACTAGTTTTGTGTTATGATTTTCCTCTCAAAAACTTTCAGAAGCACGATTGCATTTGCTTTGTCGCTACGGACGAATGGCAAAACGGATTTTGTATTGAACCTCCTTTCCTTTCATTATATTTAGCTTTCCAGCCGATATATGTTGCGACGAAAAAAACCATGTGTTTAAAATAAGCAAGTGGTTCGTGCTTCATCTCGGCTGATGGTCAGCGCCCTATTGGTTTCTTGAGTCCATGCTCAATAGGTCATAGTCTTCCTCTCTCACACCGATCAAGTAACTTATAGTAGTGGCCAAATATTCTTAGTCTTCCAGCTAATTTTGGGTGCGATGTAAAATTACGTGTTTAAAGTGAGCAGGTGATTCATGCTTCCGCTGCGTTCATGCTCATTTCGCCGTTTTCTCATTCACATTGAACGTGGGACTTTTAGGAGCGGGTGTGGAGAACACGTATTTAAGCGTAGAAAATAAAAATTGAAGCATTTGATTACTCAGTTAGGAACAGCATCGCGTCCTGTTACAACCAGTTGTGTGACGCATGGTAACTGAATTGTGTTTGTGTGGCATTTTATTTCAGTGCTTCTTCGTATTATTATTCTTGTGTTCAGATTATTTTTTAATCTTTCGATAGTTTATTAATTTAAGAAGGGCGACCGGTATTATAAATTCAATATTTGGCCCTAAAATAGGCAACTTGTGTTGTAAAGATATAAATGTGGTGTATGAAAGAATTTTAAGGAGAAAGCTCTATGTGGTTAAAGTTAGAGAACAAGCGTTTATATTTAGATATCAATTATCTATGTTAACAAAAGACAAAAAGCTCTTGCGCAGTTTTAGATAAAGAAAGATAATATGTTATTACATTCTCATATAGGAAACTTGCTTCGCTGCAATTTACTATGATCATATTATTAAAACAGTTTAAAGATAATGTTAAGTGGTTGGTTTTTTTTGCCTGAAACTTAATCAGATTGGACCAGTAACCGTTTCCTTAATTGCACTGTTTAAATCAATGAGACTATTGTCTCAAACTAGAGTAAAATCCCAAAAGGCATTTATAATCTGCAGTAGTCCATAAATTGGAAGTGGAACAAGCAAAGCAAAAAATTTTTTAAAAAACATAAAAGGACATTAAAAGCATCAAATGCTAGTTCAAAAAGAACCAAAACTAAGCTTATGTAGTTTCGCATCATACGTGAGGAAAAGAAGGAAGGAGAACTGAAACAGAGCATAAAAATTCATACATTGTGGGCTGATGTGAATTTCAGAATCAAAGACTATTTTTGCTTTAATTATGTTTAAAGAACTTGGAGGTCCAATCTGGGCAGCCAGTTTCGTTAATTGGACCGCTGACGCAATGTTTAAGCTGTTTTTCCTCCACTTTCAAGTGCAATTCATGGAAAGTAAATTACATCGTTCTGAAGATAAATAAACTATTAAAAAACTTCTACTACATACTTGATTTTTCATTAAATACTTATGTACCACTGTTTATTAAAATATATCCATATGGTCCAGATTCGGCAGCCTTTCTTCTATTTTATATTTGTAAAGTTTGTCTGAATAACTTGATTATTATGTGTATTAAAAGTATGACTGATTCAGTAGGTTTAGAACCACCGCATGCTGCTGCATTCAGATAATAACTTATGCTAATGAACACTGAAAAATACACGAAAATATAACAAATAAAAGCACAACACAGCATATAGATTAAGTAATTTTAATCAAATTTATTCCTTGAAGTGAAATAAATAGAAAAAGAAATTAAAAGCATGAAAAAAATCTAGACAATATGCCCTAACTAGTAGCATCATGAACTAAAAATAAAAGTGAGAGCTTTGTGGATAGTAGGTATTTTCTTTTTTGAAATTCACAGAAAGGTTTCAAAGCGCTTCTTAAGCTAGTGAGTATTGTTTTCTAGAAAAATAATTTGGTGCATTATTCTTAGTTTCCAGCTGGAAGGAATGTTGTATGATCGTATATCTTCTTTGAGACTCCCTATTTCCTTCTGGCTGATTCTGCTTTTGCGACGACGGAATCGATATCACCTTCGGGAGAGGCCTGGAGAAGAGAAAGCGATTAATTCATCACCTTAAGCAACAACTTATGAATGAGAGATAAACTCTCTGAAGGAACAGTCCAATATATCGATAATTATGCTATCATTTTTCCGATAATATTAGTAGTTTTACCTCAATTCAAGCAAAGCTTTCACCCTGCATATACTTATGACATCCGTCACCATCTAAAACAGAACTTGACCTCCCTTCTATTTTACTCTGTTCTAAACCGAACAGAAATAAATAGAAAGGAGGGTGAGATTTACGACAGTCAGTGGCGAATCTAGGATTCTGTTCGGGGAGGCTGAGGTCATAAAAATTTTGTATCGTAGTGACGAATGTCAAACCTTATGCCTTATGTAAGCCAAAACACTTTAATTTTACGGACTTTCCTCACCTGACAATAAGAATCATAAAGAACACTACAATATTTTCGACAATTTAATAAAAAATACAATGAAATAACTGGTCAAAACATGTCTTCAACCGCGTCAACGCTACAAGTACAAGTGGAATGACTCTAAAAGTGGGAAAATTTTCGAGCCTGTCAAGCCAGAAAGAAATGTTGTCACGTTTTTATTGTTTCTTTAAAGGGAAATTAAGAACAAATAGTTGTAGTGATTTTAAATAAAATCAAGAATTTTAGATTAGCTCTGGGGGGGGGGGCTGCAGCCCGATAGCCCCGCCCCATATTCACCACTGACGACAGTATTTATTTGATTGCGCATTGTCAAATAAACGCAATTTTTAAAAATCAGAAGAATTTTTTTAATCTTTTACAGCTTCCATTCGGAGTAACCCAAGAGTTTGTCTTTCAAAGAAAGCGTTAAAAACATCAAATATGAATGAATCTGAAAAAAGGGTTCAAATGTTGCGTTTATTTAGACTGAAAATAATTTTCATTTACTTTATAAACTTTGTTATGAAGAATTCGCAACACTTTATGTACCTCCTCTGAGGACTCTAGAGGTAATATTTTGTGATCCTATAGAAACAATAAAAAATATTTTACTCCTGGCTTTTGCATGTGTATCGCATCAATTTAAAGATGAACAATATACTAAATAAATGTTTTTCTCAAGACACCATAAATAATGAAAAACTTAGAACCCACTAGATATGCCACGCTACAGATGTGGTATGTCGTGATTTTTGTCCTATGCAAGTCTAAATGCACATTTTGAAAAATGGCTTCCCAACCTATTTTAGAAACTTACAGCTCAGATGCTGGATAAGTGTCTTATGAGTGTCTTGGAATCTGTTTTGTAAGAATCTTATGATGAATTTATTCTCCTAAGAGATGCGGAGATCACAGAGGAGAGTATCTGAAGAATATTTTGAAGTTAACTCTGAAGAAAATGATGTTGCCAGCGCATCAGCTGATGTAGATTACGATGAAGATTATGAGTCCAATGCAAACTCATAAACAATGTGGAGAAGCTACGTTCCCCCAGTTAATTGCCATCGCCAGTTTAACATTAACATTAACAGAGGAAATCCCGGGGAAAGATGTGGCATAACTTGCTATACAATTATGCAATCGAAATATCATCTAATTATGTGCCATAATGGTCTAATTCAGTGATCTGAAGTTACAATAATAATTTTTGTAATTTGCTACACCAAATAATTGAGAAAATACAAAAGACCTATGGGGTTCCACGAAGACTCCAGCTCTTCCTCTCAGTTGTGGCAAGGCATAGGGTTGTTTTTTTTCTCTTGTTATTATTTTATGAAAATGGCATAAATTCATTGGTTATGTGTATAGCTCTAAGTCTGTATTATACATTACAAGATAAAATTATCATAAAAAGGCTTGGTCATGTTTTAACTATATAAAATATATGCATTTTTTCTGTTGTATTTTTAATGTGTGTGTGTTTTCTCTTTTAGATGCACATTAAATAGTATATATAGATGGCAGCACATGCCTTATAACTGTACCGAGGAAAATGTTCATTTAATTATTTGTTAAAAGTTTTCTTGTAATTTTTTTGCACTAAGGCTTCAAATGCGTCTTAAGTGTTGACGCCATTCGTGTTGAAAAAGGATATAAACGTTGTTTTTAAGTTTGTTTGTTGAATTTATTAAAAAAGGAAAGGGGGAAAATTCAACTCAAAGAAGATTCATCATTAAAGGCCACAAGATAAGGAACTAATCAAAGTCTGAAATGAAAATTTTGAATATTCTTTCTATTTCTGATCGTGTATCTTCGTCACAAGTATTTTGATTAATCTAAAACACTTTTTGTCTCATCTAGTGGTGTTTTGTTACTTACCGAACTTGCGTCACCGGGTGAAGCTGTTCCAGCAGATGGGTCAGGAGTTGCAGTTGCACCAGTGGCATCAGGTGATCCGGTTGCTCCAGAGGCGCTTGTGTCGGTACCTGGTGTGGTGCCATCAGCGGCGCCTTCATCTTGAGGTCTGGCTTCGTAGCAGCTCAGAAAAGCACAGACCAAAACAACGACGAAAAGAGTTTTGCTTACGATTGAAAACATTTTTGTTTCTGAAAAGAGAAAAGAAATAATTATTTTCTGTGAGGAAAAGACAACAAAACAAAGCATAAACATTTAGAAGATGTTCACACGCTCTAGAATGAAATTAAAGTTACTGAATTATTTTATTGTTTTAGAATTATTCTATATCTCTGAAAATTATCATATGTGTTGTAATATACCTCTGTTCTGTTTTAAATTTATTTAGTTATGTCATTTGATATAAACTAGAACTAAATTGAAACCATCGTTTTCTTCAAAACATATGTGTTGCTTTTCTAAGACAAGGAAGGAAAGTCAGAGACTTTTAAATCGAAAACAAAGCATTCTGAAAGAGAGGGGGAATGAAGTGCGTCTTGTTAATCATATTATAGACTTGAATATGTTTCTTTGACGAATTCAAGGAGCTGTGATAAAAATAATCGTATATAGCACCTAGCTTTCTCAAAGGCAGATCCTATTTCGAAAAAATTAAATACAACAGTAAATTATAGTAGTAGTAAAATAAATCTTTATTGAGCATGAAAATTGTTCAATATTATCACTGGAAGATAGACTAGATGACAGAAACAAGTATCGGCTTCTTCAGAATATAATATTATAATTTCCTTTTTGAATAGACTATTCTTTACTCTGGCAAATTATTCTGTACTTTCATTTCTAACATATGTCAACCATTTTAAAGAACGAAAAAATCTATCTTTAGAACAGTTGAAAGGAAATAAAATAAATGTGATCCACAAATATATTCAAAAGCAACATGTAACACGTTACAAAACTGTAAAAACCTTTCAGAAGAATCATGCTGTCACAAGTTTCTAACGGAAAAAAGATATTACTCTTTTCATCCTCGATGATTAGGATCACACTTTGTGGAAACTGTCACTTTATTATAATAACTTCTTCCATAACTTCTTTTTTATTAATAGATTTTCATTAGCATTTGGTGTCCATTGATGAGGACTGCATGCAATAGCACTAAATTGTGTTTGAATAATTATCAGAAGAGAAATTTTATCTTTCTTGACAACAGACTGTTTCGCACAAGAGGGTTAATGTAACCATAATGAATAATAAAATTAATTTAAGAAGGTGGTTTTCCTGTTCCGTGGAATGTGCTCAACGCATTAATTTGAATCAAAAGATTTTGTCTCAAAAACAGATTTAACGGAAGGTTCGTAAAAAAGTAATTTATTGCCAAGTAACGATCACAATATTTGCTTCATATTCATGATTCTGAAAGTGGAGAAACCGTTTAACATATTCTTAAGCGAAGTGAAGAAAGAAAGAAATTCTTCGGAAACAAAACTCACTTGGATCAGCCACCCATGTAAATTTATAGTCTATTTTATGAATGAATTTTTATGCATTTTGAGCACTAACAAGCTAATAATTGCTAAACAACATAGGCATAAATTTTGAATTTATATTCTTCTTCTAAGGAATGTTCTTTTAAGGAAACTGCAAAACGTTTGATGAATTAAATAGAAACCTTAATATCTTTCTGTCAAATTGAATTACATATTTTTGTACAATTTGTTTTCACAGATATCACATCGTTAAATTGAAGTGTCAATTAAAAAAATAAAATTTCAAATATTTAAAGAGAATGCTTGATCTGTTACAGTTATTCCTAACCCGTGGCACAAGTACTTCCTGAGGCACACGCTTAATCGATCGAGTGGTTGAGGAAGAATAATCTGTAATGGTATAAAAACAAATAAGCAAGCACTTAAGTATGGCAAAGTTGATTTCAACATTACGTACAGAAATATCCAAAACTCTAGCTCATCATACAAAATGATCGATAGTGTGCTCTTGCACTAAAAACAAAACACGCTCTTAAAGTAGTTTACACCATTGTAAGACTGATCTTCGCAGCCCGAAAAATGGAAATAAGCAATTTTTCTAATGTAACGATCACGAAAGTTCAAATATCGATTCCCTACCACAACTGCTGTTACTTGAACATTATTAGTAACAGTCATACTTGATTCTACAAAGGGTGCATGATTGTTTTTACTCATTTAAACAAAAATGCATATATTACTTCCAGCTACATGTGGGCATTTCAACAAGCGCATTCCTTTCCTCTTCTAGGATTATAAGGTAGTATCTACCTTCCATGAGGGATCAGCAACTGTGACTATGAGTGGCTGATCTCGAAAAACCAAATGCACAAAATTAAGTTCAAAGATTTCACTAATAATGATTCAGTTTTTTGAATAACAGTATAACAATGCTTACAGAATTTTCCGATAACACAAAAATATTATTAATATAAAATTAAAAATTTGTTAAATACGTGTTATTATTTAATGTTTAACAATTGCGCTATGCTACGAATATTGTAAAATTAAATATATGGAAGAAGTAGAGAGAGTTTCGTTTACTTTCGTATAACTTCCAGTCCACACTAAAATAAATGCAGAACAAAGGTGCTGTAATTAAAAGGTCTATTTTGAAAACAAGAGCTACCTTTTCTTGAAACAGAATTTAATGAAACAGGAAAGATTGGGACGCACTGATAATACCTCATTACATTTTTTATTCAGTTTTCCCTCTCTGCCTGAGGACTAAAGGCTTTCATCACGAATAAGTAGCTGTTGTTTTCCATCAGATATCTTCCAGCTGCTCAAGTAATACTTCGATTCGCATGCTTTTTCACCTCTCAAGCATGAGAGGTATTTCATTGAGATGCTCTGTTTGTACATCTGACTGGGACACATAGGATATACAACGAAAAAAAAAATAACTGAAGGATACAGGCGATTTCCGAATTCCCCATCTGACTCATAACCACTTTTCCGCGGGAAATGGAAAGAAAAGTGTCAATCTGCATATCCATGGCTTCGATCTCAGGAAGAATCAGCGAATACCTCAAAGTATAGTAAGTTTTCGTTACTGCTCCCTACAAGCACACAACTGCTATATGATTTTCTCTGGGTTTTCTCACTATCAGGTTGGCTCAATATACAAATTCGCCCTAGAAAAAATATCTTATTTGTGTTATTAATAATGGATGAGGGTTCACGCTTATGAATTTTTTTAACGCTGCCACAGACCATGAATATCATAAAAATGCAAAGACAGTTGCATGTGAATTTCATTACATATTTATGGAAAACTATTACATCAATATAGTATGTTTGCATGCATTAACGATGACATCTGGTGTCAACTGAGCCTCCATAAAACGGCTTTGATCTTTTAATCAACCTGCAAGCTTTAAACTGGTTTTCTGTTTCAGAAGGATGAAAAAAAAATATCTTCTATAAATTACAGTTATGAAAAAGACGATAAAAGTACATTGGGTTTATTAGCAATATCTCTATTTTAAAAAAAAAAGGCGCACTGAGATCCATATTTCTTTTATTATGCTTCAGCGAAGGCAATGCTTTGCTGCCGAAACAATCTCTATCTGTATGACTTAAAACAACTTTCCTGCTCTTCTAGTTGAGCTTATCGCTAATTTTTTCTGTTTCCAGTTAAGAGCCAAAGAATTAGTAACATCTTTGCTGTTCAACCATGGCATTTGTTGCTAATTTTTTCTATTTCCAGTTAAGAGCCAGAGAATTAGTAACATCTTTGCTGGTCAACCATGGCATTTGTTGCTAATCTTTCAACTCATTCCATCTGATGCTGATTTAAAAATGGAAATGTTTTACATCGGTTTAAGCTTTTTAAAACCTAAACTATTTTGTAAACCTTAGAGTGGTAAATTATGAGGTTGCAAGATGAATGGATGTAGATTACGAGTTTGATGAGAATGGAATAAATTATAATCCCTAGACCATGCGATAAATCTCATCAAGTGTGGAGGGAAAATGAAAAAGATTTTTAGAACCATTAAAAATAAAATAACTTACCTTTTGTAATACTGTCCGAGATGCTAGAAACTAACAATAAATCTTTTATGAACTAGTAACTCCGAGTGTAGGATCAGGTGCGAAGCGCTTAGATTACCAGAAGTTGTGTGAAGTACTTCGCAGTTTGGCTGCGTTTTATACCTTGAGTGCTATGCACTAAATTATCATTAAACAGTCTACGGATGGGTGGAGAGTGGAGAAACGCTACTCATCATCCACTGTCGCATACTTCAAATATTCACTATTGTGTTATAGTATGAGTACAGTGTTGGTTTTACAGCACATATTTTACTCACCGTATTGTTTTCAAGGGTAGTATTTCGTATGAAGGTGCGAGATCCGTGTATGCCTAAAAACCACAATGGGGAATAAATACAATGTTTTAGGGGAGACTGGTGGGGGCTAATGGGACGCATTTTGCATTCTACGCAGCAGACAAAAAATGTTCTGCGTAAGGTCAAATATTTTTTTGCGGTGAGTGAGCGTAAATAATATAACCAGCAGATGCAAATGAGAATGAAATCTTTTTTTGATGCAAATTAGTATCGTGTTCGAAGGAGTTTACACTTCCTTCCATCTCAGGTGTAGGATGTTTGTTTTTTCTTTTTCTTTTTTTAGTTAGAAATTAAAATATATTGGTCTCTCAGACTGCTGAGCAATATTACAACTCTTTCATTTGGATATTCGAATTAAACAGTTTTGTATTTCAGGGTAAATTAAGTTTCTAATAACAAGCAGAAAATTTTCTAATAAGTGGAAGCAAATATCTGTCGAATTTCTATATTGGAGTCTGAGATTTTTTGTTACTCGTTAAGAATATGTTGGTGATTTGAAATAAGTGTTCCGGATTGCTACGGGTTTTACTTATAAATAAGCGGCTCATATTAAAAAATGCTAACTTAGACAAAAGTTTCAAAAAACTTTTTGTTAAAATAGTTAATTTTAAAAGTGTTTAAAAAAGAGAATTCGCCAGGACAGTTCCGAGTTTTACTCTATCTTTCCTACAAAAATGTCCTGTATCGAAAAAGTGCTCCGTATTTGAATTAAATGTTTTAGATTGCCCTATTTTACTTATTAGTAAATAATTCATTTTAAAGTAAGGTGAACTAGATTTATTTTATAAAAAAGTTATCTTTTGAAGCAACTTTTGCTACATGCATAACTTGTTGAAGTGCAAAAAATGGACGAGATTCAAGGCAATATCTCTATTCATACGTCTTAACACTTCTCCTCGATAAGTTCTGACGATGTGCTGTTGTAGTATCACTCATAAATTTCGAATAAGTTTATAAGTGGCTTTGTTTAACGGCATTAAAATGTCATACTGATGATAATTCACCAAAATATATTCAAATATTAAAAGAACCCATCTGAAACTATAAAAGAACCATAAACTGAAATAAAATTCATAACTCACCTGACTTGATCGGCTTGGTGCGTCTTCAAAACGGATGGCAAGAAGAAATGAACTTGAAAAGAGAGTTCGAGAGGTTTTATGCTGAGGTCTGTGCGTGTGGGTGTGCTTAAAAGCTTCTTGTTAATCTAGAATATTCACACCTAGGACAAAAGTAAACTGATGCTATCAATAAGTTCGCTCCCAATGCTGCAATTCCTTTTAATCCATGCCTTCTTGTGCTCATTATGATTTCATTAGAAATTCACGCATGCTCTCATTTCGCAAATTGCGATCTCTGATTCGAGATCATAAGGTGTGACATCATGAACACCTGACGAAAAATGGCGGATGCAATAGTGATTTCAGCTTTCACAAATGTCCATAACAGATTTCCTTCAGAGATGACATTTGTTCTTTAATTTTCAGTTTCCTTTGGTTACGGGATCATCGAATCAGAATTCAACGAGCAATAACAAATGAAATTCCAGGAATTTTTTTCTCTTGCATGATAAATATGAAAGATTTTGGCCACAAAAATTCCATTTTAGATTCAGTTGCAGCTGGATACTTTATATCAAAGCGAAATCATTTAATAATATCTTGAATTTCAATTATGCTTTTAATGCATTTTGAAACCATAAAAAAAGATTTTTAAAATGAATCGCAGATATTGAACTCTGGGTCTTTATTCGGAATTTGTTCGGGGAAAAATATATAAAAAAAGTTTTTTATATGCTAAGATGCAGACGATATTTTCAAGTTAGAATAAATCGAAATTCTTTTATTTTTGAAATCAAATAATTTAATTCCCATTTGTCCAAAAATCATTCTTTCTACAAATAAAATACATACTTTTTTATTTTCTCCGCACCAGAATATTCAATTCCATTCAACAATTTCGTTTCATTCATTCAACATTCATCCATTGAACTCTTAAAGTTCTAAAAGAAAGATGTACAGAATTTTGTCTTGACTTACTATAGAGATTGTTCGAAATTCCGTCGTTAGAAGAAAATAAGTACGAAATATTTTTAATTTTAAAGAATTTTGGATGATAATACCGAATTTCATGCGTTCATATTATTCAGTATGAGAAAAAGCTGCATGGAAATAAAGGTTTCAGTTTTTATTAATAGGAAAATGCTCATTGTTCGGGTAGATACTATTTTTTGCAGAACATTCCTTGAAGGAAACCAACCTTCCATACTTCATTAATTACGCATTACTTTAAAAGAGTCGAGCACCGATTTTAGCCAACTTTCTAATATATCTGCCCTGCATAGAAGTTGATTATACATGTGCAAAAACTCAACTCTAAATCAATATTTCATATTTTTAAAAATATATATCGCTATTTTGCGATGTTTCTCAATATATTATTTTTATATAGGGATTGAAAATTCACCGAATTTGATGGCAAATGCTCATAAGATTTTACATCAAACACTTCCCATCGGTTATTCGATATTAGATAAGAATTTTAACTTTTTTTGAAGTACCCATTTCTTCTTTTGAAACCTTACATTCAGACCGAAGTTGCTAAAGATATTTATTTAAAAACTTAACTGTCATTTTTTTACCTCCTCAAAATAGAATGTGTACAAACATGTTATTTGAAACAAATTTATCTTACTAATTCTGAAAGCTCTTTATTTAATAAAAGTTTTATTTCCTCTTGGCATTGGTGTTTAGAACTTTCTGAAGATGTCTTTAACAACCAACTTATGGAACCTTTCCAGCTTTCTTGATTTTTAATTAAAATTTATATTTTATGCTTCATTATAGGCATTCATATTATATTTCAGGTATTTATATCTGATTCTGAAACCGACATATAATTTTTTTCTGTTTATAATTGTATAAAAATTCAGGTTCTAAAATGAGAGTTCTGAAAAGTACTATTTGGCAAAAGATATTTTCTTCTCACATTTGTAACACATGATTACGCCTGAACACACATTCTGGAAAGTGAATTGGAACGAATTATTCTGCTTAAAACCCTTTTAGGCAGAACCTAGTGAAAGATTTTAAGTGGATCTGTATCTTATCTTGCCGTCTTAACTTCACACAGAGACAAGTGCATTATGCTTTTCAGCATTAACTATTATATTTTATTACTTTTTCAACAATAGCTAATAAACTTTTTGAAAACAGACTTGTGAATACAGCAAAATGAGTTTTTCAGCACTTTCTGGCCTATGATTCCATTTGGCACAACCTGAGTAATCTGCTTTTAATATAATTAACAGATGTCATCATTTGCATTCATATTCTGCTCATAAATTTCTGGATGGCAACATCATTTGGATAAGAATGAATTATTTTATTTAATTAGCCTGGGTGAAATTAATAATTTTAAAAATGAAGTGTTTCTAAATAATTTTCCTATATGTAATTTTTGTATTAACAAATAATAATTTGTTCGTAAGGCTTAGGAAGGGTAGGGGATTAGAAAACTTTTCATTTTAGAATGAAATATTAGCTAGACCTTTCAAATTCCTTTAGACCTTTCAGATTTTTTTCAGTTCAGAAAAAAATTATTCAGCAGTAAAAATATCGTATATATAACTGACAAAAAAAAGAGCAGTCTACGCAATTTAAAGGTATTTTCCCATAGATTTCAAAGGAAATTTTGGCAACGTCTGTCACTTGGTCTATTTGTTAAAAAACATTATAATTTTCACCAAAATTTTATCTAACGTTTAGATTTATTTGTAAATTTTTTCTATCCAAGTGAAGTTTAGCAATTTTCATAATGAGAGAGAGAGAGAGAGAGAGAGAGAGATCTACAGTGTCCGCATGAAATTCTAATTTTCAATGCTGTACACTTGCACTTGTAAAAAAAGTTGTAAATGGTATTCAGTTATCGATATATATATATAATGTATTCGTGGTTGTAGTCGTTGAAAATGAACAGGCCGAGCAAAATACTACCTCTTATTTTATTATCAATAGGAGAGTGGTGAATATACGTCCATCTCTGTTTAGGTTACAAGCGAAAGTGAAGTGCAAAATCCCTGTATTCTCTCGGATAAGGGAATAACATATTGACACGTGATCAAAGTGAAGGGAATATTGGGTATTTTGAATAAGTTACGTAGGCGTTTCAGGGAAAAAAAGTCTGGTGCCAAAGAGACGCCGTCATGATTTTCTGTCGGCACGTGAAAGCGATTAAATATTCTTTTAGTAATAAATATGCCAAAATGACAGATTTAATATAACTCCAGCGCGGGAAAGAAACGAAACTGGAGTTTTAGAAAAGTGATTTTGGAATACATTCATTAAGATTTTAAAATATATAATATTAGAATTTGGAATAAATTTAAGTGAGATTATTATATATATATATATATATATATATATATATATTACTTATATATATTATTACATTATTATATATATATATATATATAAACTTACAAGAAACAAAGGACAAAAAAATAAGACAAAAATTTAATAAATTGAAAAATATCATGGCGAGCCTCTTGTCAGGAAGAGAAGCCCGCCTATGATATTAATAAATGTTTTTTTTTCTGCTAACGACACGAAAACCATAAAAATTTTGTCGCTATACCCTCAAAAAGCACAAGACAATTAAAAATGGGAAAATTCTGGAATAAAAGACAAATACGATGAAGATTATTTACAAAATCGAAAGCAAAGAATCCGAATGCATGAGACCTAAAATAAAAAAATACAATAATATTCACAGAACAATAAAAGAGAAAAAAAGGAAAAGGCTTACCACCGCCAGGAATAAACACACGAGAAAATGTCGCCGAAGTAGCACGAGGAAATGTCGCAAAACCAGTTATTGTTGTTGCCAAACAGAGGAAGAAAAGAAGAAAAAGGCCTTGCCGATAGCCCCTAATTCACTGCTTGACACATCGTCTCACAAAGTTTTCGGGAATACCATTTTTTAAAAGTTGATCAAACGAAAACTTTATATATATATGTCGATATAATATAAAAGTCCGATAGGATATTTGCAAAATGCTTAATGAAATCTGATTAGAATTGTCATCACACAAAGATAACCCAGAGCCTGATACTTATTTTAAGAGCAGCATATCTCTAAACATGGCGTCTAGGGCGCAACTGTCAGGAGGGCGCATATATGGAAGAAATAACAATCAAATATTTACAAATTTTGCAGTATTATTTTTAAAGGCGATATAAAATGATGTTTTTGAAATTTCCATTCGTTATATTAAATATATTTTTTGCATTCTACGAACCTTATCGTCTCTTGCTCTTGCACTTCCTTGCACTGACATATATTTAGGATGTGTTCACTTCACTGACCCTTCAAACCTAGGCAAGGACAAAAGAGTGCACAGCATTGGTAATGTGGTTCAAATATTATTAAGATTGTATTAAGTGCTTATATGTTTAAAAAATAAACGACATTTATAATAAATTGAAAATTATATATTAAGTTTTTGAGAGAGGGGTGCAGAATATTCTTCGGCCTAGGGCGTAGAAATGTGTAAATCCGGCCCTGGGCGTTGGCAATTGTAACCAGTAAACCAAAAGATTTAAAGAAATAAAAAACAAGAATTAGATGCAAAATATTCATCGTTAAAAGTTAAAGAGCTTCTACATTGTTAGCTTTATTGTAGACCCAGGGCCGTTTAAACAAATTTGAGCGTCCTGGGCTAGAGTAATTTGGCACCCCATCAGACCCTTAACTAGAAATTTGAGAGGGTGTGGTCCCAAAAACACACCTATTTGATTAACTAGTCGAGGAGCAAAAAAATGCCACCTTAACGCTTGCAATTTTGCAAACCAGCGCTTTTTCAAAACAGGATTTTGCAAGCCATTTTCCGTAATGTAGATAACTTTTATCACACGCATAATTTAAAATTTTCTCACTGATTGTCTCAGTACAATTTTTTTTTGAAATGATCGACATGTTTATGTAACATTACAAAATCAATGGCAGTCTAATACTCGCCCTAATCATATTTTTACTTTTCATATATTTAAAATTACAATCAAATAAATTCTTACTTCAAAATTAAAATAAAATTAGTATAGTAAATTTTTAGGCGCCTTTGGATCAGTGGCGCCCAACTAACCCCCCTGGATAAGATGGCCCTGTGTAGACCACTATTAAAAAGAGCTGTCTCAAATGCTCCAACTTTTTTCCTACAGCTAGTCGAATGCATTAGTAGCTGTGGTTCCCAACCTTTTAACGTAGGACTACGTTCCTCCTACTGGGGTCTCAGGAAGGAATTTGATTCACACGCCAAAACGCCACAAAAAACGTTGCATGGGAGATCCTCTATATCTCGGTAACTACCTATGTTAAAAACGTAACTAATGTCTTATTTTAAAGATAAAGGGTAACGACAGAAGTTACAAAAAAATTTGGAAATCGGAAAAGAGCATAGGCTTACGATACGAATAGACTGCTCGTGGAGGGTTGCAATGTGAAGCAAGCACCTCGTCACGTGACTCGTGGACGCGACCGAGACACTTCGTACGGGAATCCTTTGTTATTTCAATTCGTGAGTAAGAAAGGCTAGCTGAGGTTCTCATGAAAATTCATCGAAAATGGTTAAATCCTGCTGTGCATACGAGTGTAAAGAAAAATTTATCAAAGGAGGATCTGTTTCATTTCATCGGTAAGTTAAATTTTTATGATTTTTTGTTTTAATAATGCAAAATAACTACACAAAAATACGTCTTAGCTCTTAGCTGTGGCGTTTGTTGCAATTGAAAACGATATTATTTAATTTGTTGTGTATGAAATTAATCCTTTTCTTAAGTTAATTGTTTATTGTCCTCTTTTAGAAGTATCTATAGGTTTTAAGTGCCTATTAGTGTTTAAAATATGGAATTTTATCAGACACATGTAGATTGAGATATTTGGCGATGTGTTGGCGAGGTTGTTTACATTCTGAAATTTTCGTGTTTTTTGTGTTATTTAAAAGAAAAGAAAATTTTATGATCATGAAATAAACGTAGAATGTTTTTCAGTGTGTAAGAAAGATAAGCATATTTCATTTTCAGTAAAAATTCATCTCTAGGTATTTTTTTAAACATTTTCTTTTATGCATGTAATTAAGAAACTGTATAATTAATAAAATTTAGAACTCAATAACTTCTTTTTGTTTAATTTTTGTTAATTTATGTGTATATGATGTTTGAAAAATTATATATATATATATTTAGTGTTTTTTTATTTACTCTTTATTTATTTCTCTTTCGCTTTTTTTATTACAAGTATTATTTTCCAAAACAAAAGTATTATTGACATGTCTTAAAGATTTATCTGATTATTTTTCAGATTTCCAAACAATCAAGAAAGGAGATATATTTGGGAAAAAAACATTCGCCGGGAAAACTAGTCAATTTATTTCGGAGAGGGCCTCAGCCTCCTCATATACGCCCCTGAAATTAAGTAGTTATTGCTTTAAATAAAAAGATTTTTTTTATTTAAAAAGTTTAAGTATATAATTTGTTTTTGTTACAGTCAGTTGAAGTATTATATTGTGTAAGGTTTAAAACAAATGAAATTCCTAGTCACATAAAATCCAATTATTTTGATTTCTTCCGTTCGTGAGTTCGTTTTTAAATAAACTAAAATAGTAACGTTTCGCTACTTGTAGAAATACTACTCGTTTTCCAACACTCCTCATACTCGCTTCTCCAAATGTGGCGATAAGAAGCCAAGAAGTTCCTCTTTAATCACGTGACGAGTGGAATTTCTACCCAGGTGCTTGCTTCACTCCGAATGCTGGTTTTTCTACAGCGTGAGCAGTCTAACTCTATCCTTAGTCTATGGAAAAGAGCCACGCGAGTAAAGTAGTCCTGCGCCTTTAACATCAGCGGCTGTTTGAAAAAGACAGCCTCTCATCATTTTTGTTCACTCGTACCTCTTGATTAATCTCTTTATTTTCGAGTACCCCCTACTGTCATATTCCCCAGGACATTTTTTATATTAATAACGCCAATGGCTTAGGGTAGCTTAAGAGACAAACGGCTCTAATGAACTTAATAAAATTTACAGGATTGATTTTAGATTTTGCATTTTATTCCATTTTTTAAAATAGTATTAGTTCAACGTCAAAACGAATGAAAACAGCATCGAAATAATTTTGCATTAACTTCTGATGAGAGCTAACAATTACTCAATTACTAGACATTGATCTTTTTCTTCCTTTTTTCTTATTTCGTGAATAGGCTTTCGGGATAGTACAATTTTCACTTTCATTTTTCATACGAAATTCTAGAATATTCTTATGTTTTATGCCATTACGAAGATCGCGCGTACCACAGGTTGGGAACCTCTGACTTATAGCATTAATCCCCTATTTAATGGTTTCTATCCTGCTATTCGCTTAAAGTTATCAATCAGCTGTTACTTCAAATGTAAGAAGTCATTCGCATTATATTATCGCTATAGTATGAAGTTATGTTACTGAAACAGTGATCAGAACGAGAGAAACTACCTAAGTTTTGTGAAAAAGAAAAACCAATTTCACTTTTGGATTCAATGCATCTGAATTGCCTGAAAGCACCCGATATTCTGCAAACTTCATGCTCATATTCATAAAGATCTGTATAGTAAACACATTCGTCATGTGCTTTCATCTTTTATATCATTGGAATTGTCGTACGAAAAATTTTAAATAGTAACATTAACAGAAGTTACACCACTAGTTTGAAAATAATGAAAATAAGTTGTATAACATACTTATTGTGAATAATCATAGTACAGTATATCTATAATATAAAACAGAAAATACATGTATCCGTCTGTCGGTCACAAGAACTCCTCCTAAACGGTGAAAGGTAGCAACATGAAATTCACACACGACATTCTAGAGCATATTTCTAGGTCAACGGTGCTATTTTCAACTTTCAGAGTTAATTAGTTCTTAAGATATTTAATTAAATAAAAATTAGCCGCTGTTAAGCCTAATGCTTAGACGTTTTTCGCCAATAACTTCTGAAGTATTCATTAGACAACAATTATTTTTATGCCATTTTAAAGAGCTGAAAACTATCTTTTTAATGATGATAATTCCATTGCGATGAAGTGTTTTCTCTGATTGCTATAAAGGTTTTAAAAAATATTTTAACGCAATTTCTAACAATACTTTTTATTCTTATAGAAATAAATTTAAGCCAATTTACTGTTTCGCGCGGGCTTTTGCCAGTGTTAAAGTTAATATAAGAAAATATCGTTTTCCTTGCACATAAACAACAAAGTAGACTTTTCACTTCCGGTTTCAAGTTGTGGCATTTACACCTTTTAACACGGTTACACAGTGATCAAATGGCGTGCTATTTTCAACTTTCAGAGT
>BGPR01000142.1:716169-733951 GCA_013235015.1 Araneus ventricosus | reverse complement strand
CCTGTTGTCGTAGCATTTACAGCTTTTAATACGGTTACACAGTGATCCAATGACGTTAGTGAATTATTCTCTCGATGTTTTGTTTAATTTTCACAAATTTTTAACTGATCCTAATGAGTGTGTGCTAAGCATTCAAGGCTACTTAGTCCAGTTCCTATCGTAAGAAGAGGAAAAAGCGAAGGTGAAAAAAGATGTATTAATGGTCTATCTGTAGCAAGAACTCCTAATAAACGGTGAATAGTCTTGATATGAAATTTTCACACGCCATTCTGAGGTCCGTTCCTAGATTAATTCTGCTTTTTCAAACTTTCAAAAATTACTTTCTAAGATATTTAATTAAATAACGAAAATTAAGCCAATTTTCGGCGTTTTATCTCAATTTTTTGCCAATAATTTCGGAAAAAGATATTCCACGAAGATTATTTACATACCATCTTAAAGAGCAGAAAATTTAATAAAGATTTCAAATTTATTTCATTCACAATTTGTAACAAAGCTTTCTGTTATTGTAATTAAATTCAAACCATTGATCGTTTTATCAAATCTCTCATTCCGGTATTTTTACCATAGTGAAAGTTATGATAAAAATATTGTTTGAATGTTAACAGAAAGGCAGAAATTTTATTTAGCTTTTATTTCATAGCATATACCTATTTCAGTATGTTTGCACCACAACACAATGATGTTAATTACTCTCTTTCCGCTATGCTCCATTTAATTTTACAAATTTTTAATGGTCGTAATGAGTGTGTAAAATCCCTCAAGATTGTTGAGCCCACTTCCTACAGGAGGGAGAGGTCCTAAGGAGAAAAATAAAGAACACTATGCGGTTTTTTCCGGTCAGTGACAAAAACACTAAAGACAAGAGAATTGTACTCCGGATAATGGCAAAAAATACAAGATATGAAAGAGTTTCTGCTGTTGCCGTAGCAATGATGGGGAGGGTAAAATGGAGTACGAATAACTACGAGATTCTTGAACATATTTTTACCCCGAGCAACGCCGGGCATATCAGCTAGTTCTTTTATAAACTGCTTATGAACACGGGAGTACAAATACATTATTTATATGTTACATTACTTCTGTAATGTCTTAGAAATAAAAACTAGGCTTTTAAAATATCACAAGACATTTATTTACAGACGATACAAATTAGCATTTAACATAAAAAAACAATTTAGAATAATAATATATTTCATGAGTTTATCAAAATTAAATTAACCCCAAATCGACTCAAAATCAATCAAATTCAGTCCGTTACATAAAATCACACTTTTGCCGAAATCCTAAAATTTAAAATATAGCATCTCAGCCTAATTTAGGCAATTCTCAATCATTCTCGCGGCTCCGGCAGAAAAACACACTTCAGAACAACATTCTCTGCGAAAGGCGCCAAAGTCTCTCTTCGCTTCGTTTCCTTTGGGGAAGGAAGGAAAGTTCCAGCGAAATAGATCAATTTTCTGTCTCGGCTGTGGAGGGATGGGCTAGCGCGGAATAAAGCGGGCAGGACGGTACACTTCCTTACATTTAAACAGTTGTATTGAACACCTAAAATGTTTATTTTCACTTAAAACATATATTATTTTATTTTCCTTGTATTCTGCGTACTAATCTGATCTTTAAGTGGCCATATTGCTCGCTAGATATATTCCTTTTTAGTAGATTACAATTGATTGATGTTTAGATACAACAATACTACATTTTCATTAAGACTGTACAGTCTGTATTTGGTGGTGTTTCACAAGCTAACTTGATTATTTACTTACGAAAACAAATAATTTGAAATAACTAATTACAAATGTTGAAGAAAAGTGGTTTAGCATGGAACACTATTCGGCTCAGTCGCATTAAAAATGTATAAAGCAAGAAACGATCTGACGAGCATGGAAAGTTCATAAAAAGTTGCTTATTACTCTACAGACTATAAAAATATAATGAAAACTATTATGGAACAATTTGGAGATGATTAAACATTTTATGGAAGTTTGAGTTGTATTTTAATGATCATTTTATTCGTAATGACTTTTTTTTCTCAAGCTGATTCAATATCAGCTTACACATAAAAGCTGGAAAGTCAGCCTGCTTAAAGTAATAATGTTAGATAGCAGTTTAACGCATAACGCTTGTTCGTTCAAGTAATATGGAAGATGTTTACTCTTTTAGTTTTGAAATCGCTCCCAAAAATTTAATTATTATTAACATTAAAACATTTGACGACCTATGAATTATGTTAGAAATGAAAAGTTATCTTCAGCAAATGGTTAATTCTTTGTTATGGAATGGCAAATGACAAATAAAAAGAAGCATTGGCTAGAAAACTATATATTGCTCATATCCGTCTATTAAAAACATGTAATACTCGGTTTTTAAGTTTTGTAGGATAAACTAAAAGATGCAGTTATCAACTTCATCAGAAAAATCTTTAAAATTTTGATTTTAAAGGAAAAAATACAAACTACAATACTGAAGAAAAGGTAGGTATTTTTTCAAACATTTTTTATCGGATATTAGAATTGGTTATAAGACATTTATTTTGTGCCCTTTCGTGTTATTGAAATTGTTCTTAGACTGTGTAAACATCCTCTGAAAACTTCAATACACATTAACCAAAAACTACTTTTTTTATCAACATAAAAGTAATTTATATATTTTCCGTTTGTTTTAATTTTCGATTTTCAGACTGATCATTAGCTAAATTCTATAAGGAAAAGGAGAGTACCTGACCCAGCAATAAGTGATATTATTTCAAAATTTTGCAAATAATTATAAATAACTACCTAATATTTGTATCTTTTTTATTTTTCGTTAATATTTAGTATAATATATAATTATAATTAATTACTGCTTCATTTCCATTGTAAAATGTTTGTCACGAGCTCAACTACTTTAATGTGATGCTGAGGTTTTTTGGAGATAATCATTGACTGAAGATTAATGCTGGTTGAAGAATGGTAGTAAACATGCCGGCCACTTTGGTATCATTCGGTAGCAATTGAAGTTTCTAGAACTTCGAGTTACATTTCAGGCTACTGTAAAGTGAACGAACTTCACTAGAAAAAAACCTGAAGTATCTTGGATTCTAACACCAGATTTAAAAGTCAATTGGTGAGAACGCTTGGTAGCGCGATCAAAGATTCAATTGGATCTAGACTTAATTAATTTAACTAACGGTAGGTTGAAACACATTTCATTCAATAGAACAATATGATGAACAGTGGCGGCTCGTCCATAAGAGCTGCAGTCCTCCCTGAAATTATTTTAAAAGATTGTCTTTTCGTTTTTATTCTAATTGGCTTACTTTTCCACTTTGAGAATTCACTGATCAACGAAAATGGCAAAAAAGTAATAAAAAATGCAGAAAGAAGGCTGCAAATAATCAAGAATTAAGAGAGAGACAGACCAGAGCTGCATCAAGTTTTGCCCCTCCTAAGGATTCGATATTAACGCAAAGAGCGACGCGAAACGGGAGAAAAGAAACCCTTTCTCCGCTTGAAATTGCATTCATTTGAGCTGCATTTTTTCAGCTCTCATTTGGCGCGACTTCCTCATTTGGATCTTTTTCGCTTTTTCTCAATCGTTAAGTCGTTTTTTCAAATCCAATTCTGGAGGAGTTGTAATTTTTTGCTTCCTTATGTTTTTTTCAGGTGCTGATTGCGATTCTGAGGTTTGCCGCCAATAATTTTTGTTGGAATTTTAGTTATAGCCAAAAAACATAAAAAAAATGTTTTTCTCTAGTTTTTTCCTTATAACTCAAAAACTATCAATTTTTAGTATGTCATCATTATGTGCCAAAATCATCAGCACAAAATTTCCTACAACTGAGGTCTATAAAACTTTTGCCGCACTGCTTGTTTCAGAGCTGACGAGCCGCCACTGATGATGAGAGGACTTGTCTTAATTTTTCAATCAACTAGAAGATACCCGACATTTGAACCGTTATTTTAATTAAAAGCTTTAAAAGCAGTTTCGCAATTTTGATTGGAATTTAAAATTTTGAAATATCTGTGAGTTTAATTTCTCTATACAAGTGTGATTTCAAGTATTATTTTTTTCTAGTTTACTTGGAGTGTTGTAGTATGTTTTGGTTATTTCAGTGAGTCACAGGATGGTTTCGTGCTTGTATTTTTAGAAGAAACGGTAAGAAACGCAAAGTGTGTTTATACATTCGCGTCTATCTGCGTAAGAAATCCAAAAAGCTTTCAAAGCTCGTATAAACAGATGCAAAAGTTTTCTCTTCGAATTTCTGATGTCTTAAAAGCTTTTTTTTAACGTGCGAAGTTATATATAGAAGTGATGTTACAACTGCAAGGTTAAATATTTGACATACTTTTATTACCTTCTGATATTAAACACATACAATTGACGTGAAAACGATGAATCAAATTATTTTATTTACGCACATTTCATGTGTGTTAGTCAGATATATTTTTAAGGTTATGGCTAATGTATCCAGTATAATCTTTCATGATTTTCGTGTGTTGTATACATGCCATTAAATAGCCAACTTAGTTGTTTTGAAACTTATTATTATCTTTTTCAACATTAGTTTGCCCTCCCCTTCTTAAATTTCATGCATGATTTTTCAGTCACGTTTCCTTTGACACCCAAATTAAATCATCTAAACATTCATTAGATTTATTTTTTTATTTGTATTTTCTAAACTTGTAAACAAATTCTAGTACTACAAATTAAATGCTGCATTTATTGAAATTTTACTTTTTTATACTTAAACATAGTAAAATCTCTCTAATCCATATCTATGCAAAGTAAGCTACCTACATGGTAGTTTCAATCTAATTCATAATTTTTGATCGTATATTTCAGTTTTAGGTGAATTAAAGACAGCTTAGATTGAAAATGGCGTGAATAACGAAGAACTAAAGAACTTTGAATAAAGAGCAAACACAAAGGAACTCGTTGAGATTTGCTTTCTTTCTAAACGGACGAAATCGAGAAAAGACGTCTGACATCATCTGTCTTAGAATAGCATTCAAACTGGGTTGAGCTCAATTCGTTTTTGGATCCCTATAGTGATAACGCTATTAATAAATTCTAAAAAGTTCTGAAGAGAGAAATATAATTTATATGGGACATGTTTTTAACGATCCGCTTAACGAAAAGAAAAATCCAACTGATGAAAATATATTCATGTTCATAAATTAAGAATATTTTAGCTCATTCATGGTATCGTAGTGAAGGCCCCGGTGCTACTATACATTTTAAGGGGGATAGGAAGGACTAAACAGCTTTGTCTCGCTTATCATCTGGGCACTTAAAAACCCTCAGATTCTCTCGTGGTGATAAGAGGTTCAATATCTGCACAAAGTGTAACATGATTGAGGCCACTCCGCGACATCTACTTGACTGTGTTGCCTTGGTGTATGATGACCTGCTTAAGCGACCGGATTTCGTGTTGGACGTGATGAAGGCGAACGACCTCATGGATCTGATTTGATTCAGATCAGAAGGATTAGAAAGAAGGAGAAGGCTATTTGAAAATTTTAGAAAAAACTATAGAGCACAAATTTCTGATGAAATAGAACTTACATATATTTTGGAATAATATGCTTTTGTTTCAAGCTGAAATAAGCCACTAGATTACAGAAAAAGAACCGAACAGTTTGAAGAGAGTATAAAAGGAATCGTTACTGAGATGTAGTATTCAAAACTTGCGTATAAGCCTGAGATTGCCATAGACGAGTAGCTATGACTCAGAGGATCCACATGGATATTTTATGTGGCCGATAAGTCAGTGCTTAGAACAGAGGCTCTCAACCTGTGGTACGCGTACCCCTAGGGGTACGCGAAATACGCGAAATCGAAGTCGGTAATGGAGGACTCAAGAAAATATAAAGGATTTAAAAACTTACAGTATTTTGTTTTCCTAAGTTTGTGTGAAAAGTGAAAGTTGTGCTAGTCTAAAACCTATGCTTAAAATAAGGAAAAAGAAAGCATAAGAAAACCTGGTAAATGATTGATATTTTGTCTTCACCAGCCCCGATTATGCATGAAATATCTGTGTGTTCCCAAACGCAGGCGCCAGTGTGGTATGCTTTTTATTTTTGTTCTTCTAGTTTAGGCTTATTGAGAACAATCCGGAAACCTCTCAAACATTCTTGTTTTGACGTTTTTATTAAAAGCGTGATTAAACGCAGGCATAATTAATTGCTCGATTGGGTTGCATAATGAATAACGACTGTTCATATAACTCAAACTTTGTGTTTTTATGGGTGCTCAATTTGATTGGTTTGTTTTGTGGCACAAAACTGGTGTTAGTAGGCTATGCGTTCTCACTTTGAAGTGATTATCTTTTTAGAGTGACTTCAATTCGATATTGTTTGATTTCTCAAGATGTACAAGTGGTTGAAAACTGGAACTCTTAAGAGATCGGCATCTAGAAGCGAAATTCGAACCACCGATTTGGCAGCTATGGAGATAACTGTGGATCAGCAAGATGATAATCATGAAGTGCAAAGGACGACTGATTGGCCTGTTCAGGTAAGGAATAAAATTGGTTTTGTTAAAAAAAAAAACCCAAAACATCAGTGCACCTCCGAACAAGAGAAAATATTCTAACGAATACTTAAAATATGGATTTTCCGTCACGGGTGACGAAGATTGTCCAAAACCACTCTGCCTTGTTTGTGGAGAGATATTGTCAAATGGCAGCATGAAACCATCTTCACTAATGCGCCATTTAGAAACAAAACATTCAACTTATAAGGAAAGAAATATTAGTTTTTTCCAACGACTATCCAACAGCCCTAATTTAAATTCATGTTTGATATCTACAAACAAAGCAAAGGAGGCTGCGATTAAGGCATCATAGAGAATAAGTTATCATATGGCTAAAAGTGGGAAATGCGTGTTCGGTGAAGACCGTGTCCAAAAAAACAAAAATATTCCTTTGTCTAACAGCATAGATTCTCGGAGAATTAAGGGCGTGTCTGTTGACATTGAAGCAACTATAAATGAAAGAATAAAAAAGAGCCCCTTCTTTTCAATACAGGGTGGATGAAAGCACTGATGTTTCCGATCTGTCAATTTTGCTTGTTATTGCAGGATATCTGAATGTTAACAAACTTGTAGAAAACCTCTTATTGTGTTATCATCTCACTAAAAGATGTACTGGCGAGAATTAATACCATTCAGGGTTATTTCTGTGAAAACGAAATGGATTGAGCTATTTGCACAGATGGTGGAAAATCTATGTCTGGCTGTTATAAAGGTTTACGTAGTCGTATCAAAATAATCCCTCCTCATGTAACTTGGAGCCATTGCTGCATCCACAGACAAAGTTTAGCAGCGAAGCCTTTGCCAGATTCATTGAAAGAAATAATCAATCCGTCAAAGTTGTAAATTTCATTAAGGGTAATTCAACTAACACCCGATTGTTCAAATCTTTGTGTGGGGACATGGACAGCCTACATACTACGTTACTTTTGCACACAGAAGTGAGATGGATTTCTCGAGGAAATGTACTCAAAAGATTGTTTGAACTGAGACATGAAGTTCTTATATTTTTGCGTTGAGCTCTAAATTTTGTGAAAGTGAACGGTTGCAGCAGCTTGCGTACTTATCTGACATTTTTTCAGAAATAAATAAATTTAATTTAGGATTGCAGAACCGTTCCATAACCATTTTAAAGGTCACTGACAAAATCGAGGCTATGATTAAGAAGCTGAATTTTTGGGAATCCTGTATAAAAAAAACACAGTATGAAGTTTTTGAGACACTTTTTTCTGCTTTTTATCTGAGAACGAACTTAATTTAACAAAACAAGTAAAAACTAGCATAATAAGCACATTTAAAAGGACTTAACTTGTCATTCAGACAATATTTTACGAAGTGCAGTGATGCAGACATTAAATTCATTCAACGAAGCGTTTTTTCAAAAAGCTGAAAAATTAACAATTTCTGAAAAAAGAAAAAATAATTAATTGAACTTTTCACTGATTCTTCATTAGAATCAGAATTTTAAAAAGAAATTTGATTGACTTCTGGGTAGCAGCGAAAGAGGAGTACCAAGAACTCTGTGTTAAAGCAATACAATATTCAATAAAATTCACGAACACAGAACTTGTGGAAAGAGCATTTTCGTCTTATACTTTGAACCCAATATTATAAAACTCAGCTCCGAAACAAGCTCAACGATTGCATTGAAATTTTCTTGCACTTGAATAACTGATTATTACGAAAAGTAATTTTTACCTAACCTTATAAGTTAATGTGATCCTTATTACAATACTGTTTTTATTTGTTTTGCCGTTTAACTAATGCTACTTTAAAATTGGAATAAAATATAAAATTAAGTCCTGCAAATGTCATTAATTCTCGCTATTTTATTCTTAAGCATACCTAAGCCCTTAACATTATTGATAAAAACTTCTTTGCATAGACGGACGGGGGGGGGAGAATGACAGTATGGGGGTACACGAAAATGAAAAGACTAATTAAGGGGTACGCGAGGGAAAAAAGGTTGAGAATCCCTGGATTAGAATGTGATAGAACGCAGATGGAGGTATCCCATGAACTGGAAATCGCTCACAATATCATCTAGGTCAGTGTTTCCCAACATTTTTTGTGCCATGCCTAAAGGGAACATTTACTCTTTCCCTCAAAACGGGTTTCGACGTTTTTTAATTTTTAGGTAATATTGCGTGAATTCTAGAAAACGCACATATCTTCAGTTTTTTTTATTAAAGAAAAGAACAGGAATGAACACGTGAAAATAAATAATTCATTTGAACCTGCATTTTTCTGAAGAACACATTTTTGTTTCAGTATATTTGGTGCTGATTTTAAAAAAAGAATGAAATTCTTGGCATGATTTCCCAAAATTAACTTTGGTAATTAACGTTGCTTTATAAACTGCGACTTGCGTCTGTGTTTCCTAGCTCGTCTGCAACTTATTCATAAGAATAAAGACCCTTTCTACGAGTACATTAGTGCCCTGGCAGACATAGAATATATTCAATAATTATACGAAAGTTCGTAAGGTTTATATTATTGCCGTGAAAGTGTTTGAACTTTTCCGCCCAACGACTTTCAGTTTAAATATTTCCCAGTGTTTCATTCTGTCACTGTGTAATGAAGTTAGAACTAAGTGCCAGATAGGAGGCTTCTGACCAACTTACATATGTGTGTTATGCATAGCGCATGCTCCGTCATCGCCTGTCTCCTTGACATTACCGTCGGAGTTTTTGATTTTTGGTGCCTTCTTACTTGAAATCGTTATTGTCGATTGCTCTCTTCTGAAAATGGGACATTTGGGCGCCCCAAAGCTGTGCTTGGTAGGGTTGCCATATTGGCCTTTTTAGAGCCAAATTATGGAAATCTGGCCTTTTTTCAAAGCCCCTATCCTTTTAAGGAATTTTCATTTGGCCTTAAGTTCATTTTTGGTCTTTTTTGGCTTCATTTTCTTTAATGACTTTTAGAACAATTTTTAATTACGTATTCTATTGTTCTATAATAAATTTTTGATATTTTGATACAGGCTACGAAAAAACGGGACGTATGGTCACATTAGCCATGCCCCACCTAAGCCTGTCTAAAATTCTTGATTAGCCTATGCAACATACACAAATTTTAATATCCAAAAATTGAATTGTTCACTGACGAAGCTTAAATGATAGGTTTAGGAATAAATCTCTAGGAAACTATTGAGAAACACAGTTAGTAAATTTTCAAAACATATAATGGAGAACGAAAGTGCGAAAAAATTTTAATGAAAGATTTTTCTATGTTATTTTAATTGGCAGTAATTATTCATTATTTAAATTTAGTGATATCCTTGCGCTTGATGCTTGCAGCAGAGACTTTATGTTCGGTTCCAGTTTAGTTAACTTCAGTCTCAAGTCTTCCCGGTGTTCTGTATCCAGACAATTTATATTTTTAGCAGCAAATCATTTATGGCACTAAATCCACATTCAATTAAATATGAAGATGGAAACGGCAAAAATAGTATTCGTGCACATTTTGTTAAATTTGGATATTTGATTTCGGTTTCCTCAGAAAGCCGTGCCATCGTTCCTTTTATATTAAAAACTTAACTAACTCATCATTTTGCATTTCTGCGATTTCTTCTTGATACTACATATCTGAAATATCAGACAACACTAACATTGGCTGCATCATCCAAGTTGGAGAATCAGTTTGTTTCAAATCAGAAAAGCTTTCTTGTAAATCAGCCGATAACATTTTCAGATTATCGAAAATAACAAGTATAACGGTATCAGTCCCTTCACATTTTTGGAGTCAATGAAACTTTTCAAAATTTTTGTTGCAAATATATTTCTGAAATAATTCAATAAAGGTAATGAAACCAAATATTTTCGCTTTTGCATCAACACGAGCTTTATTTGTTCCTTGAAGTTGGTTATTTAATATATTTAGTTTTTCAAAGACACGGTTAAATAACCCACAATTCTTTTACCATCGACTGTTAACAGATACTTCATTTCAGGTTTGTCACTTAAAAAAAATAAGCGAAACGTCATACAACGATTTCCGAAGGTCTTCCAACGCGGAAGTGGAATTAAAAACCGGCGTGATTACCACCAGTAGGGTTGGGTGTAAGATAAAGAAAACGAAATTTGCAATTTGAACGTCTTTTTCTTAACCGATTGAGACATAACATGGACACAAATCTACCATTAAGGTAAGAAGGTCACATACCAAATTTCATTTATCAAAGCAATTTTTAAAGAAGTTATTGCGCTCAAAAGTATGCGATTATACATAGAGACAGACAGTCAACCCTTTAACGGATTTGGCCCAAAATTTCATACGGACCTACGTTAATGATGATAAAACTGCGTACCAAATTTTATCCACCTAGCTATTTAACTTTTTGAATTATATTGTTCACATGACCACGGACAGACGGACTTCCCGTGGACGGATTTTGTCAAACATTTGGTAGAAACCTGCACATTACGTGCTATGACCACATACCATATTTCACCTCTGTAGCTTTAATAGTTTTTGAGTTATCGTGTTCACAGACACACAGACAGACATAATTCCAAAATTTTGTTTTTCGGACTCAGGGAGGTCTAAAACGTGGACATTCGTCAAAATCTCGAGTTCGAATTTTTTGACGATTAAAATACTTTCTCTTTGTATACCTCGTATACGAGAAAGTAGAAATAGCTAAGAGTATCAAATAGTTCCATAAATATTTTTCAGCAGTTCCCTTTCAAGAGCCACCTTACGGTTCGGTTGCTTTTAAACTCTGAACGAGTCCATTTTCGAATTGTACATCTTAACAATATAATTGTCACCCTGTGGGGCGTGAACCCCACATTGGGAAACACTGCTTTTAAACCCTTCCCGCCACCACTTGTCATTTTATATATTACTTTCAGAAATTTTATTTATCATAATTTCAAGAGTAAGGATTAGACAAAGATCGGGCTGTTAAGGCGGTATCTTACAATTTTTTTCTTATTTATTTCTCGTAAAGAAAAAACAGTGCCTGATCGTCGTCCCGGCTCCACTACACCCCTGATGCACGAAGTCATTCCTGTACGAGCAATTTTTGTGCAGCAAGCAAATAAAGCTGTTGACAGCCGTTTTATGCTGTGAATGAACAGGTACATTTTTCTCAAATTTGAACAGCCTCTCCTCCCCAGAGCCGGCCCGTTCAAAAGCTGGGCCTGGTACAAAGTTGACTTGCGGGGCCTTGAAAAAGATTTCGTACAACAAAATAATTTATTGCTTTTTGCTATTTATTACAGTGTATGTTTTGGTATAGTGAGAATTAGAGGAATACATGAAAATGATAAATAATTATTTTTATAAAGTTAGTATTTCAATCACACACAAAAATCGGTAATAAATCAAATAACAAAAATAATTACTTCCTAATCACAATTTGATATGCAATTTACTAGAATAAGTTAACAATATGTGATTTTTTTCTTTTCCTTACATATTTTGTAGCAAATTTGTTGTTTATTTAGTTTTTTTGGGTTAATACGGATTCGATAGATAAAATAGCTAAGCATATCACTCGTTCTTCACTAATGCTAAATTTCAAATAATTTTTTTAATTACTTTTAATCTTGAGTAGATGCGACGGTAATTGATAAGCTCAATATAATTTTAGAACAGAAGTAAGATTTGGATACAACTCAAACAAATTAATTTTACATAAATATCGTAATATTGAGGTCCTCGAAAGGAAAACTTAGTGGCAAATTTTGATTTTGTTAAATAAATCAACGTAATTCCTTTCCATTTTTCAAAATCTGTCAGCGGCGCGGGGCTTTCAGAAACTCGGGGCCTTGTGCTTTTGCACCGTTCAAAACCCCCTAGGGCCGGCCCTGCCTCCCCCTTCTCAATGAGAAAACAGTTACACTTTAGAGTAATTGTACACTTTACATAATTTGCGAGAGAGAGGAAAAGCGTATGCTTTGTTTTGTTGCCTTTTATTAATTTTGTATTGGCAACAATTCAATGAACCTGAAAAAACTGCAGCTCAATCTCCCAATAGATCTTAATTTTTTCATATAGAATAATTTTAGTCATAAAACCATCGATAAAAAAATAAACTTCACGCATTGCTAAAACTCTTTTAACTAAACCATTTGAAAAGCTGGCAGATTGCAAAAATCGGCGGTTTTCCAAATCTTTATCCATTGGAAAGATTTCCCATCTCTTAAAATCTGTCGATATCTGTTATAAGACGGCCAGGTGTGTTAAGCTTCTTCCTTAGTGCTAACAACATTCCACTTCATTTTAACTTCAGTATCAGTAGCGTAGTGAAGGCGGGCAATAACAGTGGCGGCGATTGGATGGAAAAAATGGAGGGGCGGGGGCCAAAAAATTTATAGACATTTAAAAATATCCGAGAGCATAGGGGACTAGACAACAAAATTTAATAAAAAAAATTGGTAGCTTTCCCAGACACTATTGCTAGGAGCTAAAATGAAATAAAAATTAATTTTCCTTCCGCTTCCACTGTGTAATGAGGTCATATATACTCCAGGCAGGGCCGGCCGAAGGGGGTTTCGAATGGTGCAATTGCACTAGGCCCCGCACCACTGACTGATTTTGCAAAATGCAATTTGATTGCATTGATTTATTTAAGGAAATCAAAATTTGTCTTTGAGTTTTGCGTATGAAGATACAATATTACAATATTTATTTGAAAATAATTTATTTGCATTTTATCCAAATTTTGTTACTGTTCTGAAAATGATATTAACATTTATCAATTACCAACTCATCTGCAGAAAGATCTTTCTTAAGATTAAAAATAATTAAAAATTACTTAAAATCTAGCATTAATCAAGAACGATTTACCTCCTAGTAAACTTATCGAATTCGAATTAAACCCCCCCAAAAATTAAATTATGATATTATCAATGAATTTGCTGTAAAAAATGTAAGAAAATGAAACCAAAATCAAGTATTGTAAACTCACTCTAGTAAGCCGCATACCATATTGTATTTATGAAGTAATAATTTTTGTTGTTTGATTTATTAACGAATTTTTGTATGAGTGAAATATTAACTTCGTTAAAAATAATTTAATTATTTATCACTTCCATGTTCTATACCAAATTTTGCAATATAACAAATAACAAAATGCAATGAATTATGTTTCTGAACGGAATTTGTGTCAAGGCCCGCAAGTGAACTTTGCTACTGGCCCCGCTTTTTTTTCGGGCCAGCTCTGACTCCAGGCGACGGTCTTGAGGGGCACTAGGAAGGTGAAATATTTTCGCGTATATTGTATTTACATCCACACGTGCTACGAGTGAGGGGCGAAAAAAAGGACTTTGCCCTGGGCGTTGTATCGCGCCACGGACCGCCCAGTGCGTAACCTACATTCCAGCGAAGGTTAACGCAGCCCAGGGGATGGCATTTATTTTTCGAATTTACCCTATCTAGTCTTTCGTCGACTTCTGGATTTAATAAAATAAATAAAAAAAATTAAGGTATAAGCTTTTATTCAAAATGCACTTTAAATGAGAAAATACGTTTAGACATTATAATTTCCTCGAAGCGAACTCAAAAATAAAAAATAATTTTTCTGATTACAATAAAATGCAGGGTTCGAATCAAAGCGTGGGCGCCTTTACTTTCTGGGAATATTCCATTTGTTTAAGGAAATATACACAAAATATAAGGTGCTATATAAGGCGGCCACGCTTTTATTCGAACCAGCATTTTATTGTAATCATAAAAATTTATTTTTTACTTCTGAGTTCACTTCGACGAAATTATAATGTGTAAAGGTATTTTCTCATTTAAAGTGCATTTTGAATAAAACCTTATACCTTAAATTTTTTTTAGTTATTTTATTTTCTACTTTCTAGTGACGGCTGACACGCATACACCCGGCATGTTAGTCATAGTAAACCAAATTCAATTATTGAATTCTCCAATATAAAACACGTATTAAAATTATTATGTACAATTACGTTTTTAAAATGATTTAATGACATTAACTTTCTGAAATATAAATACGTAATATATTACGCGATGACTTACAATTATTATCGACAATGTAATAGAAAAAAAAAAGAGAGAATCGATCTCTCTCTGCACAACTTTCTCTTTTTGCTTTGAGTGCAAAACGTTTGGCGCACACGAAGTAAAAAAAAAAAAAAATGCTACTCCTGCTTGTTGGCGAATTCTAATAGAAAGTAAACCCAAGACGCGTAGAAACACGATATATTACGTCATTCATCGGATCATTATCGTCATTTGCGGTGTTGTTACAACCCTACGAAACGTGAGGTTACCACCTTCCAAACTTTATCGTCCAAATATAGGGCTAAAATTTTAATATCATTTTGTTAAGTATAAAATAGGTATAGATTGCAAATTTTTTTGCATAATATTATATTGTCTCCGGAAACCCACCACTGTTCTGAATTTCAAAGCTGTAGCTCGATTGGAAGTGGGTAAGAAATCAATCTCAAGATTTGAGGACACGACACTCAAGGTGGATAAAAGCTTAAAAAAAACTAAATATACATGCAAAATGTTGTTTTCATGGCGCCTTCTAGCGCAGGGGACATTTATTCCCCTCCTTCGTTAAGCTAATTATTACAATATCTAAACACAGAGCGATATTGTGCCACCTGCGAAAGAATTTGCTCAAATAATATCTCGAATTGACGATCATCAATGTCTGAAGTATTACTAGTTACAATAGATATACTTCAAACATTATAAACAAGTTTTATCTACCCTCCATATTGTTATTAGAGTTTTTATCTATGCGCTTTTCTTTTCTTTTTTTTGAATCGAATTTTTATCTTTAATCTATATATTGAATCCTTTTTTGAATCTAAACGCTAACTATTACGGCATCTATACACAGAATGAAACTGTGCTACTTACAGAAGTATTTGTTCAAATAGCATAACAGTCTCTAATTGACGGTCACCAATATCTGAAGGACAGCTAACACAGCAGTTACACTTAAGGTATTTAATAAGCTTCACCTGCACATTGCATTGTTTTCACTTTCTCACTTATGAAGTATATAAAGATATAAAGTATTATAATCGTTAAAAAATTCGGTAACGAGATTCTGGTGAATCTCCACGTTTTAGAATCTCCGAGTCCGAAAAACGCATTTATGGAATTATCTGTGAACACGACAATTCAAAACCCCATCGAGATAGACAGGTGAAATTTGGCATGTGGTCTATACATCAAATTTGTGGATTTCTATCAAATTTTGGACGAAATCCGGATAAGGAAAGTCTATCTGTCCGTCCGTCTGTGAACACAGTAACTCAAAAAAAGCAAAGAGCTAGATCGATGACATTTGGCATGGTTTTATCATCAGAATTTTGGATCTGCATCAAATTTTGAACCAAATCCGTCAGTGGATTGAATCTCTCTTGGCCCATCTATTCATGGGACGTGAATACTATAACTCAAAAACTGGAGGAGTTAGATAAATGAAATCTGGTCTGCGGTTTTGTGACCGAAATTGTATATCTGTTTCAAATTTTGGACTCAATCGACCGAAAGGAAGGCGAAGAAAATGAGTATTCGGTTTTCTTCATTATATTACGAAGCACAAAACAAGGTATTTTATGCTAGTACACGTAAAAGTGTGTGTGTATGGATTGCTGGGAAACACCCCCCACTCGTGTTCATATCGGTTACCACGTTCCTGTTGCGGAAACGGAACGGAATGTGAATTTACTGAGTACCGCGAGGGCGCGAAGATCCCTATGCACCTCAACATCGAATTTGAAAAGTCCTTTTAATTAAAATAAAAATTTAAGGATTCGAGTTTAAGATTAGAAAATCAAATGAAAAGGGAGAGGGGGAAGCAATTAAAAGCTGGGGGAAAGCAAGAAATGCGTGGGGAAAATTTTTGGGGCAAAAGCGCAAAAGCTAGATGGATGAAATTTGGAATAAGGGGATTTCCGTATCCAGATCCGTATTTTTACAATTAAGACTGTCCTGCAACAATTGATAAAGCAAAAATGAAGGCAATAGTCTAATTAAAAGAAAATAAACGGAAATTCAGCACGAAAATTGAAATAATTTAGAAATAAGTTAGAAGCTCTCGGAAAAACGTGGGGTTGCACATCGTAGCAAGATAAAAAGGGGCCGAAACGTAAAAATTTTGAATGAAAAATTACGGGTCCAGACTCTCAGCGATTGTGCTGACATCCCTACGTCTTTTAATTGACGGGAAATTCACATATGTGTTATCCAGCATCGCTCTGGGTCTCTTGCGAGAACTCGGAACGGCTGGGTCGTAAGGTGGAAGTTGTAACAATGCGTTGGGAATCTGGGGTAATTTTTCGAAAAATTTTTTAGAAATAATTTTCATGAAGTCCAAAACGGGTCAATTTTGAGATCTTGATGAATTAATTTACGCCTGACATACCAGGGAGCGTTGACAATCCTAGCGAGCTGCTGATTTTGGAAAACTTGTAATTTTCTCATATTTCTGATGGAAGTGGTTCCCCAGATGGGGGAGCCATACAGCATAACAGGTCGAACGATTGCCTTATAGAGCAGAAGCTTGTGCTTTATCGCAAGTGTACTCTTTGGAGCAACAAGTCTTCCGAGTGCAAAGCTCGAATTCTTGGCTTTAGTAACTGCCCTTTGACTATGGGAGTCAAAGTTTAATTTTGCGTCGAGAATTAACCTTAAGTATTTGTATTCAGATACAAAGGGGACGGGTTGGCCAAAAATTTGGATTGGATTTAAAACGGGCATATTTCGTGAACAAGAGGCACGCGCATTTACTCTGGTTAACTTTAATTTTCCAGTCGGTGAGCCAGAGCTGTAACTGAGACACGTAAGTCTGTAGGGCTTGGACAGCAATGTCTGGGTGTTTGTGTTTCGTTAATATTGCAGTGTCATCTGCGAAAATCGCAAGGTGACAGCTGGGTAAATTTGGAATATCATTGACGTAAATGTTGAAAAGAGCCGGTGAAAGAAGGGAACCTTGCGCACAGCCGCTAAGAATTGGTCTAGGATTTGAGAGAATATTATTAACTCGCACTCTGAAATTACGTGATCAGGAACGAGTGGGTAATTTTGATTAATTGAGCCGAACAGCTAAGTCGCATGTGCTTAGCTAATAAGCCATCGTGCCAAATTTTATCAAAGGCTTTGGCGACGTCCAGAAATAGTGCACCTGTGGTTTCAAACTTCGCAAAGCCATCAAAAATCAGTTCTAACACGCAGTAGCTGGTGACTGGTGGAAAGGTTTTTTCTGAATCCAAATTGTTCAGAGATGATAATATTGTTATTATCAAGGAACTGATTTAGGCGTTTGAGA
>BGPR01000142.1:694774-716159 GCA_013235015.1 Araneus ventricosus | reverse complement strand
ATTGGGCGATAATTTTGAGGTAAATCCAAATTTTGATCAGGTTTTGGAATAGGGATAACCACAGCTGTTTTCCAGCACTGGGGGAAATAGCATTTTTCCATCATTAAATTTAGAATAACAGTAATGTAGAGGTTGAATTTAAGGGGGAGATTTTTAAGCATTCGATTCGAGATTAAATCTAGACCAGGGAATTTATTAGGTTTTAACTTTTTAATAAAATCTGCGACTTCTTGTGCGCGGATCGGTTCCAAATCGTTTAAATGGGGCGTGTTGAGAAATTCCGCAACTTCCCATTGAATGGATTGTGTTAGGGGACGATTTTCGTTTTCTCTATTCAACTGAAACTGGTTCTGTAGGCTATCAGCCGGAACTTCAGCTTTTTCGATGGGGGCGATTGCGATACTGCCTCCTTCTCCCCTCAGGGGGGATTGGAGTGAATGACCTTCGCAGCTGGGGAGTTTTTCGCCAAAGCTGGTTGCTTGGCGATAAGTCCTGAAGGAATTCTTCATAGCGTTTGGAGTAGAATTTAGACGTGTCCTTAGTTATCTCATTTTTTATTTTCTGTAATTCGGTGTGGAAATGAGCGTCGCGTGTTTGCTGCCAAATTCGGCGAAAATAATTTCTAAGCCTGATTTTATTCCGGATGAAATACAGAAGCCTGTCAGGGGGTTTAGAAAATTTTTGCTTAGAAGCTCCTTTAAGCGTTTCTTTAAAAAAATTTCCTAACGTTCCAACTGCGGATTCGATGTCATCATTGCTTTTAATTTGGAATGGGGGAAGGGGTGTTGAATTTAGAATGTGCCGAAAATTCTCCCAGTTGGTGGAGAATAGCTCTGGTGAATTTATTGCGAAAGACCCAGTGTTAACGTGGTCGTCTAAAAGGTTTTTACGTCTACTTCCAACACTAGAAGTCGCTGATCGCAACTCGGCGAAAGCGATTTACCTACGTATCTTGTAACCCTGCATTGCCTTTTCAGAGTCGAATAAACGTTGTGCGCATGCGCTCTGACTGAATCTTGGAAAATTTTCTCTGTACATAACGTTGACGATATCATCAGAGCGCATGCGTATTACTAGGTGGTTGTAATCGTGTATGGGTAATTTCGTTTACGCGTGAATAAGCACAGAGGGGTGGGTGAATAAGCTCCAGTTACAAACCATAAAACGTGCTTCCTTGTCGCAAACAAAATAATAGTAGGATGCTTTACGGCAGGTCCGGTACTTTTTTTTTTCGTAAAAAGCCATTTTTAGAATTATATTTATCAAAATAATATTTTTGAGCCGCAAGTCTGCAACTCGAACTGTGAAATATGCATTTTGAAAATTGAGTCTAAAATAATTTTTTTTTGCTAAAATTAATTTAATTTTCCTTTTTTTTAAGTTAACAAAATACACTGCAATTCAATTATCTATTTTAAATTTTATAATAACCGTAATTATAATCATAAGATATAATTATTAAAGTAAAAATAAGTAATTTAAAACATTCTTACATATAAAATTTCTCTTTCGCCAGGCAGTATGCTTGGACTTCAAATATTTTATATACTTAATTTGTATGAACAGTAAAATTAAAATATATACTTAACAAAAAAGAACTATATCAAGTTTCTAATGTGATTTTGTTGCTGAATTTAAGTTTTCATGAAGATTTTTTTGTCGTAGTTAAATTAAATTAAATTTTTTTATACGTATATAATTTACTAACGTAAAAAGAGTCGCAATTATGCCTTGAAAGAACCATGCTTTACAGAAAATACTTTCAAGAAAACTGAAAGTTCAAATCAATCCACATGTTACCGGCAATATATGAAAGCCGGCATTCTATAGAATGCAGAAAACTGGAAGGCACGAAGCGATTAACATTTCGCACGTTTCCTAGGCATTCTATTGAAACTCAAATGACAAAGCGGCAAAGTATGAGAGACATCGTCCATTCAATTTTATAAGAAATTAAATTAAGTGCAAATTAAAATAAACTTATTTCCTTCCTTGATGTGACATGTAGGTTCACATTTTATTTTGTTTTCTTTAATAAAAAAGACAAAAACTTCGATATGTATAACTTTCAATTTACTTTACGTATTTTGAATAAAGGATTTTTTCTGGCACTCTTTTATTTTTGCAAAATAACATTTGCATTTTTAGGAATGCCCGTCTTGTAAATAATAGCCTTGTGTTCTTCTTTCATACTTTGTCTAAATAGCATTTGTCATTCTATAGAATGGCTAGGTATTATATACAATGCCTATGGAAAGTATATAATAATTATCATATTTCATACTTTGCCTAAAAATGCCCGGCATTCTATAAAATGCCTAGGTATTCTATAGAATGCCGGCGTTTCATACATTGTCAGTAACACCTATAAGAAATAGAAGAGTGTCGTCGTTTTCATTCTGGGTTAGCATACATAATATATATCACTGTTGTTCCTAACGAATAAAATATGATGCATAGATGATAGGACAGGAAGGAGAGACAAGAATAATCTCTGATAAGTTAGAACCATGACCGTCTAAAATCCAAAATATTATTGTTTTATTTTTTCAATCTAAAACGTATTTCTGTTCTACATACCTCTCAAAATCTTATAATATAAATGAAAGTAAAAAAAAAGAACTTAAATATGCAACAATATTTAACTATGACAAAAAAAATTTTAATTTACGACATAAAAGCAAATTAAATTCCAAATCATTCATGCTGTCTTTTCATTAAATTGAATTCCTTGAAAGTACAACCCGAAGCTGATAATTTTATTTTCATAGGATTCGCTAACAACGTGACACGCGTATCTGAATTGATATAATTAAATATTATCAATAATGAAATAAGCAGAAACAGTTAAGAAACATATTTTAATTGTATAATTAAATTCAAAATTATAAAAGAAAATTTCGAACTGTTTCACTGCTACAATTTTCAGTAAAAGCATTTATAAAAAAATTAAAATTAATATCCTTATTCCATTCTTTACTTGCAAGCAATTTTTTTTTTTTTTATTTTTTCGTTTATGAAGTATATAAGGAGAAAGTATTGCAATTGTCAAAAAAAAATTCGAACTCGAGATTTTCATGAATCTCCACGTTTTAGACCTCCCCGAGTCCGAAAAACACAATTTTGGTATCATGTCTGTCTGTGAACACGATAACTCAAAAACGGTTAGAGCTAGAAGGATGAAATTTGGTATGTGGTCTTTACACATAATTTGTAGGTTTCTATTCAAATTTTATACAAATCCGTCCACGGGAAGTCTGTCTCTCCATGTTCATATGAACACGATAAGTCTAAAACTTAAATAGCTAGATGGATAAAATTTGGTGCACAGTTTTATCAACAGAAATGTCGGTCCGTATCAAATTTTGGATCAAATCAGTCGAAGGGTTGACTGTCTGTTGGTCTGTATAATAGCAAACTTTTTTACACAACAACTCCTAAACGCTATGATTCAGATAATAAAAAATTGGTGTGAGGTCTGCTAACATTAGTTGTAGATCCGCTTCCAATTTTTGTTTCAATCGGTTCATAAAAAGGAGTTAAAATTGCATATTTGGTTTTCTTCGCCATTCTATGACGCCAAAAAAAAATGTCTTCAGGCTCTTTTTAATAGGCTTCGATTGCACGTATTTCGCTTATAAACGATGCAATTTATTAAAAACACATGTTTTACACTGAAAATTCTTAAGCATGTTGCTTTTTAGTTGTGCTAGAATGATGCACTTGCAATTTCTTGTTGTAATGTCGTTTCGCCTTGGTTCCTGCCAGTGGCGAATCCTGGGGGGGGGGGGGCAATCGGGCCTAACTTGTCCCCCGCGTATACCCACGGGTACACGCACCACAGGTTGGGAACCTCTGTCTATTATTTTCTGTCTTTTAGGAAATATGTGCAATATGTAATTTATTTGATGATGCACTTTTTTTGTTGTGTGCAGTATTTTTCATGAATATAGTTCATTAAAGAATTTTTTAAGAATACGTAATTTTTATTAAACATATTTAATAAATCATAAAATATGCTAAATTTGTGTATAAAAATATTTGCAGGAATGTAGTTTTTTCCTGGTAGGGGTTTTATAGAGGGGATGAAAAATTAATGAAAATGTGTCACGTAAGGGGGGGGGGGTGCAGCTTTGTCTCTTCCGCCAAGGGCGCAGGATCACCTCGATACGGCCCTGCCTGCGTGGATAAAAAATTCGAACCTACTGTAACCTAGAATGTAATGACTATCAGAAGGTTTTTCATTGTAGATTATAGCGATTGTAAAATATTTAGGTAAAGAATCAAATTCAAAGAGATGCGTATCGATTTTCCGCTCTTGCCGTCTCAAGGACAAACTGACGTAATTCGCTCCATAGCCCTCGCGTGCACAGAAGATTGCTTCCAATACGCATGCGCGTGGAGATACGGATTCTTTTCAAAAGTAAATTATACAGACCAACAGACAGCCAACCCTTTGACGGATTTGGCCCAAAATTTTATACGGACCTACATTAATGACGATAAAACTGTGCACCAAATTTCGGGTTCGAATTTTTTTTGACGATTACAATACTTTCTCTCTGTATACTTCGTATACGAGAAAGTGAAACAAACAAACAAACCTGAAATCAAATATCTGTTGCCACGTTTCAAAAAAATATTACTTTCAAGTAGGTACGATAAAATAGGCAATGCAATGAATACTAAAGCGAAAATTCTGCTTTGGAATTGAATTCCCAAGAAAACAATTTATACTACCACAACCGTAACAGTTGCAAAAGCGCGTAAATAAAAGATTTGCTGAAATAATGAGATCGGTTTGAATTTTATTTACAACAATAAAAAATTGTTACAATTTATGTTTGAAAACATTATTTATCGTTGTAAATAAAATTTACAACAATAACAGATTTCTACCAGTACTTTGCGCATAAGAATCGGATTAAAAGAAATTGAATATGCAATTTGAACGCCCCTTTTCGACGGATTTGGCCCAAAATTTTATATGGACCTACATTCATGATGATAAAACAGTGTACCAAATTTTATTCATCTAGCTATTCAAGTTTTTGAGTTATATTGTTCACATGACCGCGGAAAGACAGACTTCCCTTAGAAGGAGTGTGTCCAAAATTTGAGATAAACCTACAAATTATGTTTAAAGACCACATACCAAATTTCATCCCCGTAGCTCTAATAGTTTTCGAGATATCGTGTTCACAGACAGACGCACACACAGACAGACATAATTCCCAAATAGTGTTTTTCGGACTCAGGGAGGTCTAAAACGTGGAGATTCGTCAAAATCTCAAGTTCGAATTTTTTGGCGATTATAATACTTTCTCTTTGTATACTTCATATACGAGAAGGTAAAAAGACAAAAAAATAACGCAAATTTCACTTTAAAATGGTTGTCAAAGAGTAATAAAATATTGTAGAAGCCTTTTAAATGGTAAAAAAAAGATTAAAAACAAGAAATTACCTGAAAAATAAAATTCACCACCGAACTCCATTTTGGGAAGGACGATGATTTTCTCGATTTTTTTTTGGAAAAACTAAAATGATTCCATGCCCAAAACGAAAAATTCTTGCAACGATTATATTTCTAAGAAAATCGAGAATCAAATTGAAAAAAAAAAAAAAACCAGCATGTATTTTCGTCAATTATTGAATTAATAGGAGCTGTTCAAAGTTGGGATCCGATATAACGGACACCAGGTCTGAAGGGGTTAAGACTTTACAGAACGAAATCCGAAGTCTCAAAGAAACGAGACTCAAGTGTTTGAAAGATTCTCCCCAACTCAATCTTAACCTCCGTGAACCCTCCTTAGACTGCGTATTTATAAAAAACAATTTATGGCTTTCAGGGTCCCAAGCGGTTCTCTACCGACCCTCAAGAAATTAAAGCCATTTGCCTACCTCGAAATTTCGATATATGTCGCGCTACAAACCGAAACTGGACTGCTATTCGTTGGTGTGGAGTGGAAGTTTGGAGAATGGCGTGACAACTCATTTGTTCTCGTCATCTGGTCAACATTCAAAATTACGAGGTATGTTCCAAAACTGCCTTCGTATAGCCTAAAAACTTGATGATAATCTAATATAAAACAACGCTGTAACAGAGAGTAGACAAAGAGTAAATTGGAAATCTAGCATTGACGTTCCTTTACCTTGAAATTTCAATTATTTCTAGAGTCAATGCTTGCTAGTTATAGCAGAAAATAATATCCTCACGTTAATGTGGAGTGGGAGTTTGGAGAATGGTACATTTAAAATGGAACGTTTAAAATTACGAAATCCGTTTTAAAACCGCCCTCGTGTAACTTAAAAACTGGACGTCAATCTTATATAAAACAACAGTATAACACAGAGTAAATTAGAAACTCCAGTATTATTACACTGATAATCGTTTATCTTGTAATTTCGATTATTTATGGTGATAACTTCAGAAAATATTATCTAAACGAATTATTCATTGATGCCAAGTTTATATGCAGCAACAAAAAGTTTAAGTAATATTTCGCTACTTTTTGACTCAAAATTTTAAAATGTAATCAAATTTTGAGATTCTAAAAGTATTGCGCTGAAATTAGATAAATTCTGAAAATATTGATATCAAACAATTAAATGTAGAATTAATATAAGCTCGGTTATGATGTTTTTCATAAAAATGTCATAGTTTTCGCTTTTCTTTAAAAAATATATAAATAGAGAGAGTATACTTATTCTATTCTCCTTCAGTTTTGGTATTCATTCGAGTCCACAAAAAATAAGTGAAAATTAAATATTCGCATAATTGATGTACACTATATGCCCAAAAGTATCCGGACACTTGCAGATTTTCACATTTGTTAGAATTTCTCCGGAATGGTTTAACCGACTACCATTAAACTTCGGACATGTAAAGAATAGACAATAACTCACATTTTACATTGAAGATTCGGTCCTGAGGGCAATTAAGGGACCGTCTACAAACTGATGAAGACAAAAAGGTGTTTGGCCCACCCCGCTTCGCAGAATACAGATAACAAGACGAAACTTTCAGAAATGGTAATGTTTAATGTGCATAATATTTACAGGAATTTTTGTAAACTCAGCTTAAATATATGGGAAGATATAAAGATTTTCTTAAAAAATCTCAAATTTTTCCACCTGTTTTTTGCTTATAACATGCAGAGTTTTCTGTTATATTATACGAAACTTACAGAAAAGATGACAATATGTTAGAGAAGCATTTGTGTAAAACTTTGGAAAAGAATTGTTGAATATTACAGGAATTATGAGCATTTTTAGTAAATAATGTTTTACTGCGCATGCGCGAAACATAGCGTAATTTTTCTTTTACAACTTTAAAGCCAGATATATAGGGCAACTTATATAACAATATTCAGTTCAATATCAATAGTATTCAGAAAGATATCGGCATTACAACGAGCAAAATTTTAGCTCCTGTCGAAGAGAAGCTAAAAGATGAGGGGTTGTACACAAATTAATATTTTTTAAACTTATATCTTTAAATAGCTATATTGAATTGTATAGTGGTGAGAATTTGTTGAATACCCATAAACACATCTAATATTCGTAACGAATAAAAAAATATATATGTAGAATTATTAAAATATTTTAAGAAAAGAAATTAATTAGATAAAAAATCGTTTCGCCATAAAATAAATATATTTACAAATATCGTTTGGCCGTAAAATTGTAATATGCAATTTGTTAATAATCCTGTAAATTATATAATTAAAGTAATAAAATTTTTGTTATTTATAGTGCCTAATTAGCTGGAATTTAAGTTATGCACGCAATTGATAAGTCTTCATGGGTATTCAGCAAATTCTAACCACTATACAATTCAATATAACTATTTAAAGATATAAGTTTAAAAAATATCAATTTGTGTACAACCCCTCATCTTTTAGCTTCTCTTCGACAGGAGCTAAAATTTTGCTCGTTGTAATGCCGATATCTTTCTGAATACTATTGATATTGAACTGAATATTGTTATATAAGTTGCCCTATATATCTGGCTTTAAAGTTGTAAAAGAAAAATTACGCTATGTTTCGCGCATGCGCAGTAAAACATTATTTACTAAAAATGCTCATAATTCCTGTAATATTCAACAATTCTTTTCCAAAGTTTTACACAAATGCTTCTCTAACATATTGTCATCTTTTCTGTAAGTTTCGTATAATATAATAGAAAACTCTGCATGTTATAAGCAAAAAACAGGTGGGAAAATTTGAGATTTTTTAAGAAAACCTTTATATCTTCTCAAATATTTGTGCTGAGTTTACAAAAATTCCTGTAAATATTATGCACATTAAACATTACCATTTCTGAAAGTTTCATCTTGTTATCTGTATTATGTGAAGCGGGGTGGGCCAAACACCTTTTTGTCTTCATCAGTTTGTAGACGGTCCCCTAATTGCCCTCAGGACCGAATCTTCAATGTAAAATGTGAGTTATTGTCTATTCTTTACATGTCCGAAGTTTAATGGTAGTCGGTTAAACCATTCCGGAGAAATTCTAACAAATGTGAAAATCTGCAAGTGTCCGGATACTTTTGGGCATATAGTGTATGTTTAATTTTTATACACAGCACGAAATGACCCATATTAAAAATTAAATTTAAATATATTTTTTTATTTTCTAGAAAATGAAAAAAAGATTCTAGAAATGTTTACTGTATTTAAAAATATGGAGAATTTAAAAAAATGGAATTTGATAATTTTAGTATGATTGTAATCGTTGTTTAAGTCAGTGGCGGACTGGCTAGGTTGCCAGCTTGCCCGATGGCAAGTGGGCCCCTTAAACAGAAGACAATTTGGGCCCCCCAGAAAGTGTGGCAGAGAAGCAAAGAAGAACTCCTTCTCTCAAACACATAAACAAAATAGCCCTTTCCCCCAAGGTCCATGTTTTGGAGTTCGACACCCGTTTTTAGGGATTTACTGCAGTCGTAATTCGACCAATCAAACAGCGGGTGGTCGAATATCCGCCCGTAGGAACCAGGGCCCTGGTAGGAACGGCGTTCTGTCCACTTCCTTTGAACTTCCGATCATTTACAGATGTTTCACCAGCAAACCTTCGGGGCATTGAAACAGGGTATCTCTTCTGTGAAAATTCGAGTCGCAAAACTCATTAAGATATTTTCCTGGTTTCGGAAGCCCCCGGAGAGACGGAAAGAATTGCCTCCCTTTGTGCAGATAGACTGCGGTTCTTGTGAGAGATGGCTATAAGGTGGTTTTTTCTTTCTTTTTTTTGTAGTTTCATTTTACTGTCATAAATCTCACAAGCAAGGGAACTCGCCTGTAGGAAAAGGTTTTCTTACCTAAAACTGTGATTAGGGCGGGTGGGAGAAATTGTGCCCACCCTAATCACAAGACACCAAATGACATTTATGACCCACGCTTTTCTTTATGCGTTTGCGTTTAGAAGAGTAAAAGGGACCTGTCTTATTGGTCTGTCTTTCATGAAAAATAATTGGTGAGAAAAGTGTTATTTCTGCTTTTAGTAGGAAGAAAGTAAGGACATACGTAGCGTATGTTGAAAAAGAAAGAAAAAAATTTTTTTGAGAGGTAAGCTAAAATTATCATTTCTTTATTTTTACATTGCTTTTGTAATATTAAACACTAATCGCATTTGACTACCAACCGACTCGTCTATCTTATTAATTGTCTTAATTTGATTATATCAACAAACTTTAAATTCGCCAACTTATTTAATTTTTGTTAAGTTGAAAGTCGGGGCCGGCCTTAAGTCGATTGGACCGATTGCTCCAAATAGGGCCCCGCACCAGCGTGTTGCAAAGAATATAATCGAATTTATTAAAATTAAAATCAATTAATTATTGTTTTTAACAAATTATTAAAAACATGTTTTTGTTGCATTACAGAAACATGATTTGTTTTAATATTTCTAAGAAAGTTTTGCAAATATAAATTACTAGCGGATGTTCACGATAAAATAAAATAAGATTTTTCAAATGTTCAGATGCGAAATAAGAGTATATACTTCCATTTGAATGTCGTGTACATAATAATAATTAATGGGAATTCAGTTTGTGAGTTGAATTTCCACGCATTTTTTTTTAAACACCGAGAAGACTGTTGTCTCTTATAGTAATTTTGATTGTCTGAAATAAAACGATTTAACTCTTTTCTACACAATCATTAAAATAATGATGAAAATGTTGGTTTAAATCTGATCATTATTTATTTTTATTAAACATGCATTTGATGCCATTGCATATTTCTTTCTACTGTACCATTAAGTCTTTTAAGATGAGTATTATATAGAAATTATGAGTAGTTTGCTTACTGAAGAAAAGCTAATTTTAGTAGAATAAATTAACCTTAAACTTAAATAAATAATGTTTTTAATTATGTTTATTAAAACTTTATAACTTATACTTATACGGCAATTATAAATATAGCTAGAGATATTTTGAAGGAATTAGCAGTAAAAAAAGGAAAGGTAGTTTCTGAAACCTTTCCTCTTCGTAATTTTTTCTAATAACCTATTTGAAGTTTTACATCCTGTTGTTTTATAATTTAAAAAATGTCCCATTCTATAAATAAAGAATATTGAGATTGATTAATAGAAAATGTTTTAAAATTATTAACCGCTTTGTCTGAAATCAATTGTAAATTAGAATTTTGTATTTTTTATAATCAAACTACTGAAACCATTATTCTAGCGAACTGAAACGCTTGTTGACTTGCTCTTAATCTAGTGGATTTCTGTACTTTTCAGTTGTCAGTTTTTAACAGTAACAGGTGTTCTTTAAAAACATTAAAATTGGTAGATAGTTTGCATTTTATTTTAAGTTTGCTTAAAAACATTTTGTGGATGTGTAGCACGCTGTAATTTTGGAACCATAAAGTTATTTCAAGAATTTTTTAACATTCAATCATAAATTTGAATTTATATTTGTTACTTCCAGTGATTATGTATAATACTTAAATTAATTAATAATATCTTTAACATATCTTTAGATTAGGAATAGATTATTGATTTTAAATTATATTTATATATAATAAAATATATACATAAAATGATTCCGTTGTTGTAGTCGCCAAATAAGGAACAAGCCGAGTTATTAACTGTTTTTATTTATTATGGGAGAGTGGCGGAATATGCGCACATCTCGTATGAAAGATTCAAGTCAAAAGAGTACGGAAAATCCCTTCATTCTCTTAGATAAGGGATTAACATATAGACACTTCATCAAAGTGAAGGGAATATTAGCTATTTTTAGTAAATTACGTAAGTGTTTTAGGAAAAAGTATGGCGCCAACAAGTAGCTGATTTCGCGATTTAAGCTGGCGCGTGGAAGCGATTAAAATATTCTTTTAGTAATAAATATGCCAAAACGCGAGATTTAACATACCCCTAGCGTGGGAAATAAAACGAAACTGGAGTATAAGAAAAGTGACTTTAGAATACATTAATATTGTACTAAGATTTTAAAATATATAATATTAGAATTTAAAGTAAAATTAAGTGAGATTATTACATATACATATGTATATATATATATATAATTATATATTTAATAATTAAATTAATAATATATTTAATAATTTATAATAATTAATATAATAATAATTTATAATAATTAATATATATATATATATTAATGTTATGATTGCAGATATGTGTGGGCCCTCACTGACTCCTGGCAACCACTATTTTCAGACCCAGTCCGCCACTGGTTTAAGTTCTATCAAATGTTTATTTGCATGGAGAAGAATTTTGTGTTTCTGTCGCTGTGTTTATTTGTAAGCACAATTCTTATTTCGATGATAAATATTTACTTTCTTTTTTTTTTAGTTTAGTACCCAAAGGTAAAGTTATCGTGTGACACTTTCAATAAATAGCTCTTTTTTGTCTTTCATTATTGTGTCGCAACTTTGAAAAAGGGATGTGATTATTAGTTTCATTCAAGAAAATAATTTATATAAGTAGCCACAAATGCTAGAATAACTATCAAAAATAATCTTCTATACATTATATTTAATCAAATCTTTACATCTTGTTTAAATCAATAAATTTATTATTGATGATAATTACAAGTGTATAGACAGCGAGATAGATGGAGTTAACTAACGTATATAATAAGTACACTACAAAAGAAAATCTGGTTAATTGCAGTGCAGCAGCAGAAACAAAGGGATCTCCTTCTCTATAGCAGGGAAAAAAAAGTTGCAATAAACTTCCATCCGTAGAGGAACTGTTTAGCTTACTTTCGACCTTGGGCAGAAGAATGCTAACGGCGGCGGCAGGGAGGGAGGGGCTCTTCACGTTATAAAGAGACTCAATCGTTGTATTCAAAGGTGCTCCGCATAGGGTTGCCGAATTACTTAGGACAAAATATCGGTTTTCAAAAAAATTAGGCGTTTTTTCATTAAAAAGAATCTTTAACTGTTGAGAAACTAATATTAAAACTCTTCATGTATATTTGTTTTCTTCAAAAATGAACAAAATTAGCTTTTATTACTATGAGTCCAAAATCATATCTGACCGGCACTTTGGGCGCCATCTATCTTCACCGTTACGTACTAAAAGAAATTAACGAAATTTAATGAATATTTTGGGTTTTTTGATTTTTAAAAAATATTAAGAGCATTTTGAGAATTTTGGAGTTTCACACATTACTTATATGTCGGACCATTTTGACAAAATTCTAGACTTCAACAATACATATTAGCGGTACTGATATGATTTTGGTGAATTATAAGCTTTAGATGTAACTGGGAGGTGGTCGGAATTTAATTTATTTAGGACATGAATTTCAGAATTGAAGGGGATCCTTTTTTGAACGCAAATGTCCAGCACAGTGTCTCTGCTGGAGTGATTTAAATGAGTCGGGGAGTGGGGTGCAATGACCCTGACTCCTTCTACGTTGGAAATGAAGTTGAAGAATTTGCGTCCGTAGGGATTGCAGTTATAACTACGTAGTAATACGCATGCGCTCTGATGATATCGTCAACGTTATGTACAGGGAAAATTTTCCAAGATTCAGTCAGAGCGCATGCGCACAACGACTTTTCAATGAATGCAATGCAGGGTAACAAGATATGTAGGCAAATCGCTTTCGCCGAGTTGCGATCAGCGACATCTAGTGTTGGAAGTCGACGTAAAAAACTTTTAGACGACCACGTTAATGTTGGTGGCATTGAGATCGCCAGCAATGATGACGTTTTCGCCGGAATTTAGAAGCTTCATAAAATCTTCCAGTGGGGAGCCGCCCCTAAGGTTCTGCTTAATATAGGCGGAAATAATTTTGATGGGCTGATTGTCGCCAATTTTAAGTTCAATTATGGTTGCATCGATGAGGTCAAGATCAAGGGTGGGGATGCTATTATGATCAAAGTGATTTTTGATGTAAATAGCCGTGCCTCCTGTTGCACGCTGACCTAACCTAACTCTATCGTTTCTGTTGCAACGATAGTTGGCGATAAAAGCTGTGTTCCCCGGTTGCAGAAAAGTCTCTTGGACTAAAAACACATCAAGATTCTGCTCTATAATGAAGTCGCGAACCTCGTTAATTTTGGAACGCAAGCCTTTGAGCGTTCCAGAAGCCAATTTTGAGGGATTGTAAAATTAAAGTACTCTTGTTGAATGTTAGGCCGTGCTATCTTCAGAACTGGAAATTTGTACATATTCCCTGAATAGGAAATATGCACGGTCAGTGCCTGTTTGAGCTTCTCTCAGGGCTGGGAGGGCTGCTTGAAGTAGGAGGGTGGGGGAGACCCATTCTTCTTTCACGAAGAAAAGGACCGCTGAGAGAGTTTCAGTGAAGGAATTATCCAAAATTTTTCACTGGGAACCGTGGGGTTATTTTTTGGGGAAGGGGGATTGGGGGTGGGCGTAGGAATCGATCGCTCCTTGGAATTTCCTGTTGCCATGTCGGCGTAGGAGAGCTCAGACGAAGCTTTCCGAGAGTTCGGAGGTGGCTGCGTCCTGGGGGGAGGGGGTCAATGAGATTTCGGACTTGTTTTTGAATTAATTTGGCACGTTGATTTTTATTGCCAGCTGGTTTGGGGAAACGGGGGCATTGGCGCCAGTTCGCCGTATGATCACCCGAGCAGTTGGCAAATTTCAGGGGCTCATCAAAATCTTTCGTGCATTCCCTGGCTGAGTGGGGCCCTGCACATTTTACGCACCTGAAGGGCAATTTGCAGGCGTGGTTCCTTTTGCGTCATTCCTCCCACTCGTGTTCATATCGGTTACTACGTTCCTGTTGCGTCATTCCGGGCTTTGATGCCGCCCTCACTACGATGCGTACGGGGGGCGTGGACTCTTATAAGGTGCTATGGTGTATAGGTATATAAGAAAGCCAAGGGGAGTACCCACCTACTCAGTGTTTTCCAATATTTTTGTAGCATGCCCCACCTAAGCCTTTCTAAAATTCTTATGCCCGCTATGTATTATATATAATTTGTAATATTAAAAAATTAAATTGCTCACTGAGGAAACTTCAATGATAGATTTTAGGAAGAAATCACCAGGAAATTGTTGAGAAACACAGTAAGTAAATTTTTAAACCATATAATGGAGAACTGAAATTCAAGTACGAAATAATTTTATGAAAGACTTTTCTATATTATTTTAATTATTAGTAATTATTTAAATTTAGTGAAAACCTTGCGCTTGATGCTTGCTGCAAAGAGATTATTTATGTTAGGTTCCAATTTAGTTAGCTTCAGTCTTATGTCTCCCCGATGTGTTATATCCAGTCGATTTCTTTTTTTTTTTCTATTTTCGAATTGCCCTCCTTATCAATCAAATTGCCCCCTGTAGGGTGTGGGTCCCACATTGGTAACCACGGATCTAGGTTACAGCAGCGGTTCCATGAGGATGGAAATGTAAGAAGTTTTCTTCAGTGCAGGTCGCCCCTTGGTTAAAACGCCGCAGAACGACAGGTATTTAGCAGTAACCACCAAAAGAAATAAGCAAAGTATTGGAGTAGACATTTCTTGATAACTGTCTGCATCCACGAGCATCACAGTTTCGAGATAAACCATGTGCAGACGGTTCGAAGAACATAGCCTATAAGCCCACAGGCTAGTCAGATATGTTCCACTTGCAGATAACATGTTTACTGCGGACACCATAACAGCAGGCTGGCGTGTTGCTTTCTGACCAATCCAGATTCTCTCTGCAATCTGATTCAAGTCGTATATTCATATGGAAAGCGCCAGGGACCAGTTACATCCAAGAAAATGTTACCACCATTACTGTGGCCCTGGAATTCTGCCTTGGGCTGACATTATCATGGGTTCTCGAACAGATCTCCCTGCCAAACGCGGAACTATGACAGGCCATATTTATCGAGATTATTCTGCAACACATGTTCATCTGTTCAGAGGTGCAACGAGCCCAAATTTTATCTTTATGGATGACAATGCCCATCCTCACCATGAAGTCGTTGTGGACGAATGCCTTTCAAAAGATGATAACATCCGTTTGGAGTGGAAATTTGGGGACATGTGACTGACAATCACCTAGGCTTCTTGCCCTAGTGGGCGTTGTATATAGGGGAAAGTGGGGTAAAACTAGGTAGCCAAGGTTCGAAGGCCTGTTGGAGCTAAAATATTCGACATAGAGATTGTCAAATTTTATAAAAATATCCATTGCTTATCGGAGTATAATATATCTTTCCAGAAAAGTCACAGATTCATTACTTCTTTCATCAATGATTTTTTTATTAAAAAAGTCAAACTACCCAAGTTTATCAAGGTACACAAGTTAACGTTATGGGAAATTAGGAAAACTCGATTTTCAGTGGAAAAGTGGAAATTATTTTTACTTTATATGACAATTTAAGAATATTACTTACAAAATTCACATGTAAAGCAGTTGTTTTCTTCCTCCTCGCCACTGCAGCTTTCGTGGGCCCAGCTAAGGCAGTTTCTACATTGGATTAATCCTTCTTCTTTATTTAAATTAGGAAATACATCATTAAAATATAAACAATCAACATCTGATGTGTTTTTATCGTCTTCATCGGAGGAATAATCAATACTGACTGTCCCGGTCTTACGCTACTTGGAGTACCCGGTTTTACCCCGAGTACAGAGGTTATAGAAAACGAAACAGAACCGTGCAATTATTGGAGTAAATCCTTATTGTTTGATAAGGTATAAATATCTTACCTTAGTAAAATTAGAACTTCAAAAAATAAGTTACAAATTATGAAAAATAAGCTTTTGGTTTCTGTCTCATTTTTGATTCTGTTGTACAGGTATTTGTTTTCTTTTTTCCTTTTATCCTATTTTCAGAGGTTGGACAAAAATTCAGGCCACATAAAGGAATTATTTTGATTTATGGTCGTTCCTTTTTTCAGAAAATTTTTGTCCTGCTTCAGAGCTACAATGGCGTGTGGCCTCTGAGGAGAATCGCCATTTTGGTTCTTTTACAATTTTCTTCCATTTTGCTTTCATTCTAATTGTATTTTTCGTTCTATTTTGCTTTTTTGTGTTTTATTTTAAGGTTTTATGAATGCTTATTTTTTATAATTTTTAACTTATTTTTTGAAGTTCTAATTTTGTTTTCGTGTATTCTATCAGAAGCAGCTGCATATGCGCCTTTCTGTATAATGCAAAATAATTTTAATTAATTTTTAATTCAAGTTCTATTAATATTTAATTTAATTTTCGTTAATTTTATCAATTTTAACTGTTACCTTAGTAAACATATAATAAGCTGGACTAAATATAGTTTTTATAACTGTAATGATTTTTAAGTAAGGATAGTTTAAAATCAAACGAACATTAGAGAGTTGACTCCTTAAAACAAACAAACCTTCACAAATGCAGTGAATTCTACAACTACAACACGCCACTATGACTGTTCCTTTTTCTTGACTAGTAGAGTTTAATTCAGTATCTGTCTGCTAGATAGGAAAAATATATGTATATACAGCTCCAGAATCAAAGGTACCCGGTTTTACCCCACTCTCACCTATATTTGTTCGCTTTGTGTTTCTTTGTTCCTTATCTAATGTAATTCCGTTTTTCTATTTCCCTAGCATGGACCTAGTGTAACCACAACTAACTTGTTCTTTATGGAAATTTAATTAAATCATGTATTTTCATTTTGGGCCCTTACTGGCGTTTTTGTATAAATGTTAGAATTCAATAAATGCTGTTCGGGGGACTTTGGTTTTCTCTCTCTGCAGCGACCCCATTTAGGTCTTTCATCCTTCCGGATAGGCCAGACGTCGTGGTGTAAATGAGAGAAGTTAGCTTAGAGTAGTTAGCTTTTTCCAATGATTTGAACCCAGTAGAGCATGCATGAGGCATACTCGGGTGGCGGGTTGCTGTATATCATTCTCCTCTAGGTATTTTTTCGGCTGAATTCGTACAAACTTTCATTGCCCTTAATTTATGGATATGAGCACATTAAATTTACAGATTTATAATTACTATTACGCTGTGAAATATTATATTATTATTTATTTATTCATTCATTGAGAGAAGTCTTCGGAACGGATTAATTAAATACCCATAAAAATCTGTAACAAATCGATTCTGTCATTGACCATTCATCATTGTATTTTGAATCCCATTATATGGGCAATAACGTTCTCATGAAAATATTGCTGCTTGCTTATATTTAATGAAATGTAAGTATTTGTTCATAAAAAAGATATTTCGCATTCAAAAACTGTTTCTGAGATGAATATTTCAGGTGTTTTGTCCTTTAATTTCCTACAGATATCATTAAACGACAAACTGAAAAATTTAGTCAGCGTTTGAATAATGTGTATACTAACTCTTTAGAAAAAACACAAACTGTCATCACTTATGGATTTCAAAACTTAGAAAAGTCTGTTAAAATTAGAGTTATAGATTTCTGTTCTACGAGCACTTTATATCTATTTTATTCCAATACGTGAATTATATGAATGAATACTAACTATGATTAAAACAAATTGAAATAACCACTGCAACAACGCGGCATAAATAATTGCCAAAAAGCTCAATAAATTGATTCAATTTTTGGACTATATTCTTCCTAAGTCGTAAAAAGAAAAGATCAAATTGATAAAATATTAGTTTGTTTTCCGAAATTTAAACTAAAAACAATTTTGTTTATCATGCTGTAACTACTTTTGAGAAATTTTTAACAAATTTTCTTAAATCAAAATAAGACAAATAATTATGCATTAGTAAATTCTTATTTAATTCCAAACTATCTCTCAAAACATTTTAAATACTTGTTTAACTCATTTAAATCAAAAATCTTAAAGAATTGTTATCAATTCTTCCATTCAATTGCTGTTATCAATTAGTCAATCTTCTGAAGTAGCGCAATTCTTGCTTGAACGTAAATTACATCAATAAAAATTTCTTTACATAAAACTTTCAATTTTCATGAGTAAAATTCTTTTTAAATATGATTAATGATACATTTTAATTTTCGTACAGGCAATGTTTCAATGAATGATTAAAAATTGAAATCTTTATTCACTATTCAACAAATAAAAAAGTATTCATTTTTTTTCTTATACTCTGGAAATGAATTTGCGTGCTAATTCTAATATCAAAATGCTCACTGATACTAAACATCGTACCGAATGCTGTTACTTTTGTGTAACAACACCTCAGTATTATACTGAGCGATTTCTTCTTTATCAAAATAAGTTTGAGTCCGCAAAATACGTAATGTTATTTTATTTAATTCTCAGTTCTATCCCGGAAAATTTTCAAACTATGCAATAGCTATTTTCTTTTTCAGTTCATGGAAGGGATGCAATATGAGTGTTAAAAAGAATTTTTCAATTGCAGGAAGTAGTGAAATCCCCACCCGTCTTCAACTGTTACTTTTGTGTAACACCTCAGTATTAGGGGACTGTTCCCCTAATATTGAGCGATTTCTTCTTTATCAAAATAAGTTTGAGTCCGCAAAATATGTGATGTTATTGTATTTAATTCTCATTGTTCTATCTCGGAAAATTTTCAAACTAAACAATAGTTATTTTCCTTTTCAGTTTCATGGAAGGGATGCAATATAAGTGTTAAAAAGAATTTGTCAATTGCAGGAAGTAGTGAAATTCCCACCCGTCTTCAACTGCGTTATATAAAGTGACGAAAGAATTTCACATTCGAAACAAACTGCGAAAAGTGAGAAATATTTGTTATTTACTTAGCCGCAGCGGCAGCACGAAGGATTGTTTCTCTCATGTTTTCGCTGACTATTGCTGAAAGATTTTTGCATGATTGAAGGGTTTTGCGTAAATCCGCTTTAGTTTACGCAATATCAGAAGTCGATGCGCAATCTTTTCATCTGTGCAGCACGAAACGTAGTGCGTAACTTGATCGTAACAGCATCAAACTTTTCACTAATCTTTATCATATTTAACACCAAATTGCGATTGTGTGAATGTGAATTTTTATTTTTTTCACTTGTCAATATCTCAAAATCTATCTTTATTACGTAACAATGCGTCTGAAAGTCGGGTCGCTTTCGATAGTTTATTGCACACTTTATGGAAGATCGCTGTTTAAACACAGATGTCATCAGCAAGATACGGCGAGAATCAACATAGAAATTTTAAACTAAAAGTTTCGTATGAAGTCTCGAATGTTATAGAGTAGATTTCAAATCACATGCCAAGACTTTCGATAGCTCTTTAATGAATTGTCGGTAGTACTTATACGCAATCTTTTCTTTCAAGGGGGGAAAATTCAAAAGTTATCAGATTAATAAAAAAATTACAAAATATCTTCACGTTTTCGTATTTTTAATTGCATTGTTGAAAACGAATTTTATACCTAGACGCCCGAAAATGATTCATAAATATTTTTTCTTGTTTTCTTCACTGTTAAGTTCAACATTTGCTTCCAACTAAGATTACATTATTATTGTGTGACGGTTATTTAATCTCCAAATGTTTTCCCATTTTCAATTATCCATTAATTTAAAAGTCCACAGTATAATTTCTGAAGTAGCGCAATTCTTGTTTGAACTTAAATTACGTTAATAAAAAATTCTTTGCATAAACCTTTCAATTTTCATGAGTAAAATTCTGTTTAAATATGATTAATGATACCTTTCAAGTTTCGTTCAGGCAGTGCTTCAAGGAATGATTAAAAATTCAAATATTTATTTACTATTCAGCATATAAAAAAGTGTTCAATTTTTTTCCTATACTCTCTAGATGAATTTGCATGCTAATTCTAATGTCAAAATGCTAACTGAGACTGAACAATATACAGAATGCTGTGCTATATTGTTACAGAATGCTGTGCTGTGTTGTTACAGAATGCTGTGTGTATGACGTTTGTGTTAGAACATCTCATTATTAGTGGATTATTTTAATTCGAATTCTTTGATTCGACGAAGAAAAGAGATCTTGATTTTATGTACCAATTGGTAATATCTGAATGTGACTTTATCTTCCATTTTAGATTTTCAAATAATTCGAAAACTTTTCTTGAAAATACGCTGGAACCAATATGAATTTAATCCATTTAACTTTATATAAATTTGAACAATGCGTTATTGGTATACTTTTTATTTAGTTCCTGGGGAAAAATTTACGATGGATAATGAAACAATTTTAATTATTGTGAATTTCAATACAGCATTCGAAAGATTTTAGAAACATAAAAAATATCTGACAGAGAAAAGCTTGCCGAATTTGGGCCCCATGGAAATTTTTAATGTACAGTGATAGAGAAGAAATTTTAATGAAAAAACAAGTACTAGAGTTTTACAAGTACTAGAACACACCAACACGTAATGTATGAACCCAAGTATGACATTTTATGCATTGTAACAATTCCTCTTCTTCCTTTGTATCCTCACATATGATACAAGACTATATAACCCTAGTTTTGGTTCTTTTTGAACCAACATTTATTATCTTTAACATCCTTTTATGCTTTTATATTTTGGTTTGGCTTGTTCCACTTCCAATTTCTGAGGACTACTGCTGATTATAACTGCTTTCTGGGCTAATGCTTTGTTCTCTTCAAAATAGAATAGCATGATAAAATTCAATATCCTTAGTAGTATAGAACTATTTTTAGAATGTATTTAACTCAGATCCTTCAACTGCGACTTTGAACAGAACAATCTCAACTGTTTAGTGCATTATTTTTTATTATTATCATTGAATGACGAAAATTTAAAGATATGCATGAGTATCATTCTTTCAAGTATGACTTTGTTTTTGTGTATTTTATATGTGAACAATTATTATTGTACTTTTTTCTTTCTCTCTTATTTTAATTTTTTTTTAAAATTATGTTTAGAATTATTAAAAATATTATCTCTCTTCTTCTTATATTTCTTTTTTTATATAATTTTTTAATTTATGTCATTTTTCTTATTTTTAAATTTATTGTTCTTGTTTCAGTGAGTATTTTTATTGTTCTTGTTTCA
>BGPR01000142.1:670380-690085 GCA_013235015.1 Araneus ventricosus | reverse complement strand
GTGAGCATCCGCAATTGTGTCAGCAATCCTGACATTTAAAAGTTCTAACCTATTCCTTCCGAATGGTGCGATCAAAGGGAAATGCCAGCTGAAAGCCGAGCGCCAGATGAACCGAAAACCAAGTGAAACCTGCATATTTTTAAGCGTATTAAGAAAACTTCCTTTCCGATAACATCTAAAAAGGCCTTATTAATGAGGTTTCAAGAATCTACCAAGACAAACGATAACAAGAATTGGACGAAGATTTCTAAAGGTGAAGTAAGTTTTGCAATCGTTTTAATCGTGAATAATATTTGACGCTTTGTCTTTCGTTAGTCACACTGAAGAGTTTGCTCAGCTGCATTTTGTTTCGCTTCAGTTCTTAGACTCGCACGTTTCATCTACTGACATAATTATCATCCAGTCATATTGACATTTACGAAGAAAATGGGATCAATCCCCTAAAGAAATATAATAGAGAAATAAATCGTAATTTGTATATGTTCCTCAATAAGATGGAAGTTTATATACAATTAACATCTTGCAAACTCATTTACTTTAAGAGATTCTTTCGAATTCCTAGATTCATATTTCAAATATTTTATTTGTTTTTCGTCTAATAAGTGTACTTGTTACTCGTTTCGAAGGGCACTTATTACTCGAAGTTATGAAAATAATCTATAATCATCAATAATTTGAAGCTATCTTTCTACGATTTCGCGGTTCCGAGAGATAAATGTGGCTCCGTGATCAACATTTAAAAACTAGACGATTTGTGCCCGTCTAAGACGTGCTTTTAGCTTGCCAATAATATCTCGGATCTGATTGCCACAGGTTTATTAAGGAAAGTTGCAGAAGAGAATCTTATGCACACTGGCGGAGTGTTTAAAATATAAAAAAAGCATGAAAACAGAAATGATGAATCAATTGACACTAACTTTCATTTTACAAAATATATAACGATTCATTTCCAAAATTAAGTATGAAAAAGAGAGAAGCTTTTTAACTGAAGCGAAAGTAAAGATCTCCCAGAAGTGGAAAAATAAATTAATTCTAAAGGAGTTCCTCATCAATGAATCAACATAAAATAAAAAAGAAAATAAAGTGCTGAACTAGCTAAAAAACCCTGATTGGTAGACAGACAGAATGCTTAAAGAAAAAAAGCATGAGAAACAGAACTGATGAACAAAATTAATTCTAGCATAACTTCTTTTTAATATTAACCGAGTTCGGCATAAAAAAAAAAAGAAGGAAAGCTTTAAACTCCCATAAAAAAATCCACTGAAAATGAAGAAATAAATTTAAATCATCACTATCCCCGTGTGGATGAATCAGCATAAATAAAAAAAGCAGGAAACCTCTAAAAAATCTGTCTGAGTTTTTGTTGCCTATGGAAAGAATCTATTTTGGCACGTTGCCCACATTCCTGAAGCGTTAACGATTTCGGACGACTTTTATATTATAGATGTTTATGGACTGAAAGTAGATAAATTTTCATAATCGTATATATGAAACATCATTTCAGCTAGTGTTGGTTAATCCAATGAAGAGGCAGTCTTTGACGAATGAAGATGAGTTTATTTTATTAATCATGCTTTAATCGATAGGTTTCAGATAATTTTAAATAATTCGGGAAAATATCAAGCCATTGTTAAAGTATAAATAGACGCAAAGCGCGGTCACCGGCGACGAAGAAAACCCACGCCGAAAACAGGCGTCTGGTACGAAGGTTACATGATTTTAAAAAGAGAGCGTTGCACAATCGCAGCCAGGTTAAGTAGTATCGTGAAAAAGGGGGAAATTCCCGAATGTCAGACCGGTTGAAACTGGATTTCAGCCCGTTGAAGTGACAGTTAATTGTGTTTTAGAGTTTAAGTATAAATAATTTTACGGATTAAATTTTGAGTAGCGTTTTTAAATATTAGGAACGTGTTAATTTATTACATATATATATATATAATCTCACTTAATTTTATTCCAAATTTTAATACTATATATTTTAAAATCTTAATGTATTTCAAAATCGCTTTTCTAAAACTCCAGTTTCGTTCTTTTCCCGCGCTGGAGGTATATTGAATCTCTCATTTTGGCATATTTATTACTAAAAGAATATTTAATCGCTTTCACGTGCCGATAGAAAATCATGACGGCGTCTCTTACTTTTTCCCTGAAACGCCTACGTAACATTAAAAACCCCAATATTCCCTTCACTTTGATCACGTGTCCATATGTTATTCCCTTATCCGAGAGAATACAGGGATTTTTCTGTGCACTTTCGCTTGTAACCTAAACAGAGATGGACGTATATCCATCATTCTCGTTAATTACTCGGCCTGTGTTTATTTTCAAGGACTACAACCACGGATACGTTATATATATATATATACTACGTCGATTCTTTCCTCTTTGGTCCTAGGTTGGTGTGTTGGTTTCAACATGTTTAGCTAAATGTGCAGTGGACACTGGCTTTTGCGATGTAGATAATCTTCTTAAGTAGAAAGACTTGCATACCTGTATTTTATCTACCTTCATAAAAAAAGTACTTAAAGGAAAACTTCCTTCTTGACGACGTAATTTTTCTTCTATTCTTCTAATTATCTGCTTGGTCTTCATCTTTCATCCAGTCATCTTCCACTTCGACTCTTTATTCCGCTCTCGTTTTCTTTGGTCTTACCGTTGACAATTGATAGGGTGTGTTAATAAGCAAATACCTTTTTCCCGTAGCTGTGCCCAAGTAATAAAATGAATCATGAATATCTGAGCGCTGTACGTCTGAAATGTTTTCACCGCACTTATATTTACATTGCAATTATTTGTTTGATTCAACTCATTTGGGATAGGTGATGGCCCTTCTTTAAGCGTTAACTCTTTGAACACGGCTAGAGTGAGAATTCAAGTGCCTCAAAAACTGGAGTAAATTTTCATTCATGAAATCAGAATGAAATCCTCCCTTTCTCTACAGAAATTTCAGGGGGACGACACCCTCGGTTGTGCGATCGATTGTCAACAATGAAAGGAACTAATTTTCCCCCGTAAAATTCACCCAGGCGCCTGAAATCGCCTGAGTCCGGTCTATGTCGAATAAGGCGGTTTGAGGCGGGTAAGGGCTCATAGGGTTAAACGCCTTTCCTTCCTCCGCCACTTACCAAAAAAGAAAAAAGGGGGTAGACTTGTAATAAAGGGGTTGCTTAAAAATATTAGGCCTATAGCTCGTAGGTGTAGCTTTATAATATAGTATATGCAATATAATATGGGTAAATAGTATACTCTTTATAAATACCGCACTAATATTGCAACATAAGATGCCTACCTCAAACTCTGAATGAGATTGTCATCGCTGCTCTCGCTTGATGGGAAATGGACGAAATCAGTTTCACTGCCTGTGTCGTTGAATAACTCAGGTGAACTTGCTAGCTCGCACAGCTTATTTTCTATGTTTCTATAGTAAATAATTTAAATTTATTCTATTGTAAAACAGTACACAAAACCTTTATAATGAACGTAAATCCCAGTTAGCGCCCAAACAAACAACCACATTCTGCTTAAATAATGATACATCTGATCGTTGGTCACAGTAAAATCAGATAGAACCTTGTCAAACCGAAAAGCATAAATATCGTCTATAGTGATAGAACCATTGCACATTAGTGGTTCGTTTATATACCAGTAAAATGCAGGCATTTCGCGGTATAGATCTAACTTGGTATAATAGTATAAACTCATAATCTCATTTTTGGTAAAAATGTCAGTTAGAACCTTGTCAAACCAACGGGGCGACTGAGCATTTAAGGGTTAGCCTATATGTCCAATAACATCAGATAAGAGGTGAAAAAATACACTTTTATTATTACAGGGTTCCATATGAAAATTTGTTAAACACTTCTGGACATTTTCTTAAGTTGACTTTCGACTCTGAATGATCTTACAAGCTCTGGACCTATAAGACATTACCCAAATAGTTGTTTGTCAAGCTATATACCATGTTTGTAGAGTGAGTAATGAGTTCGTGTGAGAAATCCGGCACAATTCCATAATTTATATTTCTTAACCTCAACCCCATTAAAAAGCACGGTGCCAAACAAGTGACAAACACAAGAGGTGATGAACAAACTTCTTCCCAAGGCCTGGCACCCTAAAACAGCTGCTGAGAAATAAATACAGAAAATCTCCATCGGATGATGCATTCGGCAATGAAGAATATTAAGTGCATAATCGTGGCGCAATACAGAAACTCATGAATTTTAATGTTTTTTACCAAAAAATTAATTCGCCACGAAACTTTTGCAATTATATGTATTTGAACGTAATCTTAAAAATATGATTGCATCCGTCGGCATTTATAAAATACCAGCAATACGCGCACGCAGTGGCGAATCCAGGGGGGGCTATCGGGCGGCCGCCCCCCCCCCCCCCAGAGTTAAACAAAAATTCTTGATTTCATTTAAAATCCCTACAACTGTTTTTTCTTAATTTTCATTTTTTTAAAAATAATAAAATCGTGACAACATTGCTTTCTGGCTTGAGAGGCTCGAATATTTTCCTACTTTTCTAGTCAATCCACTTGTACTTGTAGCGTTGATGCGGTCGAAAACATTTTTTGGCTAGTTATTTCATTGTATTTTTTATTAAATTATCGAAAATATTGTAGTATTCTTTATGATTCTTATTGTCAGGTGATGAAAGTCTGTAAAGTTAAAGAGTTTTGGTTTATATAGGCCATGAGGTTTGACATTCGTCACTACGATGCAAAAATTTTATGACCTCAGCCCCTCCCAGAACCGGATCCTGGATTCGCCACTGCGCGCACGGCATTGGCCGTGGTATCTTGACTTCAACAAAATGAAAAAAAAAACGCCCACAAATGACATGAAAAAGTTTTGAAAACAAAATAAAAACAAAAGATACGCATTATTTGAATTTAGGAAAACAGTACCGAGTACGTTAATCCAAAACAATATTAATAAATGCGACAAACCAGCATGCGAAATATGCGAGACAAAGAAACATTTTAAGACTCTGCCGAAAATAATTATCGAATTCATTCAGTTATGTATCTTCTCCTAGAAGAACGCGATAGTATAAGACGTCACCTGCCGCGACGAAGGTCACACACCAGCCAATGAGATTGTAACAATGCATGATGGGAAAGTTAACTCGTTCCGAAGAATGTCTCGCTGAGAAAGCTGGCTTGCAAAAAAACTGTTTGAACTGATCAAGGAACAATTAATTTTTTAAAAAACAGAGAAAGGTATTTTAACGGTTCTTGTTTTAAATCCGACAGAAACATTCGAGTTATAAGCTGAAAAAAATGAAAATTATAGATTTGTTAGAACGTCAGATGCGAGAATTTGAAAAAATCCTTATCAAAAATTACCATAAAAGTGACTATTTAAAAATTTCTCAAAATTCAGTAAGTTGCGTTAGAAATTCAAAACAAACTTCATTAGAACGGAAATTGTTTTTTCTGTCCGATGGTGCATTGATTGTTTTTCAACGATCATTATAAAAGATACTACAGCCGTAAACGTGCCAAAAATGACTGAAAACAACACAAAACATTGAATAAAAAATTTTCTAGATTAAATTTTAAAATTCCGGCTTCGAGGTGCATTGATTCACCATTACGACTAACTGTGTGCCAAATTTCATGGCTGTAAGTGCGATAGATTCGTCTGGACATCGCACACACAGATACACACACACACACAAACATTGACTTTCATAAGTATAGATTATGGATTTAATTGAAAAAGTAAAAACATTTTTAGCATTTAAAAGTAACCATATCCCGAAAACTTTGAAATTGAAATATAGGGGAGAAACGTCGAATTTGGACCGCGACGCCTCGAATGGGCCTGTATCATAACTTCAATTCGATTAGATATTTGGGCATAGTTAGGCAAGTTGTGTTGTAACGATGTAAATAGAGTGCATGGTATCATTTTTAGGAGACTTGGTTACGGTTAGAGAACAAGTGTTTAGATTTTGGAATCAACAATCGATTATTTTAACAGAAGGTAACCACCGGGGGTGATCTCCCCTAAACTTTCTCGTATACTTTACAAGTGGAGATTCGTCAAAAACTCGAGTTTGAATTTTTTTAACGATTAAAATACTTTCTCTTTGTATACTTCGTATACAAGAAAGTGAAACAAACAAACAAACCTAAAATCAAATATCTGTTGCCACGTTTCAAAAAAGTATTACTTTGGAGCAGGTGCTATAAAATAGGCAATGCAATGAATACTAAAGCGAAAATTCTGCTTTGGAATTGAATTCCCAAGAAAACAATTTATACTACCACCACAGTAACAATTGCAAAAGCGCGTAAATAAAAGATTTGCTGAAATAATGAGATCGGTTTGAATTTTATTTACAACAATAAAAAAAAATCCCTTTTCGGCAAGCTTGAAGGCAAAGGTAGATTCCTTTACGTTAATGTTACAAAAGTCATGAAATATTACATATTGATCAATACAGACATAGCCAATGACTTTATTGTTTCTACACATTGCAATATTTACGCTGTGATTCTGTTTTCATGTCATTCAATTTTTTGCTAAATCAAGGTTTTATCATTCCATTTTTCATTCCAAAAAGTTATGATAGATTTATCGGTCAGTACATTGGTCAATTTTTTTTATATCGCAACACATAATCTTTCAACAGGTAGGAGTCATAAAGAAATAAACATCTCAGCAGTGCAAATATCTCCTAGATAACATTAAGCCAGCCTATCTGAAACAGTAACAAGAAATTGACTCTTAGCACGAATGAAGAAAGACTCTAGATTTAAAAATTAATTTATTTAATCTAGGTTACAATATAATTGTGCGAACATTACTTTGTCATATGGTAAAATCACATGACATGAAAACACTTAAATACTACTAAAATGGGCTCATTTAGAGAACTCCCTGGTTACAGAGATAATAGTCACTAAATTCTTAACACATAAGAGAATAAAATTATTAGACATTGTGTGTGGCAAATTTAATACGTGTTTTTAAAGCATAGGATATGAATGCAGCCAATTTAAACAGTAAATTTAAATCTCCATCGACGGTTAAAACCAAATACTCAGGCAGAAGATCCCAAACAATTTTAAAGTTAAGGAGATATTTTTCAATAGTGAAAAGGATAAAGGAAACTCTTATTTAAATGTCTATCGTTTTTGGCTACTTTATATTGATTTTATTAAACAAATCATGGTCCCGCCATGTTTAGTTAAATATCAAATTAAAGTATTCTGTCAAAAAACCTATTATCAAATTAACTATTAAAATTATTTGATTAATTAACTATTTACTTAATTAAAGTTAAAAATTAATTGTTACAAAACTTCACTAAAACCTATTTCATATGCCAGTAATCTTTATCTTATAATTATCTAATAATTATATTAATTTAAATAAAAGTCACTGTGGCTATGTATGTATGTTCCACATCTCCTCCTAAACCACTGGACTGATTTCAATCAAACTTTTCAAACTTTTTATTTAAGAAAAAAGAAAGGTCACCTTCAACTTTTCAAAGCCTAAAAGATGCTTAAAATTTCACTTAATTAAAAATTAAGCAAGGCGTTTTTCCGCGATGTCTTTCATTTCCATAAATTTGTTTCTCTCATTTTAATATTTTTTCAAAATTAATTTTAAGCTGAATTCGTAACAATATTCTTGTTGATCAAAAATAATACGAAGAACTGTTTCCAGAAGAAAGAATGCTAAAAGAAAATTTTAAAAGTAGACGATTTAACAATTTATATCGGGACCAGCTATTGATTTATTTTCACGCTTTAAATTAATGAATAATTGAATAGTTAATTTAATTGTTTCAAAATATTCATTAAAACCTTTCATTGACTTTAGTAATTGTTAACAAAATTTGAAGTACCTATATAACAAATAATAACGTATGAAGAAAACGGATGTTTTTAAAAATCGTCTGGTTCAATTGATATTCTCATTTTAATTGAAAGCGTTTTAAGATCAGAAAGGAATTTGTTATTATAATATTTATACAATAGTAATTTTACATTGAAAAAATATTAAACATGAAACATTTTAATCCGGACAAACCAGGTATATCAATTAAAGTTATTAATTAACAAAATTTAAAAAGATGATAACTATAAATTAATTAGTCTATGAATTATTATTACCGTTTAAAAGAAGTGAAAGTGAATGCGGTTGATGGGAACTCATAACACAAGTAATTTCACTTGCTGTCAATAAAGATTTCATATAAAAGTAGTTTGTTATGATAAGGTATAACCCTAATTGAAATTTTCTTTTATCCTTCTCAATCTTAAGCAAGCTATGGGGAAATGTCAAATTGGGGGGGGATTATTGAATATCGCTTTTTCAGCTCCATAACTTATAAAGCAATTCTAACGTAGACAAAAAATTTTAAGAAAAGTTGTTCTTATCATAAGGTGTAATTCTACTATTTGAAATTTTTTTTCTTTGTAACATGGAGCTATGGGGAAATGATAAGTTCAGGAGGATTGAAAATGGCTTTTAGCTCATAACTTCGAAAAATTGTAACTCAAAAGTTTCCAATACAAAAGTTGTTTTGTATGTGATAGGCAATAATTCACCTGATTTGAATTTTCTTTCAATCTTGAATCAATAAGAATTAGTGGAATAGTAAGGTACAGTCCCCACATTTCCACCCCCTTTGGCTGACGTTAGTCCATCTGTGAACTCTCGGCCGGGATTTTTCACCGTCCTTACAACATAATCCGTCCTAATGGTTAAAATCTAATCAAAATTACTCTGTTATCGTGTTTAAAAATAACACGGGCCAAAGGTTATGCATATGCTTCTCTGACATAAGAATGAGGAAAAGAACTTTTGCCTCTATTCTCATAAGTATTGAACTACAAGATGAAAGAGGGTGGAAGAAACTGCAAATGACGAGAACTTTCCAGCAAAATGGTAACATGCTTGACAATTAACGTATTTTAAGTTAGAGGGAGGAGGAGGAAGATGGAAAATCACTTTGCTCATAGACTCTGAAGATCTTTGATCGAGAAAAGCTTAAATTCAAATTGTTCGTTATGATTAAGCAATAATTCAGCCTAATTTGGATTTTCTTTCTCATTTCATTGTAGGAATTATGGAAAAGAAGAATTTCACACCCACCATTTCCCCCTAGGCTGGATAAGACCCATCTCACGAACTCGATCAAGGATTTTCACTATCCTATACAACATATCGCTGGTTAAATTTACTCAAAATTACTCCAGTTATTCCCGTAGTGTCTGACAAGATAACATGAGGAAAAAGCGTTATACATCATATATATGATATATATATATATATATATATATATATATATATATATATATATATATATATATGTGTGATATTTTAATTTAACTTTCCTAAATAATCTTAATGACACCTCATTTTAAATACTTCTACTTTCATCATAATTAACGGACTACAACTTTCTTTACAAGTCACGAGGTTCTAAAAGGGAAAATTCCCTCTTCTGAGTACTTAAGCGTTCTGCGCATTCATTTCTGCCCTTTTTCACGCCAGCATGTAAGCGCCAACGCGCCGGGCGGGAGTAAAAACTTCTAAATTCTGGTCATGGAGCTGCAAATAAATGAAATACTTTTAGCTATGAAGAAATAAAACCTGATGCATAAATAAAATGAAGATCTAAACAAAATTCGTCTCTTCCTTGATGAAAATGGACTGCCTTTTCTCCTTATATAAAGCCTGATCTTACATATATATATATATATATATAAACTTTTTAAAGAAGGGTGGTTTTGGGTTCTGGGGGTCATGATCGATGAAGATCTGCAGAAATTTTCCGAAAGTCGTGTCATGAGAACCATTGCAATAGGTAGAGTTCCTATAAGGAATCTACCTAATTGTTACAATTCATGTTTGAAAACATTATTTATTGTTGTAAATAAAATTTACAACAATAACAGATTGCTACCAGTACGCATGCGCATGAGAATAGGATTAAAAGAAATTGAATATGCAATTTGAACGCCTCTTTTCGACGGATTTGGCCCAAAATTTTATACTGACTTACATTCATGACGATAAAACTGTGTACGAAATTTTATCCATCTAGCTATTCAAGTTTTTGAGTTATAGTGTTCACATGGCCGCGGAAATTCAGACAGACAGACTTCCCGCTGATGGATTTTGTCCAAAATTTGATAGAAAGCTACAAATTATGTGTAAAGACCACGTATCAAATTTCATCCCCGTAGCTCTGATAGTTTTCGAGTTATCGTGTTTACAGACAGACAGACAGACATGATTCCAAAATTGTGTTTTTCGGACTTAGGGAGGTCTAAAACGTGGAGATTTGTTATAATCTCGAGTTCGAATTTTTTTGACGATTACAATACTTTCTCTTTGTATACTTCGTATACGAGAAAGTAAAAAACCCTTGCGCTGTTCTAAAACAGCGTAATTTACTGTGTTATTTGTACGCTGTTCTAAATTAAGTTGGGAAATATATTATTATATCATTAGATAGCAAATTTCTTTAACTACAATGCACTATAACCTATTTATGAAAATAGTTTAAAAATAAAGTTAGGGGAATTTAATGTTCTTGTTGTCAAAAGTTTGCCTAGATTGGACCACACACATTAAGACTAATTTGGACCATTTAAATCGATGGGATTATTATCTTAAATTACAAGAATAACTCAGAAAGCAGTTTTCACAGCTGGTAGTCGTCATAAATTGGAATTGGAACAAATCAAAGCAAAAAAACAATGAAAGGACACTAAAGCCATCAAATGTTGGATCAAAAATTATAAAAACTTTGGATAAGTAACATCTGTATCATTTGTGAGGAAAAGGAAGAAAAAGATGTGCATAGTTTGTCATACTTGGGTCCAAGCTTTGTATGCTGGTGAGAATTTGAGAATCAAAAAATATTTTAGCTTTAATTTCGCTTAAAGAAATTGGCTGTCCAATCTGGGCAACCAGTGGTCGAATCTAGGCAACCAGTGGTCGAATCTAGCCAACCAGTGGTCAAATTTAGACAACCAGTGGTCAAATCTAGGAAACCAGTGGTCAAATCTAGGAAACCAGTGGTCCAATCTAGGACACCAGTGGTTCAATCTAGGAAACTTGTGATCCAATCTAGGAAACCAGTGGTTCAATCTAGGCAACCAGTGGTCCAATCTAGGCAACAAGTTTCATTGATTGGACTGATGATACATTTTTTTAAAATCTGCTTTTTTCCTAATTTAAAGTGTATTTCATAAAAAATTTAATTACACTGTTTTGAAAATAAATAAATTACAAAAAAATTCTATTACTTGTTTTCCTCTTTAAAATTATTTCTCCCTCAATGTACTACATCTAAAAATGTTCAAGTGATCGGCGATTCTCCCCTATGTAGGGTAATCAGACGATCGTTTGGATCTAAGTGATGAGTAGCATTTTATGTCATGTGTTCTTATTATAGCGAATTTTTTTTAAGTGAGGGACAAAGCAGATCAATCAGTAAGAAGAGAAAGAAGGAATTTTGCGCTTTTCGCGATTTTTCAAAAATCCTTAGCGATTGAGAAATGATTCGATTAAAATATAATTCTTTTATTTCTATTAAGAGAGTTTTTCAAGTTCTTATATACTTGGGATTGGTGTTAAAATTCAATCTGAATATTCATAATTTAATGAAAATAAACATCCTTTTAGTGCAGGTTAGAGGCATGGAGTGGGATAGTAATTATTCAACTGAAACTGTGTAACTAAATATTTATTGAGATTTTTACATCTTTCCTTTAAGAGAATTTAAAAGATTTTCGTGTCGATTGTACATGTCCAATAGAGACAAAAATGAAATGTTTCGGCTGTATGGCTCGCTGTAATACAAAGGCTGTTCGCACATTTTTTGAATGTCTTTAATGGAACATATAGCAATGATTTGAAATAAATAGTTTTATTTTTATAAATGTAGTAATTATTTATTCAGACAGTAAGTTATCACCTGAAGTGTAAGTTATGAAGTTTTTTATATTACAAAACGGAGTTGCATAGAAGGCTTTATCTTAGCTCTTTTCAAAGAGAAATATTCCTTTTTATATTATGACTAGAAGTACGCGCACGTCGTTGCCCGTGGAATCAGGACTTCAACAAAATGAAAAAAAAGAAAAGAAAGAAACGACCACAATGACACGAAAAAGTTTTGAAAACAAAATCAAAACAAAAGATACACGTTATTAAATTTCCCGCTTATTTTTCTTCGCGATAATGGCATATCATTGTTATAATTTTACTTTGATATTACTTCGTTTTTTCACAACGAAATGAACTTAATTTTAAAAAAAAAACATACTTTCACATCTTTATTATAATCATGCTTTGAGGTACAGTATGCATAATGTTTATTTTAAATCAAAATAAAAAAAAAAATAATATAAAATTTGCTATATTTCAGCATTGGCATTTCATTATTTCACGATTTCACAATGAGAGTTGAAATCACACATTATCCTCATATTATTAAGATGATATTTTATTACAAGATTTAAGGGAGAGTATATCTCAACCGACAAATCTATCCAGCAATAGAACTCCATCAAAACAAAATCCACTTTTAAATTCTTGGAAAACATGAAGCAGGCAACTGGTATTAATTCAATACTTTGTACTCAGATTCGCATTACATTACGTAAGGTATCACTTTTCAGCTTTTGCACGTGCAGACTAATGAAAACAGCATTGAATTGAACAATCGTCGTCCTCAAACCGATGTGGCAACCTGATCCAGGGTTGCCATATTGGCCTTTTTAAGGCCAAATTATGGATATTTAGCCTTTTTTCAAAGCCCTTGGAATTTTCATTTGGCCTTAATTTCATTTTTGGCCTTTTTTGGCTTTATTTTCGTTAATGACATTTAGAATAATTTTTAATTACTTGTTCTATTCATTAGAAAATTCTCCAGTTTTGCACTTGAGAATTTCAAGTTTTCTATATGCTCTTGAGAATCTGCTTATCAAAGTACAAGGCGTCCGAAAAGTATCTTTACACTTTAAAAAATATTAAAAAAGAACTAACGAAGAAATATACTTTCGGCTCTTTTCCCTTCAACATACAAATTTTATTTTTATTTTTCAATGAAGTGAACGCTGAATAGTATTGGGCTTGCCATATTGGCATTTTTAAGGCCAAATTGTGGAAATTTGGCCATTCTTCAAAGCCCTTGGCCTTAGGAATTTTCATTTGGCCTTAATTTCATTTTTGGCCTTTTTTGGCTTTATTTTCGTTAATGACTTTTAGAATAATTTTTAATTACTTGTTCTATTTTTTTTTAATAAATTTTTGATATTACACATTTCAAATGATATATAATGAGCTGTCAAACGAAATAGTTCCTGAATAGAACGAGGGTGTTTTAAATTTCTTTTACTTAAATTTTAGTTTAATAACAGGGCATTGAACATATGCCTATCAAATGGGATTCGTTTTCATGAAGGATAGCCTTTTTTCTAATAGCAAATGACGTTTTCAATCAATTTGTCAAATTTGGCCTTTTTTTAAGAAGGTGTGGCCTTATTTTGCTATTTTGATCTGTCAACCCTGACATGAGCCACAGTAATCCCTAAAAAGGGAAATTATTAGCATGCACTTTCCCTATCCTATTAGGAATTCAATTTCAATCAGTCTGGAAAAAACCATGGACGATTGGGGTCCTAAGAATGGATTCGGTAATCTGCCGATTTAAAAGATTTTCTAAATGTTCAGCTGTGTGAAATACGTGTTCGTAAATGTCTATGCGTCGTGTTGTTATTCGTGAAATAAATAATTGGAAAATGCAAAAAGGGACTGATAATTGGGACTCAAAAAAGAACACGCATATCGAACTCAGGCTTAATTCCACACCGTTAATGGACTACGGAAGAGAAGTGGGAAAAACTAACAATGGTGATTTTACAAAAATTACTATAATAATGGAAGTTAAGATGTAGAGTGGTTAAAATCAAAGGCATCCAAAAAGAACATTTAAAGCATGAGTTTTTATGTAAAAATCTGATTTATGTTGTGTCAAAATCTTTCAAAATGTGCGAACAGCCTCTGTATTTTGATCTTTTACAAAAAGACTCATTTTAAAATATCACAGAATAAATAAACGATAAGTTTCTTTACTTTCTCGTTTACGAAGAGAAAGTATTGTAATCGCCAAAAAATTCAAACACAATATTTTGATGAATCGCCCCGTTTTAGACCTCCCTGAGTCCGAAAAACACAATTTTGGAATCATGTCTGTCTTTCTGTGAACAAGATAACTCAAAAACGGTTTGAGCTAGAGGGATGAAATTTGGTATGTGATCTTTACACATAATTTGTAGGTTTTTATCAAATTTTGGACAAAATCGTCCACTGGAAGTCAGTCTGTCTATCTGTCCGTGTTCATGTGAACACGTTAACTCAAAACTCAAATAGCTAGATGGATAAAATTTGGTACACAGTTTTATCATCAGGAATGTAGATCCGTATCAAATTTTGGACCAAATCCGTCAAAGTGTTGACTGTCTGTCGATCTGTATAATCGCATACTTGTGAACACGATAACTCCTAAACGCTATGATTTAGATAAATAAAAATTGGTAAGAGGTCTGCTAACATTAATTATAGATACATACCCAATTTTCGTTTGAATCGGTTGAAAAAAAGGCGTTCAAATTGCATATTCGGTTTCTTCGCCATTCTACGACGCAAAAATTCCCCACTTTTGTGTTACGGAATGGCGCTTGGTGCATTTTTTTCCACCCGTGTTAGGGGAGATGCGCGAAAGTTTTGGGGAGACCACTCCCGCTGTTTTTTTTTACGAAATGAATTTTTATTTTAACGATAAAAGATTTATATTGATACTTCCCTAAGAGAAATTTTTTGTTTAATTTTGAATAACCTTCAAAATTGTTTTAAAAAATGTTTTTAACATAAATGGAAACTGAATCATGGCCTTTTGAGATATTGAATCACTCATTGTTTTATGCGCAGGAAATAATTAGAAACCAGTTTTTGATCTATTACGTGAAAATCGCTCAGAAAATATATGAATAGCATCTGTATTTTAGAATGTATCAATCCCACCTTTACCCTAAGTCTTAAACTGAGGAGGGATCACGGATTGATGATTAGGTTGTTAACAGTGGCGAATCTAGTATTCGGGCCTGGAGGGGGGGCTGTGGTCATAAAAAATTTGTATCGTCATGACTAATGTCATAACTCATGGTTTATGTAAACCAAAACACTTTAACTTTACAGACTTCGCTCACCTGATAACAAGAATCATAAAGAACACTACAATAATTTAATAAAAAATACAATGAAATAACTAGGCAAAAAATGTTTTCGACCGCGTCAACGCTACAAGTGCAAGAGGAATGACTAGAGAATTAGAAAAATGTTCCAGCCTGTCAAGCCAGAAAGCAATGTTGTCACTTTTTATTATTTTTTTTAAATAAAGGGAAATTAAGAACAAAGAGTTGTAGTGATTTTAAATAAAATCAAGAATTCTGGTTTAGCTCTGGGGGGCTGCAGCCCGATAGCCCCCCCTGGATTCGCCACTGGTTGTTACCCAAGGACCATACTAGGCACAAGTTCTTAAAAGACTATATGATATATACAAGTAAAGGTCAAATGCTTATCATATTCTGATGTTTCAAATTTATTGCTCAGGAAACTTTGTTATGCACTGAAAAACATAGGAGATTTCAATTATACGAAGCAATACGAACTAATACTCTTGGCGAGCAAGTTGATCGCCAAAGGCCGCTAGCTAACAATAAATAATAAAATTTTTGTGCCAATTTTAGGTGATAGTTAATAAAAGGTAAATGTATTTGTGGGAAGAACAACAATGATCATGAAGACTTTATACTGTATAAGATTTTTACCATAATTTCTACTAATAATAACGGCGAATGAGTGTCTGTGTGTTGTCGCTCTACGGGACAGACAGCTGGACTTAGAGCTACGAAATTTGCAGGGTGGGAATGTGGACCTCGGAGCCCTTTTTTGAGATTTTAATTATTTAAAATTAAGCAAATTTTGAACGTTTTCGGCCATATTTTCGGAAATAACTTCCGAAAGGACTATTGCATGAAAATGAATTTTACACCACTTTAAAGTGCAAACAATTATCTTTCCAATGCTATTAGTATGAGTACTGTGCGATAATTACTTCAAATTTTACAAGGTTTTAAATTGCCATTAACTGCTGTCAAGGTCGCTCAAGGAGACCGTTTCTCTTTTCGACCAAAGGTAAGGAGAAAGGGCCGGAGGACGAGGGAGGACGCTGCTCAGCGGTCGTTTGTCAACAATGAAAGGGCAGCCATTGTTGGTCATTTGCGGTTAGAAGAAAAGGATTTAAAAAGCTCATCTCGCAATCAATAGGAAAATAGCGGTTGAAGCAACAGAAATGATATTCTGAATTAAGTATAAAACCTCTTAATGATAAAGATAAAGATGATATTTTAAATTCAAACAATTGATTAATTTGCGTCCAAACTTTTTTTTAGACTTCTTGCGTAATGCAGAAAAGATTATTCAAATATAATTACTTTCTAAATGTATTACACAAAATGACTGACTAAAATGTTGACATAACATGCAAATCAATACTTTTTACAGGTCATCAGTAATGTAATTTGTAATACGATTAAGAGAGCTGTTTTAAGAATGTAAAGTTGGATACGAAAAGAACGCGGGTTAAATGTCTATCGCAAGTTAAAAATTACTTTGTTAAGGGAACCAGGAATATAAAACTACGCATCAGAGATTAATTTGAAATTATATTCCCGGCGAACAAGCTGGTCATCGAAGGCGGATAGTTTTTAATAAAGGAAGTGATTATTTGCAGGTACTGTACCTACGGATAAAACGTTATTTGCAGGTATACTCTACTTACGGATTACTTGCAGGTTTTGTCAAATTCAATATGCTTCTCTAGAAGTTTTAAAATGCTCTTTTTGTACCTGAAACGTTCTTTCTTTGTATATGAGATTATTAAAAGAAATATTAATGCTACTTTGTGAGAATTTTCAGTTTCTCATCGGAGACTTGCGACGTCTTTGTTTCACATTTCATTTGGTCTTGAGAGCTGATTTCTAATTCATTTGATTGAATTTGGTAGAGAAAGTATATTTACTGGTTTTTTTTCAGTCATAAAATTAAACCACATGGCAAATTATCAATAAAAAACAAATTTCAGATCCTAATGAGATCCAATGACCCGAAAGATGTCTTATGAAATTTTAAACTTCCCTTTGCATTTGACGAAAACCCCAAAGTCAATAGTCTGAATCTGCTATAATCCATTTACAAAATGCAAATTTACATTGAAGAAAATGCAGAATTAACTGTCGTCAAAAATTTTAACAAAGGGTGAAAAGCTAAAGAGAGGAACTAAACGACCCCGTACCTCTGTAAGTTACGGCTGAGTGGCATGGTGGAAAAGTACTTGCTTGCAAACCGAAGGGTCATAGGATCGAATCTGGCTGGTTAGGGGGTTTTTTCGCACTCGTAAACAAATCTGTTTAAGAATTTGAAATTTCCTTATTCATTTTTGAAAGAGATGTCTATAAATTCAATTTTTTATTTGATTTTGTCTTTGTTTTCTAAAGCTTGAGAATTTTCAAGCATATGTTAACTAACTATATTCTTACTCCCTTTCCATTACTCAATGCTTGCATGTGATTTAAATTTTAAAATGTATGAATATTTGCTTCGAGGTCTCTTCAATTACTCCTATAGAAGAAAAATAATTTGAACAGAATGTACACTGCCTAATAAATAGCGTTTTGTCCAAAGATACAGTACCTTCTAATCTCATTATCCAAAAATAGGTAGAATTCGATAATAAACAGCATCTCTCTACTTCAGTTTTTAACAATGGATTAAAAACAAACTATTAAATATTTCTAGAAATGAAGAAAAGATTTGGATGTAAGTCCAGCAATGGGAAATAATGTCTAGAATTATATTTAAACATCTTTTTTAAATTATTAAGATTAGAGAAAAAATTCACGACCTCTCATTATTTATTCAAAACAGTAAGTAACATTTTATTCGCAGATATTTTAATCGTTGAAACTAATTCCACTTTATCTGGTATAACTGAAAAGGAAGCCCAAAGCACGCAGTGTTCGTCAGGCGGTCACCCTCCCAAATACTGACCGCGCCCGGTGCTACTTAATTAGGGTGATCGGACAAGAACCGTACGTTGGCGCACTGTATCTGCAAATAACGTTTAATTCGCAGGTACAGTACCTGCAAATAACGCTAGCCTTTAATAAATATCAGAATACTCTCTTATGCTTTCTTCTTATAAGTTTTGAACAAATAAACATATTTTTATTGATATCTAAATAAAGAATTCAGAAAAATTAAGCAAAAAGTAAATGCCACTCATATAAGATTTTTATTCTAAATTAATTTCGCTGATGATAGAACGAATGAGAATGAGTTATTACAAAATCATTGTCTTTTAAACTGTGTCATTCTGTCTAAACATCCATCTTGATTCTTGCTTGAAAATAGTCTTCTATTTTTTTAAATTTATGATTAAATTTCGCTCATATTTTATTTTTTTATAAATGGAAATAACTTAAAATAGCTCATTATCACAGAATTTCGGGTGATAGAGATTATGGTTAACAATATACTACTGCTTTACAAAATTTTTAGAATTGTAATTATTTTAAGAAAAATATTTCTTCTGTTACATGCTTTTGGTGAATTAAAAAAAAATCGTCAAAAATGATCGTCTGAATGAAATATTATAATAACAATTACTATTTTAAGCTATCGAACGCTTTTAGAAATGGTTTTGTGAGTAACAAATGGATTTATACAGACACCTTAAATATAAATTAAAATATCTAGTATAATTTTCTTTATCTGTTGTTACCTAAACACAATCTTCGATAAAAGCAATTTTTTTAAAGTAACCTTCACCACAGGACGAAAGAGTTGCACATTTTTTTATCCTATGCTTAAAAAGAGCTGTCAGTTTTCCAGTTTTATTGCCCCTTCTAAACGCAATACGAATTCGCTAGTTTTTGTCAAACATATATGTGACTTGTTTTATGGTGTCGGTGCGTTCTACTTCACCTTCAACAGGCGGCAAAAAGTGATGCCGTTACTATTGCATTTTATTATCATAAGATAATTCTAGGCAATAGAAATAAATGATATTTCTACAGAGACCGACATGCAGACACTCAGTGAATTTATATGTTCTATATATTATCTATTTGACTGTGTGAATTTCGCAACAACCCCGAGACGTACTTCTGACGTAGTCGTTCCTTTCGCTTTGGTTGAAAATAAAAATCAAAGAGGCATGGCATAAAAAAACATGAATCAAAACGGCATACTCATTCATCAAAGCAAATATCGGTATGCTTTTCTGCTAACCATTATCAGAAAATTTGACATATTTCTAGTAAATGAACTATTTTAAAATTTCAGAAATCTGAGATGAATTAACTTTGCTCTCCTTTTAATAAATATTTGATATCTTAAAGCAGAACAAGACAAATATTATTAATCTATAGAAATTTTCATTCAATAGAAGAAATTTGGATCTTTGACCTTAGGGACATTTGACTTATTATGATTTTCTGAAATTCAGTAGGAGAAATTTGTTATCTTTGACCTATATTGACATTTGACTCATTATGATTTTCTGAAATACAGTAGGAGAAATTTGGGATCTTTGACCT
>BGPR01000142.1:595337-664664 GCA_013235015.1 Araneus ventricosus | reverse complement strand
TACTGCGACTTCTCATCCTCATATCTGAGGTGCCACTGGTGGGATGAGTCCTACTGGCCATCAACGGCCTCGGGCCAATTCCTCTCTCATGAGGTACGTCCCGTCATCAGATTGGAGGTAGATCGACCACAAACCATTATTGTACTCCCTAGGGAAGCGAGAATCCGCATTTACTTCTACTGCGACTTCTCATCCTCATATCTGAGGCGCCCCCTGGTTGTATAGAAATAATGCTTAAACTGATTATTTAAAGTTTCTTCTTATCGTTATTTTCATTCGATAAGGAAAATAGTGCAAAAATATAAAATTTAGATAAAGCTGATCTAAATGCAAATAAAAATAAGTCGTTTTTAGGCGAAGCATGGAGATAAAAATAACTTGGGTTTTATACAATGAATTCCTGCTGCACAAATATTTTTTCCCTTCCTTCAGAACATCCATTTTATCGCAAGTGGGCATTCATCAACATCCCAAATTTTCACCAATCGAGTTCTAAAGATTCCAATTAAATCGTCTCCAAGAAAGTTCAAGTGTGGTGTACTTTTCCATGGCGTCTTGTTAAAACTACATTTATTTTACAGAAATTTGTTTTTATGTCTGGTTCTTAGCTTGTGATAGCTTTTATTAAAAGACTAGAAATTCCCCTTCATGGTATGACGGTACAAATTGCCTCTTCATTCGAGAGATTTCCCGCCCAATTTGACGTGTTTAAATAGATATATAGGCTAGAGAAATGTTTAACATTGATTGAAAACAAATAAAATAAACATGTTTCAGGACAGGAAATATTTTTTTATTTACATATTATTTACATATTTCTTTATTCAAAAAACCTCTTGGTAAACAACATTCCCTGTGAAGTATTTTTCGTTGTTTAACAATTTTCCGTGTACTTTAGATGTCTAATCAAAACAAAGCACTTCTCTTCTTGTCAAACGTTGCCAAAAAATATTATCAAATTATATCATCACGATTGCAATAAATAATCAGATGCATCGTGGCGTCCAAACTATATCACTCGCATGATATATCACTGACGTGATTTACTATTTTATATTAAAAAATAGAAATTAATTATGATTAATATCATTTAAAATTTCTCGGGAACTATTGATTATAGTGAGATAAAATTTATATCAATCGATAGCAAATTTTATTTCACTATTTTAGAGCTTTAAATTTGAAATTAGAACGACAATTACTTTTTCAAATTTAAAATTACTGAAATTCAGGTGCTGTAACAATGAAATAATGCTGTTTAACGTCTCGCAGTGCTATGGCGCGAATTTTATTGTTGGTGACGTCAGAGCGTTACCGGATCAGTGAGAGACAGATCTGGGTTATTATATTAGTAATATATTTTACAACGCAAAATTTATCAATGAATAAATGATTTTTGGTGCTTTATATAAGATTTGTTCTATCGCACGTTTTACCCACTGTAGGTGTCTTCCATTGACAGCGGAGAAAAGAGTCAACCGTGTAATATGTGGTATTAACATCGCTGTAATAAAGAACTTTATTTTTGTGAGAGAAAGCGTCTTGGTTGATGGTGACACTTTTTTTTTTACTTCACGCAGACAAACAGTTGAACAATGGAATTACTATTCGCTCATCCGCATAACAAAATGTTTTCCTAAAAACGATCTATTCGTTCGAAACGAAATGAAATAGCGCCCAATGATGTTTTTTTCTTAAATGCAAACAAACGCAAAATTAAAAAAATTTAATACTTCTGTTTAACGTGGAATGATTATTATGTAAGAGCGTATTAAATTACATCTTTTGTTCTAATAAGTGTAGTTATAGACAGTGGCGAATCCGGGGGGGTGGCTATCGGGCTGCACCCCCCCCCCAGAGCTAGACCAGAATTCTTTATTTTATTTAAAATCACTACGGCTGTTTTTTTCTTAATCTCCCTTTAAAAAAAGTGAAAACATTTCTCCTGGTTTTTGACAGGCTCGAAAGTTTTCCCACTTTTGTATTCATTCCACTCGTATTTGCAGCGTTGAAGCGGCCAAAAACGTGTTTTTGCTAGTTTATTTCATTGTGTTTTTTTGTTAAATTATCGAAAGTATTGTAGTGTTCTTTATGATTCTTATTGTCAGGTGAGTAAAGTCTGTAAAGTTAAAGTACTTTGGTTTACATAAGCCATAAGATTTAACATTCTTCACGACGATGCACAACTTTTTATACCTCAGCCCCCCCCCTCCCAGACCCAAATCCTGGATTCGCCACTGGTTACAGATGATTCTCGGATTCCGAAACACCTCCCGCGCTTTTGCGCATGCGCATGGCGGAGCTGATTTCACCAAACTAGGGGTAAAGTGAGAAATGGAGGGGAAGATATCTATATTTTACTTAGCCAGCGGCGGTTTTCCGCACAGGCGATATAGGTGCTTGCCTCGTACCTCGAAACCCTGGAGGGCCTCAAAATGTATTCGACGTACATCGCAGTTCTAAGCCGATATCGAATTTACGACATTGGGTAGGCAGAGGGGCCTCGAAATAATTTAGCATGTGGCCACCTATTGTCAAAATCCGCCACTGTACGTAGCGTACGTACGTACCTAACAAAAAACTCCGGAAATGAGCTCATCTTACTCATTGCCTGTCACCTCTTTCCGGAGTAGAATCGTCCGAAAATACTAGTTTTGGCATTGATAAGCAACGCTGCGCAGATGTTTCTAATAGAACTAAAATTATTTTTAAACAAATCTCAAAGTTAAGCTGTTTTTTAATGAAGCGAATACAGTATACGTTCGTTTTTACGAACCTCTTTTTAACGAACACTTACGATTTTACGAACTAGCGAGTGGTCCCGAATACACTCCCATAGACGTAATGTAATTTTTCGCTCGCATTTACGAACTACAAATTATGAAAATCTCTTTTTTACGAACTCAGTTCTCATACTTCTTCAATTTTTTAAAAAAAATATAGGAAAGCAGTGCCATCGTCAATTAAATTCTCAACAGGTGCATACCAAGAATGTGTTGTTTCCCCCCACCCTCTTTCGGAGGGAGGAGGTATAGCGACAAGTGCAAGTAGCGTCCCGTGGTCCGTGTGGTTGGTTGTCAGGACTAAGGCACTTTTTTGAAGGGAACCATAACTGTGAAATGATTTCAAGCATGGATAAAATGGAAACATGTATTTTCCAAAATGTGATTTTAAAACAAAAAAAAATAAGTGATTATTTCCATTCCTAATTTTTTATCTATGCATTTTCATCTAAGTAACACAGTCTATGTTTTCATATGTAATGTTAACAAAGCATGATAACGTATTTTTCTGGGTAATAAAAAAAAATGTGCATAAATTTACATTTATTCCTTGTACACTTAAAAAATACATGTATATCTTTATTTCATAATAGTAGCAAATGATCTTGAAGTACTGCTTCATCTATTAAAAAGAGACAGTTTGATAAAAATAGACATAAATAATGTACGTATTCATATCATTTTTGGTGCTTTTCTATTTTACGAACTTTCGATTTTACGAACTATTTGAGTGTTCCCTACAAGTTCGTAAAAAACTAGCGTCGACTGTACTAAGATGGCTGTCAGTTCGCAATTTATAATTAAAAAAATTTAGTAACCTATTATTCAAAATGTAAAACTGGATTTACAAAAAAAATTTTATATGCAAGAGTATTCAAGATTATCATCCTAAACATCGCTTCACACTAAATAGTTTTCTGACTACTGAAACTAATTTTAATGTGTTATTCTCAAAATGCTGCTCACTTACTTCAAACATTCTCCAAAAACAGTTTTGAGTCATAAAAAAGCGAGTATAGTTAGTTTCAATATCACGAGACTAGCACATTTGGACGATTTTAGACCGGAAAGGGGTGACAGGTAATGAGAAAGATGAGCGCATTTCCGGAGTTCTGTGTTAGGTCACACACACTAAGTAAAATGTAAACATCTCCCCCTCCATGTTTCACTTTCCCCTATTTTGGTGAAAATTAATCCGCCGGTCGCATGCGCAAAAGCACGGAGGGTTTCGGAATCCGAGAACATATTATAAATTTAAAATCTAGGTACATTAATTAAGAGAAGACTGCAGAAATTAATTAGAAAAACCAATGAAATTAATTCTGAAATTCGTAATATTGCACAGCCATTTAAGAAAAATGGCCCCAATGCTTATTTTTAACACCTCCCCCCCCCAAAAAAAAAATATTTTAACGATATATAAGTGTTTAAATTAATCGTCGTCAAAGTGAATATTATTTGTTGATTGGAATTAAAAACATTGAGAGCAAGAATCAGATTGGATTTCGCTACACTTAAAAAAGAAAAAAGAAGACACATCCCCTCCCCCCAGGGAACAGTTGTAATTTAACCGAGGGCTAACGCAGCAAAAATAACCATAGAAGAATTAACGAAATAAAAATTCATAATTTGGAATTCCCCTCCCTTCCGTATTTTCAGAATTTAACAACAGGTTCAACCGCTTCGATTTTTTAAAGTCTATAGCGTTGTGATGGTATTCTATTCAATTGACCCCCTTCGTGGTGTCGCGTGATACACTTCAAGTGCTCCATGTCGATTTTGAAATCCGCTACGCTTATTGCAGAAGGAAAACGGTCGTAACGCCGCTAGCACAACGTAAGATAATCGATAGTTAGATGACATGCGTTATAACATTTACCATGTCATTAATGACAATATTTGATTTGACCCTTGTGCAATGTGCAGAACTCGTACAAAAAGTAAAAGTCCATCCCCCTGTGATTGACACGAGAATCGAAAAAAACGGGATGGGGCATTAATTGTTTATGATGTTTTATAACAGAGTAAGAATTAACACGAATACTTTGAGGGAGAAAAGTATAAAAAATAGAAGAAAGTGACATCCAAGAGAAATCCCCCCACGAGATGATAACTTAATAATAAAAATAAAAAGATTTTAAAAATAATACTTTAAAATTTTTTATTAGTGTATTAAGAGTAAAAAAAGGTTTCTTTTATTAAAAATGTGGAGGTTATTAGTACGACAAAATTAGTACGATTTTTTATATACAATAAAGAAAAATTTTGGTTCTTTTTTACCGAACATGTTTCAAACAATGAGTTCTGTTTAGCAACGGATTCCGAAACTAGCACTGAGTCATATGAGCGCATTTCCGGAGTTCTTTGATAAATCACGCTAGGTAAAATGTGAACATCTCCACTTCCATTCTTCGCTTTTTCCCTATTTTGATGAAAATAACTCCGCCCGCCGCATTCGCAAAAGCGCGGAGTGTTTCGGAATCCGTTGCTAAACCAGAGTTGCCATATTGGCCTTTTTAACTTTTTATTTTCTCGTATACAAAGAGAAAGTATTGTAATCGTCAAAAAATTCGAACTCGAGATTTTGACGAATCTCCACGTTTTAGACCTCCCTGAGTCCGAAAAACACAATTTTGGAATTATATCTGTCTGTGTGTCTGCCAACACGATAACTCGAAAACTATTAGAGCTACGGGGATGAAATTTGGTATGTGGTCTTTAAACACAATTTGTAGCTTTCTATCAAATTTTGGACAAAATCCGTCAGTGGGAAGTCTGTCTGTATGCCCGAAGTCATGTGAACACTATAACTCAAAAACTTGAATAGCTAGATGGATAAAACTTCGTACACAGTTTTATCGTCATGAATGTAGGTCCGTATAAAATGTCGGGCCAAATCCGTCAAAGGGTTAACTGTCTGTTGGTCTGCATAACTTACTTTTGAAACGAATCCGTGATCTTCACGCGTATGCGTACTGGTAGCAATCTTCTGTGCTCGCGAAAGCTATGGAGCGAATTAGTCAGTTTGTCCTTGAGCCGGCAAGAGAGGAAAATTGGTACACATCTCTTTGAATTTTATTCTTTACCTAGATATTTTTCAATCACTATAATGAAAAACCTTCTGATAGTCGTTGGATTCTGGGTAACGGTAGGTTCGAATTTTTTTAGACACGTGGGGGAAGGGCAAACGACACCTTTTGGGGGAAGTATACGAGAAAGTTTAGGGGAGAACACTCCCGCTGGTTTGAAATAGGAATTAAGAATTTTCTTAGGATTCCTTAGGAATTTTCATTTGGCCTTAAATTCACTTTTGGTCTTTTTTGGCTTTATTTTCGGTAATGACTTTTAGAACAATTTTTAATTACTTATTCTATTGTTTTTTACTAAATTTTTGATATTACACATTTCAAACGATATATAATGAGCTGTCAAACGAAATAGCTTCTGAACAGAACAAGGATGTTTTAAATTTCTTTTACTTAAATTTTAGTTTAATAATAGAACATTGAGCATATACCTATCAAGTGGCATTCGTTTTCATGAAGGATAGCTGTTTTTCTAATAGCAAATGACGTTTTCAATCAGTTTGTCAAATTTGGCCTATTTTGGCCTTATTTTTAAGAAGGTTTGGCCATATTTTGCTATTTTGAGCTGGCAACTCTGCTAAATAATATGAGCTCAATTTCTCACATGGAATACATCAAGTCGGTAAGATTTCCGACAAGTTTTTTTGAAGCATTGGAGAATCGACACTATCGATGGCCGCAGTGATTTGACTTCATTATACGTCAGTCTTGAAAGCAGATTTCGTTCGTATGTAGTCCTAAATTTAAGATGTACTTACATTACAGATTTAAATTCTATAAACCAAGTAACAACAGCCATTTCCTGCAGCAGTGACGCCATATTGAAACGAAAATAATTAAATCAATGTCGTAATACCAGGGTTACCAGAGCAAAATAGCAAAATAAGGCCAAAGCTTCTTAAAAATAAGGCCAAAAAAGACCACATTTGACAAATTGACTGAAAACCTCATTTGCTATAAGAAAAAAGGCTGTCCTTCATGAAAACGAATCTCACTTGATAGGCATATGTTCAATGCTCTATCATTCAACTAAAATTTAAGTGAAAGAAATTTAAAACATCCTTGTTCTATTCAGGAGCTATCTCGTTTGACAGCTCATTATATGTCATTTGAAATGTGTGATGCCAAAAATTTATTAAAAAACATTAGAATATATAATTAAAAACTGTTCTAAAAGTCATTACCGAAAATAAAGTCAAAAAAGGCCAAAAATGAATTTAAGGCCAAATGAAAATTCCTAAGGCCAAGGGCTTTGAAGAATGGCCAAATTTCCACAATTTCGCCTTAAAAATGCCAATATGGCAAGCCTAATACTATTCAGCTTTCACTTCATTGAAAAATAAAAAGAAAATTTATATGTTGAAGGGAAAAGAGCCGAAAGTATATTTCTTCGTTAGTTCTTTTTTAATATTTTTTTAAAGTGTAGATATTTTTCGGACGCCTTGTACTTTGATAAGCAGATTCTCAAGAGCATATAGAAAACTTGAAATTATCAAGCGCAAAACTGGAGAATTTTCTAATAGGTTTTGAAAGTTTCTGTGCTTCACAGTTATCCGATTTAATTTTGATTATTGCAGTGTTACTTGGGATCCTTACTATAAAAATCAAACTGGAATTCTTGAGCGAATATAAACGAAATTCACGCTTTATTTGTTTTACAAGAAAAGTAATTTTTATTTACAGGATATTTCTTCATTATATCTACTCAATATTTTTGACATACCTAGTTTGAAATCCATACGAGATCTTTCTTATGTTCTCAATTTCTGCAAAGTCATCAATAATAGGATTGATTGGGGAGACATACTTAGCTGTATACATTTTGCTGTACCTGCCAGATCTCTTAGAGTCAACAGTTTATTACAGAATGGTGTTTGTGAAATCTGTACTTATAAAAGGCAATGTTTGTGTGTGTGCGTGCGATGTCCAGATGAATCTATCGCACTTACAACCTTGAAATTTGGCACACAGGTAGTCTTAATGGTGGCTCAATGCACCTCGAAGCCGAAATTTTAAAATTTAATCTAGAAAATTTTTTATTTAATGTTTTGTGTTGTTTTGGTTGATTTTTTACACTAATTTCTCAATAGAAAGGTTTTAAATAATTGTACGAAAACGATAGACAGACCATCGAAAAGAGCACACGATTTCGGTTCTAATGAAGTTAGTTTTGAATTTCTAGCGTAATTTACTGAATTTTGAGAATTTTTTTTTAAAAAATTAACACAAAATCAATTATATATCTAATAATACAGATTTTCTCTGTCTCTAACTAAAGGCTGTTGAATCATCTCCTTTAGAATAAATACATAAGAGAAAGTTTTAAAAATCTTTCGGCTCTGGAAAATTAGCCATAACCAAGTTTCTTTATGAAATACTTCGGTACTAAAAAAAAGTAATTTATTTCGAAAATTGCGATTCTTTATGTGAGTTACTTAAAAATATTCTTTGATAAAATAAATTTTTCACAAGTTTGTTTGTTTACATTCGATTGAAAGCTTACATGTAGTGTAGAGTCCCGCTAATCTAGAACCCACTTGTCCGGATTTCTGGTTAATCCGGACGGGATTTTTTTTTTAAAGCAGGATATGCTAATTTTAGTGAGAGGCCAGAAAGAACACCATAATGCGCGCATCCTGTTTCCCAGGAACTGATTCACTCCTTTCAGCTGTTTTTAGCAAAACCTCTTTTTTTTGTTTATATATTTATGAAAAAACCTTTGATTTTTATAGCTTTACCCATATAAAACTTGTATTATGTGCATTTTAAGTCAAATACCGTTCCGGGATTTCGGTGATCCGGACCGGTCTTTTATTATTTCTACTACCATTTTGGCATGGTAGCCAATTTCGCTCGATTGTTAAAGCTTTTCTCTATTCTTTAAGATTTTAAATAAAATAATCAGTTCTTTGAAAAATGATTTAATTAACAAATGCACCATTAAAATTTTTTAATAAATTAAATTTGATTTACAAAATGCAGAATTAGGAGCGTCAAGAAAATAATGTTGAATTTATTAATATTATTATATAAATAAAAGTCATTGTGGGTATGTATGTGGATATGTGGGTAGGGTATGTATGTTCCACATCTCCAAAACCAATGGACCTATTTCAACGAAATTTTGCACACTTATTATTTAAGACAAGGGAAAGACACCTGTGAACTTTTCGAAGTCCAAAAGTTAATTAAACAGTCAGTTAATTAGAAATTAACCAAAACCGTTTCCACGCAGTAACTGCGAAGCAATTTGTCCCACAAAAAATATTTTTATACCATCTTAAAGTTCAAATTTTTGCCTTTTCAATGATACCAATTTTATTTCTATGTAATGTATCCTTCGACTTTTCTTAATTTTTCAAAATTTCATATCTAGTTGATTACATACAGACGATTTCGAAATAAAGCTATAGTATGTTCTCGGATTCAGAAACCCTCCGCGCTTTTGCGCCTGTGCCAATCGGAGTTATTTTCACCAAAATAAGGAAAAATAACTCCGAAAGAATGGAAGGGGAGATGTTTACATTCTACTTAGCGTGATCTAACAAAGAACTCCGGGAATGCACTCATCTTACTCATTGCCTGACACCCCTTTCTGGTGAAAAACCTTCCAAATTGCTAGTGTCGGGATATTAAAACGTTTACAATTTATAAATACTTCGTTGCTAGGCAACGGTGCGACTTTCAACTACAGTGACTTTTATTATTATTGAAGAATAAAAATACATGCTAAGATCTGATATAAGAATACATTAACAAAATTCTGTGAGAGTACTAAAACAAAAATAAAAAGCAGACGATTAACACTTTATAACAAGAACAACTATTGATTTGGTTTAATTTCATGTTATGTAATAAAAAATAATTATTTAATTAATTGCCTATTTAATTAAACAGGAGAAAATTAGCTGTATAATTGGCTTAATTGTTTATAGAATCCTTTGGTTCAATTGATATTCTCATTTCAATTAAAAAATTGTTTCAGACGATAAAATAGTTTTGAGTATAATAATATTTTGAACAAAAGTAGTTTTTAAATTAAAAAATATTAGACATGAAAATAATTCAATCCCAAGCAATGCCTGGTATTTCCATGTAGGTATGAATAATTCTTACATCTATGGGTATTTCAACTAGTATAGAAATAAATTAAATTTCTAATTACCATTCTTTTACAGTTAATGCAGAATGGTTTTTCATTAGTTACGTCTTCTGTAGAATCAAAATTCGGAACATGAAAAAAGAACAAAAACCAAAAGATTCTTAGAAACATGAAAAGAATTTGCAAGTAGTGCCAAACATAAAAAAAATCGCTTAAATGAAATAAATATATAAATAGAATTTTTCAATGGATATTTTCTCTTTAAATAATTTAATGATTTACAGGTATAAGCACTTAGTTTAACAAAAAAACGAATTGTATTCATAACAATATTTAATGATACAGGAAATGAATAATACATAATTTTTTGGTTAGTTCATCAATTAATGGATTTTATTTTAACAAACACTTAAGTTGTAGTAGATCAGTATAAGTAATAGTTACTGTTTGTACAAGTAATAGACAACATAGTAAAATTAATATGAAGAAAAATAATTTTGATACTATTTATATGAAACCACGAATAAATTCCTTCAATAAATGTGCTTCAACAAATATTTATAGTATTGCGTCTGAAATACCAAAGCTTTCATTGTTCTTGGAAGTTTCGAATCTTTTTAATTAATTTCCACAGTATCCAATATTTTCCAAATCAATAAATTTGATCACAATAGTGATAAAATTAGATGCATTTTTGTCTTCATATCAATGCATATAGTTAAATAAATTATCATTTCCGTCAAAGATGGCTTATCGAAACACTAGTTGCTTACTTTTTTTACATACAACTCAAGAAAATTTCTGCCCACTGATTATATGGGAAGTAGGAGAACTTATGAGTGTAGGAGCTTTTGCATTTAAAATAAAATATAAGCAGAATCTGATATACGAAGATAATGCCGAAGCGTCTTCGTACATTGTCTTCCTTCCGTGAAACAGATTAATCGATATGACATGATACTATTAATCGTATGAATCATTTCCAAACATTCTTAAATCACTCCTCATGTCAATTCGCGATGATTCTTCGATTAGCTAGACTCAACTCTCCAATCACATCTACAAAAACAGAACGTAAATGAAATTTGTGTCAGCGGCCATAAACATAATCGAATTAATTTAAGTGCATAACTGAGTTATCAGTTAAAGAACAGTTCGGATTACAAACCAATCGGAAAAAGAAGACTTTTACGAAAGATTTTTATTTTCGGACAACGAGCACATGTTCGAATAACGGACGGCTCACGGATTAAACAAAAGAAGTAACGATGCTGAGCGCGATTTGTAGAACTGCATCTTACTATCATCTGTTTGCGGCTCTTCAGGACAGATGAAATGATCGAAGGGGATACCAAAGGATTGCCAGCAACAGCGGCGAACTCGATAGGTGAACAGACGAGAAAAGAAATCAAGACGGAAAAAGGAACTGAATGTGAGAAATGTCAACTTTTATACTTTCACTAGCTGTTATGCCTGGCGTTGCTCGGAATTAAAATACTTTCATGTCTAATATTTTTAATGTAAAAAACTACTTTTGTATAGAAAATTACAATACCCAAAATTCTTTTATCGTCTGAAATGCTTTTTAATTAAAATGAGAATATCAGTTCAACCAGACGAGTTTTAAAAACAGCCGATATCTAATTTTCTCCATAAGTTATTAATATTTATTGCATAGGTACTTCAAATTTTGTTCATAAATCTTGCAGTATAAGAAAGATTTTAACGGATGTTTTGGGACAATTACATAGTAAATTTTTCATTAAGAAAAAGCGTTAGAATAAATAAAATAAAATTCGTCTTCATCCAAAATTCTTCTAAAGTGATCTACCAACATTTCTTATGTATTCTTGTTCTTCACAAATAAAAAAAAGTGTTGTAAATTTTATACACAATTTAATTTTTGAAAAATTATTAAAATGAGGGCAACGAATTGAACGGAAATGAAAGTTGTGTCGTGAAAAGTTAATTTTCCAAACTTTTATTATGTATAAAATAGTTTTTGTGACATAATACATATTTTCGAAATACATACTTCCAAAATCATCCTTAATTTCCAATTAACCGAAAAGATTTTGGGGTTTTTAAAGTTGACGGTTGACCCTCTTCTTATATAAAACATATTTATAAAAATAAGGAAAAATTGCAGAAACAAAGGTAAACTAGTTCGAAGTCTAACCATTGCCTAGCAACGGAGTAGCTATAAATTTGCATTATTTCAAATATCGTCTGCACGTAATTAACAATTATTAAACTTTAAAAAATTCATAAAATTTAAAGGAAAGATTGCACGGAAAGAAAATTGGTATAATTGAAAAGACAAAATTTTGAACTTTAACATGGTATAAAAATATTTTTGTCGAACAATTTGCTCCGAAATTACGGCGAAAAAACGGTTTCATTTAATTTCTAATTAACTGACAGTTTAATTAACTTTTGGACTTAGAAAAGTTCATAAGTGTCTTCCCGTTGTCTTAAATAATAAGTGTGCAAAATTTGGTTGAAAACAGTCCATTGGTTTAGGAGGAGATGTGGAACATAGCCACATACCCACATACATAGCCACAATGACTTTTATGTATATTAAGATGAACAAGTTTTGGAGAGATATCTTGAGTTGCTTGCATAGCCTTTTGTACGCCATATGTTTTAGTACTTTTTCGATTTTTTTTTCTTCTTTTTTTTTATTTAAAACTAAATATATTGTGGGTTTTTAAAAGAATGGAGGATAAAGAACAGTGCTCACCATAGAAATCAAGCAACATACGAGTATTATTGTTATCACATTTAAAAGAACAAAATAAGAAATCATGTAACTTTTTTATTTATTGGAAGTGAAGAACGAATTACTCGAACTCTCATTCGTATCTATGATCAGTCGATGTTTGCTTAACAACATTGTCTTTGAACGAATTAAATTCGTTAACAGATAACATACCATATTTTTTAACTAAAACATTAATATATATTCATACAGAATTTTATCATTATTTAATTTTATGCTAAAAAAAAAGAACGCGTGACACCTTCACATCCATACTGACCTCAACAGATCTATAAAACGTTCTTTTAAGATGTTATTTTTGAAAACATTAACATACATTTTAAGAACTTCAAAAAAAATGCTGTTTTCCTTCTGTAACTAAAAGACACCATTAATTAGTTCTAGTTAAATAATGATTTTGATAGTTAAATACTTATAAAAAATGGAAATCATTTTCTGAATGTCATGAATAAAAATTATGAGAGACAACAAGAATATATGGCTGTTCCGAAGATGCCTATACGTAAGAATTTATTTTAGGGATGTCTTCCTCCCTTGCTCTTAGTAAGAACTTTTGTTATGTAAGAAAAAATTGTTTCAATTAATTATTACGCGAGATCCCATTTTCTTTTCATCCGTGTGAATCAATTTAAACTTTAATAAATACAAGTATACATACAGTGATCAGGTATATTTTAATTTTAACAAAGGATTGAGTGACGCAAATATTAGCAAGATAATAAAAATCGCTTGCATGTTCTTCTTCAGAATGACAATTTAAAAGCAGTCACCTTAAATTTTTACGAATAAAACTGGAGTTCGTGTCATTTACTGATGTGAACCTGCGACCTTAAGGCCGCAAGTGGCCTTCTTGAGTTTCTAATGCTGCCTTACTAGTTATCAGTGGCGAATCGAGGGGGAGGGGCTATCGGGCTACACCCCCCCCCTAGAGCCAAGCCAGAATTCTTGGATTTTATTTAACATCATTACAACTGTTTTTTCTTAATTTCACTCTCTTTAAAAAATAATAAAAACGTTTCAACATTACTTTCTGGCTTGACAGGCTCGAAGATTTTCCTGTTTTTGTAGTCATTCCACTAGTACTTGTAGCTTTGAGGCTGTCAAAGACATTTATTGGCTAGTTATTTCGTTGTAATTTTTATTAAATTGTCGAAAGTATTGTATTGTTTTTTATGATTCTTATTGTCAGGTAAATCAAGTCTGTAAAGCTAAAGAGTTTTGGTTTACTTTAGCCTTGAGGTTTGACATTCATCATAACGATACAAAGTTTTTATGACCTCAGCCCCCCCCCCCGATCCGAATCCTATATTCGCCACTGCTAGTTATTTACAATTTGCATTGAAATATATAATTGTATGTAATAAAATAAAAATTACCGAACACTAACCCTTAGATTCTGCTCGCGTGGCCTTTTTCTCAACCGCCAAAATTTAATGAGGCCTTTCAGTGAAAAAAGGTTCCTCACACCTGATCAAACAGAACAGAATAAATGTACATTTCGGCAATGGTATTATACATGAAACACTTACAAAGAAATTGTGAAAGAAGACATAATATTGGTCACTGGAACACTGCCCTCTTTCCTTCCTTCCACAAAAGAAAGTGAAACGAAAAGCAGGTCGGAGTCCCCTAAACGGGCCTCTTGCTCTAATCCAAATTTGAAGACCCATTTTCTCTTGGGACTTATCGTCCCAACCCAGGAAGCCTCGAAACACCACTATTGGGTCAATCCTTTGCAAATGAAGGCCAGATGACACTTTCATGCCCTTCATCTGACACAAGGAACCTACATAAGAAGTGGATGGACTTTTTATGTCATAGAATGCTTTCCAATAGAAAGTTCGTGAGAATTAGGGTGATCTAATTCGCTCAATGGTACATGTCTCGCCCTTTATTTGGGCAGAAAGGCCATTGTCAGAAAGTAAATTGAGAATCACCTCTGACAAATTTTTTAATGAAATGCACGTTAAAATAACAATAATAGTATAAAAAATGAGTTTAGATATGTATTTTTAAGTAAAATAAAATGACATGATGATGTTTTTTAACTGCTTCAGAAGAATATATAAATACAGTGGAACCTCGCTTAATGAGCATAATTCGTTCTAGAAGCTTACTCGTAATGCGAAACGCTCGTTAAGCGAAACCATTTTCCCCATATAAATTAATCTAAAATATGATAATACGTTCCATGCCGAAAAAAATACTCAAAAAATTTTGTGTGTAGCGTTTATTCAATGAAAATTATAGCTAAGATTCTTAGGAAGAGTGAATCATCTTTATTTTTTTATATAGCAGAATCAAACAACATGGAATGAGGGTACGATTTCGTGAAAACATCGGTATAAAATCATAAAACAAGTGTTTCGTATTAATATGTAATTTAATGATCGATCTCTTTAATACAATATTTACACAGAGTAGCATAATGGTTATAGAATAGATAAGTCATAAGTTTATCATGTAGCAAGGGTCTGTGGTAGCTTGTGATTTATCTATTCTATAACCATTATACTACTCTGTGTAAATATTGTATTAAAGAGATCGATCATTAAATTACATATTAATACGAAACACTTGTTTTATGATTTTATACCGACGTTTTCACAAAAAATCTACGGCGCGGACCCGAACTGCGCCTTTCGTATGTTTTATGTTTCTTCTCTATGCACGCCAAGACCGTTTGACTTTCCATTACCAAATTTTGCACAGTGAGAGCCAACGCCGTAAAGACTATCTAAATGTTGGATTAGATTTTTATTTATTTAATGGCAAGTGGCAAATTTGGGCGCTTTTTTTAAATCGATTTTTGCTTATTTTCTTCATATACGCTCATCGGAGAACCGTAGTTTTTATATTATTGTAAAGTCCAGAATATCCTCGTTCTGATAGTAATTTGAAGCTACTGAGCAATTTACCTGATTTTTAACAATTTTTTAAAATTTTCGGAAATGCCTTTCTTCTGCAAACAATCTACGTCGCGCGAGACAAAATATTTTGCTTCCATGTTTTAATTTACAAGAGCTTATCAGAAAGTAAGGCTCTCTATTTGGCCCGCGCGCGCGTGAAATGTATTGCTTGAATCATCGCGAATAGATGGCGATAGGGTTCCTATATTATTTATTTATTCTGTTTAGAACAATCAATGCGAGTGCATTTGACATCCGTTTTAAATGACTATAGGTTGCATCTAGGGAAGGAATGTGTTCAAGGCCGGATTAAGCCCTCTATTGTGCCCTCAGGCAATGCAAGTCTCGGCGCGCACTTTTTCCCTCCCCCACTTCAAAAATCGAATACTTTTGTAATGATTTTAATTTAATCTCTATATAAGCAGTTTTAAGTAGCAAGTTTTGACGAGCTGAAATGGTGAAACATTTAATTGCGGATCACTTTCAAGAGAGTTCATTTCAGAATATCGCGTATAAAAAGATGCAAAATTAAAATTTAAAAGTAATTTTATAAAAAGTGGTAAAAAAATTATAAACCTTTTTTAACACAATCTAAATATTATTTTATTACAGGATCGGACATTTTTTTTTAAATTAGAAAGCAGCATATTTTTTTTAATTTATAAAACAATATATTATAAAACTTACAAAAGGCAATTAATTAGTAATGTTGTTTGAATAATGTTTCAAAATTTAAATTACACTTAATTTTAATTTGAATAAGTTCGGATGCACGGACTTAGTAAAGTAAATGGAAACACAAAATTAAATTATTCTGAAACTACCGCAAAAATACATATAAATAAAAATAATAAAGTAGAAAATCTCGGGGTCCCCTAAAGTTGCGGGGCCCATAGGCAGTTTCCTACTTTTCCTATAATCCAGCCCTGAGTGCAATCAGTAATTAATTTTGTGCGTGCGTGTGTGTGTTAGAGATATACCGTAGTCTGAAATCCCTCGTTAAATTACTGTAGTATACGGTACTTTGGTTATGACTGTAAACATGTAAAGAAATAGTGTCGTAATTTTCAAAATAGAAGGATCAGAGTTTTGGGGAGGGACGAGCTTCAACTTCAGCGAGTTATGTTGATTACCTTGATTCAGCGACTAAGCAAACAAGTGGTTGACTCGTCATCATTTGTCGAAATATAATATCATATTATTACTGTCCGATGGAGTTCTACTATAGCAGGACGGAAGGCCACATAAGGCGGCTGGCTATGAAGTGGGTTGTCGGGGGTTCGAATCCCAGGTTTGTCTGAGCATTCTGTTTCTGTAATGAGTTTGACGCAACAATCTTGCTGCAAGTTCGACGCACGGTGACTAACTCGTTTGCAATAACTTGTTTCAAGCTTGCATTCTTGCCGAGTCAAACTTGCTGCAAGCTTGCAGATTGCTGCAAACTAAAATTGCTATCTGGGAAGAGCCGCAATTGAGCACGAATGGGCCGCAACACCAAATGAAAGAAATGTTTATAAAAGTTGTGGAACAATAGCCCGCAATTATCAGCAGTGTGTTGACCAGGACAGTAATAATTTTGAAGATCTGCGGTAGGAGGAAAAGTTACGCATTTTATACAGATTCGTTTTCAATTTAAATATTAATTTATATAAAATATTTATAGTACTTATTTATAGTGAATAAAAACTGAAGTTATAACCATTCAAACTGTGTTTAAATTTACATTACATACATATATATTTTTTGAGACACCCTATATGAAAGCATGTGTTTTATTACAATAAATGCATTTGTGAAACGTACAGAGGTTACAGGAGATCCTCACAAGTATGCCACGAAGTGTAAACATTCCTGACATTGTCGGTATATGGAATTACACACATTCTGAAAGATTTCCGGCGTATCTTGGACGACTTCAGTATATGACAAATATCATCAACTAGAAAAATAACCCGTCATGGTATGACGGGTGCAAATTGCCTCTTCATTCGATAGATTTCCCTTCAAATTTGACGTGTTTAAATAGAGATATATGCGAGTGAAACGTTTAACATTGATTGAAAACAAATAAAATAAACATATGTTTTATGACAGGAAATATATATTTTTTATTTACATATTTCTTTATTAAAAAAAACCTCTTCGTCTAAAAAAATCTAGAAAATCTAGTAGATATAATATAGATAGATAGAAAATCTAGTTTCAAAACAAAGCACTTCTCTGCTTGTCAAACGTTGCCAAAAAATATTATCAAATTATACCATCACGATTACAAGAGATAATCAGATGCATCGTGGCGTCGAAACTATATCACGCGCATGATATACCACTACGTAATTTACTACTTTCTATTAAAAAACAGAAATTAATTTGAAACGTATGATTAATATAATTTAAAATTTCTCGGGAACTATTGATCATAGCGAGATAACTTTTATGTCAATCGATAGCAAATTTTATTTCACTATTTTAGAGCTATTAAATTTGAAATTAGAACGACAATTACTCTTCTAAATTTAAAATTACTGAAATTTAGGTTCTCTAACAATGAAATAATACAGTTTAACGTCTCGCAGTGCTATGGCTCGAGTTTTATTGTTGGTGACGTCAGAGGGTCACCGAGAGATCTTGGCTATTATATTAGTAATATCTGCAGGAGTGTCGTACACTATAGCTTTCATGTGAGCTCAGAAAAGTAATAAAGCAGGATAAGTCCGGCGAGCACGGCAGCCAGTGTAAGTTCAGTTCATCGTTTCTCAGATGTCACGCTTTAGTCCTCACGGACATTATGACTGAAGTGGGTGATAATAGCATCGTCCTAGAATCTTATTTCATTACGTACTGACCGCTGGACATGGTGATCACTTGGACATTCTAGCAAAACTTTCTTCCAGAGATATTCAATAATATCATTCGCGCAGACGTGTTCGTGTCACAAGAGGCTTCTTCTGCGCCAGCAGTCGCATGAAGCTAATCCTTCAGACGCAGCATATCTGAACATTTTGATGCAGCATTTTGGACACACTATTCCCTCGATAATTACTATTACACCACTCCATTTCTAAGCATAACAGTTCATAAACTGAATCTAATTTTTAGCGTCCAAAATTATAGATCCAGCGTCAGATGATTTTAAAAAATTTGTATCTCAATTCGCGGTTAGCAGTTATGTTTTTAACTGCTATTTTTATTCTATGCTTGTGAATAAGTCCAAATACTTTTAATTTAAAACGTTGTTACAGCACAGACCACAAATTATAAGGAACCATCTAAACGCGATGTCTGCATTGCCCGGTGCAAGAGAGGTAACCCCTTTTTGGTTGGAGTCGCATGTCATACGTTCGGCTCTTTTCTGCCCGTACACTATTTATATCCGTTATTAAATCAACGTAACAATAATTTTAAATACAAATATCGCCTGGTCACGCTTAAATGAATCAAGTATCCCTTACCATCTTAAATAGATTGAAATAATAAAAAATATATCAAATGGATGGTCCCGGATAGCATGCACATTTACAGCAAGTGTGATTTTTCTGGATATTATCTTGTCATGACAAACTTGACGCGACAAGTTTGCAGCGAAACTCCTGCAAAGTAGCATAGCATAATCGACCACCCCACTCGCAAAGCAAGTTTGGCGTGAAACTGACATGGCACATTTACGACTCATGACACAATGACGAAGCGAAAACTCTTTTCTTCTTCTCTGCCTGTGGTCCAAGCTTGTATAGTGATCTGCATTAAGCGCCTATGATAGCGAGTTCGAATCGCGCTATCTTCTACATGTTCTTGGGTCGTAAAAGTAAGTTCCATTCAAAATAACTCACTTTACTTCTTGTATGTGGTCAGAAGAAGGGAGAGGAAAGAAGGGGGAAGTCAGCCCCACCGTCCTATTCCGCGATAATAAAAGATGATGAGGAAAAGGGGCACCCCTCTGCAGTGGCGGATTTTGTCAGTATGAGGCCACAGGCGCAAAACTGACTTGAGGCCCCTTCCCTCTACCCAATGTCTCAACTTCTCCATCGGCTTAGCCCTACGATGTGCGTAGAATAGGTTTTGAGGCCCCCTACCGTGACCATCGATGGTCAGCGCCCCTGTCCTTATTATAGCACTACAATTTACGTCCAATAGGTTTTGATACGCCTATCGAATGTCACTAATTCGCCATCAATTTGCACTGTTGTGTACATCGAAGGGATTTTGAGGCCCCCTGGATTTTCAAGGCACGAGGCGAGCGCCTCTAACGCCTGTGCAGAAAACCGCCACTGCCCCTCTGTAAGAAAGCAACCCCACCGGCCTGTTCCAAAGTCGCTCAATCTCATGATACCACTTTACGCAAGTCGAATTTGATTGGCTAATCGGATCTTGTCATCGATGTATTTCTCGCCAATATTCCAGTAACTTTTTTTTATTTTGAATGTGCGCGTTTTTTCAATTACAAGCTTATGATGCTAAAAGAAAAAGCTGAGCTACGAGGTTCCTGCTTTGCTGAAAGTAAAGCCGCTGATGTTTTTTTAAGTTAAAAAAATTTGCCCGGTACCCATTTCAGATGCCGCAGAAATCGCATGCGCGTGCGCAATCAAAAGGTCATGTGAGATGACAAACCAATCAGATTCGACTTGCGTAAAGTGGTATCTGTGTCCCAGGGATGTATAATCCACGATTTTTTGAGTAACAAATATTTTTGCTATTGCTATTTTAAATATCTATTCCAAATAACTGTTATTTTAATCACACTATTAATTTTCAAAAATTCTTATCAAGTATAATTAAAGTGTTCTAAAAAATTTAAATAAAAAATGTTATTTCTTTTTAATATACTTTCTATTAAGTTTTAATGTTTAGTTTTTGTACTGTCAACAGATGGCACCACCAAAACTTCTTTTGGATGCTTGAAGAAGGGGGTGTTGGAACGCGAGTTCACAGGTCACAATCAATACTAATCAATCACGGAAATCATCCTTTGACTTCTCAGTTTCCGGACTTTTAACAGTGCGATCGCAGTTGAGGAAGGATTATTGTGACTTTCCATCGTTATGCAGCAGCTATAATCGTTCGAAAACGCATATCACAACAAGAATGGTGATTCATAAGTTTGCAATGAACTTGATACGACAAATTCACTGCAAGTTTGTCGCATGGTGACTTCGAAGTTTGCGTTAACTTGCTGCAGTCTTGTTATGAACTTGCGGTCTTGCCGTGTTGAACTTTCTGCAAGTTTGAAGACTTGCAGAGCAAGACTGCTGCAACTTTGTTGCAAATTAAAATTATTGTATGGAGTGGCATCTAATTAGGAGGTTAAGTTAAAAAAAAGTCTTGAAAACTTTAGGAATATTATGACAATAAAGTGAGATGTAAATTTTAAGGAACGATCACCTAAATTATTTCCGCAAATATTATAATGCCGAATAAAGCCGATTTCGCATATCTCAAATAAATGTTTTTGGAAAGCGTACTGAACGTGTTCTACGGACGAGTTTTCTGTTTTGTTTATTTACATTAAAATGCCGTAACTTCTTCATAGGGATGACGAATATTTGACGAACTGTTATTTCTACGCAATCTTAAAAAATCACAAATACCAGTGATGAATACAACTGTCAAAAAGGTGTGATTCAGTCATTTGTATAAAATGTACGCAAAGCGTTTTTTTTTCTTTTAAATTATTTTCTTTTTTAATATAATTTTTGCGATGTTTTATTTTTTAGTTCTATATACTGTCAACAGATGGCGCCATCAAAAACATGAACTACCTTCCCCACACAGAAGGGCATCACCACAACCCACTCGGGGGAGACAGAGTCTTCACCAGTGACTTTCCAGATAAGCAGGTCAAGCTTATCGCAGCCCACGCAGATCAACCTATCCCACCTTGTCTCGTATTATATCACAGTTCGCACCCCCCCCCCCCATCGCGGTTGAAGACGTCTTACTGTGAATCACCCCTCATGTTGTGATATGAGTTTTCGAATGATAACGTCGCTTTTGTAATTCGAAGCTTTGTCGGAAACCCAATGGAGAAAGTATTCGTTTTTCTCTTTGATTGAGAAAAAGAAAATTGAAATAAGATTAGAATAAGATAGAATTTTAAAAAAAAGAATAGTCGCAGAAAAAAAATAGTGTACTCGCACCGAAAACTGTGACTGTAATGTCGAAGGGTGACACGCGAACAGTAAAACCGACAGTAGAATGTCGCTGTCAAGTTCGGACAGAGACTTGCCGTGGCCCGGTTAAAACTTTTATGATTCTGCGCATGCGTCAACCTACTGTCGGTTTTCTACTGTTCGCGTGTAAACCTTACTGATTGTGACACGTGAACTTAAGTTCCAACATATCTTTCTACAAGAATTTTTGCTGGCGCCATCTGTTGACAATACAAAAAACTAAACATTAAAACTTAATAGAAAGTATTAACAATAAGTAGAAAAAATAACAGATTTTTATTTGAATTTTTTAGAACACTTTACTTATACTTAATAAGACTTTTTGAAAATTAAAAGTGTGATTGAAATAACAGTTATTTGGAAAACTGGCCATACTTTCCTTCCACTTCAATCGATTCGATTGTGGGTGGTGTCTCGCAAGTTAACTCACTTTTAGGTGAATACGGTCGTAAAAGTGAAGTTTAGAACCTTTGATTAAATTATTTCAGGTCTTTAGAAAACTTACCCCATAATAATAAAGCTGTAGTGTTTTTTTTATTATCAGAATTCCATGAAATTCCCTTTCATGGCTCACAGTCGCACTACAGCTATTATTCCGATTTTTCAAACAATCAATCAAGATTTTAGCTATTCATTTCGTATTCATTCTGTAGGTATGATAAAGGGTGACGGTTGGTTGAGGTGGGAAATTTCGAAAAAGTTTCGTTTTGAAGGTTTCTCACATACTTTTTTGTTTTGCGTAGTGTGTGTCTCGTAACGTAAGGTGCTTTTTGTTTCTCTATTTCCTTTTTGTTGCAGACAGGTAAGATAATCTGTCCATCTTTTTTTTTTTTTGTTTTTTCCTCTTGGCAAAACGCACTCGAATTTTGAGGTATCGAACAGTGATGCTGGATTAAATATGAGTAACGTAAAACCACAGACTTTGGGTACAGTTATGAACAATATTTACTTCAAAAGTAGGAAAACTCCTAATGAACTTGTTCTTCGTGCTGGACAAAAACAGTATAACGAAATAAATGTTATAGTTTCAAATGCGGATAAAAACAAGAAATTACCCCATTCCAACCCATTTCTGGTTCAAGCTTTTATCAAGCAGGTAGTTAACAGACATGACAACATTGAAAATATGAAATTTACTAGACAGGGGAAAATATTATTTACAACTAAGGATCCGCTTTGTGCTGTCCAACTCCTCTCCTTAACTAAATTCATGGAAACAGACATCAGTACGGACATTATATGGGAAAATATTTGTTCCAGATTTTTGATTTTTGACATACCGGTTAATACTCCCGTGGAGGAATTGGCAAAAGAAATTCAAGAGAAAAATGATATGGACGTTATCGAAATGCGAAGATTTTTGAAACAAAATTCGGTGAAAGATATGTCTCCAGTACTGATTACAGTCCTTGGCACAACTATTCCTGATGAAATTAAAATCTGGTTCAATAACCAAAAAATCCAACACTTTATAGACCGTCCTCTCCAGTACACAAAATGTTATTCTCTTGCACACGCTTCCCGAATCTGTGATAGAACTAATGTTTGTTTTCTTTGTGGTGAAGAACATGTTGGGCCTTGTCAAGGACCCGAAAAATGCATCAATTGTAAAGGACCTCATAATGCTAAATCGACTTCATGCCCGGCTTACATTAAAGAGGGAAAAATATTGGAATTCAAATGCCGGAATCATATCACTACTAGCGAAGCTCGAAGAGTATATCATTTACAAAATATGAAATATTCGGAAGTTGTCAAAAGTCCTCCAGCCTCCGCCGAGCTACAAAATACAGTCAACCTAAAATTTGAAGCTCTCCTTCAATCCGTAAATGAAAAATTCGAAAGTCTCCTTCAATCAGTTAACGAGAAGTTTGAAAAACAGACTGCAATTTTTGCGGAAATGTTGCACAAGACAATTGAGTCCATCATGCAGAACATGTACAAAATCATCGTACAAAGTTTAGAGTCAACTACATCACCTACCCGGAAAAAAAACTACCGAAAAATTTGGATCTTAGTACAAACTTTCCTATGCAGTGGGATGCAGGTGGCAAGAACGTGCAAGATATTTAGTGGGTCTCTTTTTTCAGTCCAAAAGCTTTGTTTTTTGTTTTGCTCCTTTTCAGCGTTTGCTTTTCAATGTTTTCAATCCTTTTTTCTCACGCAATAGGGTTTATTGCTTCTTTTAAACTGTTCAGTTCTTACTTGCATCCATTTGGGACTATTTTCGTGTGTAGGCAAGTTTTCCTTGTCTTTCTTTTAGGGCCATTTTTTTCGTAGTTTTCCACTATGACTTTTGTTCAGTGGAACTGTAGGGGCATTAAAAATAAAAAAATCTGGCTTAAAGTTCCACCATTTTCTATTTCTGAATTTTGGGTTTTTCAGGAAACCTTTCTTAAACATGAAAATCATCGCCTTTGTTCTTCAAAAAATTATTTTTATATTGATAGGCAAGGTCGACCCGGAGGAGGACTGCTTACGGCGATTCCTAAAAATTCTTCTGGTAGAATCATTCCTACAGGCTTTTCCCATAACTTCAATCAGGAGATTCTTGCAGTCGAAGTTCATTTTAAAAACTTTCATTTTATCATTATTAACCTGTACGCTCCTCAAGGACTTAATATAGAAAATGTGAAATATTTTTTTGATTCCTTTTCAATTCCTGTTTTTATCTTCGGGGACTTTAATCTTCATCACCCTTTTTGGGATCAAACAGATCCTCTCCTCTAAGTAATGATTTTGTGGAATGGCTACAAAACTCCAGTTTCATTCTCCTTAACTCTTCTAATCCCACTTATGCCGCTTACACTGGATCAGCTTCCCTTCTCGATCTCTCCATTTGCTCCGCATCTATTTCTCATGCTGTCGATTGCTATGTTTCGGAATCGAATTTTGAAAGTGACCACTACCCTGTTATCATCACATGGTCGATTCTGGATCGCACTCCAAAAAAATAAAGTCAATAGACTGGAACCGGATTATGAGTAATTCTGCCACAGTTTTAACTACAAATACTAGACTTAATGCTCTGACGAGTAAAATCTCGGAAGTGATTAGAGACAATACAAAGATCATAACACTACCGGCTAAAAATTACCCTCCCTGGTGGAACTTATCCTGTCACAACTTTCAAAAACTGAAAATGTTTTTTCGCAAAAGAGCCTTTCGCCTCATTTCAGAATCAGATTGGATGAAACATAAAAAGTACGCAGCAAAACTTCGATTTCATATTAAAAAGACCAGTCGAAACTATTGGGATAAAATATGTAACATAACCAAAAATCCTCGTATGTTTTACTCCATGCTTAATAGAATTTACAATCATACAAACCAAGAAATAAACACAGTAAATCTTATCCTGCACAATAATCATTACATTTCAAATCCTGTTCAGCAAAGTAACCTTTTCGCTGATTTTTTCTCCGACAATAGCATGAAGTACGAGCCGATTCCTTTGGATTATTGTGAAGATTGTAATTCTCATCTTAACATTCCTATCCATCTTCAGGAAGTCAGACAAGCTATCCAGAAAACGCGGAATTCAACCCCATGTGCTGATGGCATTACAGCGAATTGGTTTAAAAGACTCAGTAACACAGACTTAACATGCATTACTTCCTTTTTTCAGGAAGTTTTTACTACTTCTTATATCCCTGAGGAATGGAAACATTCGATTATTGTCCCAATCCCAAAACCTAATAAGGACAAAACAAAAATTAACTCTTATAGACCAATTGCCCTCACTTCTGTTTTTTCAAAAGTTTTCGAAAGAATTTTGATTCAGCGTATTACTCATCATTTACTAACCGAGAAAAAAATACCTCCTTCTGTGAATGGCTTCCTTCCCCTCAGGGACAATCAGCTTGTAGTTTACAAAATTCACACTGCCATTTCTGAAGCTCATAGCCGTAAGAAATACTTCATCGGCATAAGTCTGGATATTAAAAGTGCATATGATACTGTATGCATCGATGGTCTTATCTTTAAGTGTCTTCAGCTTGGAATTACGGGTAATATTACAAAGATCCTGCATAACTTTTTGCAAAATTGGACCCTTCAAGTTCGTTGGAGAAACTCTCTCTCTGGGACTAAACCTGTTCAGAAAGGCTTGCCTCAAGGCAGTGTTGTATCGCCAGTCCTTTTCGTATGTTTTCTCGCGGATTTTTCTGAAACCCTTGATGTGGGTGTAGAATATTCAATTTTTGCTGATGATATTTTTATTTTTTGTGCTCATACATCTTTAGATCATATTTCAAAGAAACTGCAGAATACGATGGAAAATGTTTATAAATGGTGTAACTACTGGAAACTCAATATTAGTCCTGAAAAATGCTCTATAGCTGACCTTTCAAAAAAGAAACTACAGTCCATCCCTCGAATTACATATGCAGGCTTTCCTCTCCCTTGGAAACAAACTATCAAATATTTAGGTATAAATTTTGCCAAAATTAACCAAAATGGTATTATACTGAAAACTATTCGATCTAAAGCCCTCAGGAAAATTAACGCTCTAAAATCTATTGCATACAAGAATTACGACCCCAGAACAAAGGATCTTATAAATATAGTAAACAATAGCATTTGTAGTCTCTTTTATTACAGTTGTTCAATTACAAACAAATTTTCTGAAACTCAATATAAAGCATGCAATACTATACAAACTATGGCTCTCAGAGTAGCTCTCGGACTGCCTAAATGGACCCCAAACATTGTGCTCATGAAAATTGCGGGTCAGGAAGTGCTATCGGCAAAAATCAAGAGACTAGCGGCACAGTTCTTTATCAGGCAACTTGCCAACGGTGTTCATTCTCCCATTTATGATCAAAACTGCAAACCTAGCATTAAATTAATTAAAAGAGATGAAGTAATGCTTGCTAATTTATTTACGGAACTGGACACATCTACGGACCATATTATTGCTTTTCCTGATACCTTCATCTCGCGAAGTAACTTTCGTGAAATTTTTCTTTCTGATTTTAGTTTCCAAAATAAAGCTCATCCGGCTTTTCTGATCAAGGACCTCTTTGAAGAAGTTGTGTACAAAGAATTTCAGGACTACCATATCATTGCTACGGATGCATCCAAATCACACTCTTTCACTTCTGTCGCGGGTATTTCGAACCTGCAATCTTTTGTCTATAGAATTCACCCCATCAATTCCATCTTTACGGCGGAAGCCTTGGCAATTTGTCAAGCCCTTGATGAACTCTCTGTCACAGATAAAAACTTACTTTTACTGACAGTTACTCAGTTCTTCAAGCTTTAAAGTGCCTTACAATCAAGTCTCCAAAGGTTATTCACAGACTTGCTGGCAAAATTCTTGTTAGGAAAAATTTTCATCAAAAAATTAGTTTGGTGTGGACTCCAGGGCTTTCACTAATCCATTGGAATGAAAAGGCGGACTTATTAGCAAAAACAGTCACGGAGTCGCATCCATTACTAGAGTGGATTGCTTACGAGGATATGATTTCTCGTTATCGGACAATTTCTCTTCAAAAAACGAACCATTCCTTTCAAAACAGCAAATATCAAGAATCAATTGGAGATATTCCCGCCATGTTAACTCTAACGCCTTGGCTCAAAAATAGAAGAGAGGATATTATTATTGCACGACTTTTAAGCCGGATGATTATTACTCCGGCGCTATTGCATAGATTTGGTTTACATGATAACCCTCGTTGTCAAATTTGCAATCGTGACAATAACATTGAACACATTATTTTGTTCTATTTCAAATACTCTAATCATAGGTCTATCCTCTGTGCAAAACTTAACTTTGATCCTCAATTGTGTTCGTCTTTAAAAGCCTTTTTTCAAAATGCTGTTTCAGATAAGCGGCATCTTAGGATTCTTCTTCAATCTCTGAAGTCTTTTGACATTTATTAAGCGCATCTTTTTTGACATTTATTGAGTGCATCTTTTTTGACATTTATTGAGTGCATCCTTTTTGGCATTAGGGGATAATGGCCTTTGTTGCTAAAAATCCCATCTCTCCACATCTCAATCAATCAATCAAAGATCATACTTCGGGGATTACAGCCCTTGTTGCTTCAAATCCCATAACTCCTATCATTCAAGATCATACTTCGTAGGATATTGATTTGTTGCTGAAGTAAACGAGTCAATTCATTCTAAAAAGAAATTTCAGGATCATTCGAAAATTTAGGCATGCTTATCATTACTCGGTTAAATGTAAGTTATTTACATTGTATAGTAATTGTGTACATTTAGGAGGTTAAAAAAATTAAAAAATGTCTTAAATGTTATATCAGAAATTGGTTTCTATGTAGCAATGTCTTAAACTCTTTATATGTCATTTCATCATTGCTAACTAGGTATTTCGAGTAATTTTCAAAGTATACTGATAGATTTTAAACCCAAAATGGTATTGATTTCCTTCATGATTGTGAAATGATAAAACATAGCAATCACTCATTTAATCTTGTTAAAAATTGTTTCATAGCCGTATGAATAAAAAATTACATTTTATCTTTCGAGTAAAATGCAAATTCAGTTTTTCTCGATTCGTAAAATTTCTTACACATTTATGTTGAGATAGTTTTATCTTCTCATGTGCAATTTGTCAGCAGTGAATAACCAAAACTTCTTCTATGGTGAAATAACTACAAGTTCAGCACAAAAAATTATCCCTACCTAGGATTACCATAATTTTTTTTAGTTGAAATCCTTACACACCGGAAGGGGGGAGGGGTCGAAGTATAGTATAAAATTCTAAATGCTGACTAAGACCCTCTTTCATAACACTAGCGCAGATTTTGAGGAAGTAAAAAAAAAAAATTGAAGACATCAGAATGCAAAGAATATAAAAATTTTTACTAATGTTTGGTAATTCAAAATTATAGTAATAAATACAGATTTAAAAACTTCCAAAGCTTTTGATTTTGAACATGGGTCTGGGTGAGAGGGATCATCCACTTTCTCATCAGCAATGAATTTTCTTTCATTGGTTCAAGTCTTTCTTCAGACGTTGAAACTGTTCGACATCTTCTAACTGTGACTCTTGGATTCTAGGGGATGACAGCCTTTGCCACTATATATCCCAAACAAAACTTCGACTTTCAACTTCTTCTTTCATTGGCAGAATGACGTCGGCTTTTTCGAATACATCAGATTTGCTTAGTTACAACCAAATTTCCCACTCGCCACATTCACTGGTGTAAATCCGGACATTTTGAAGATCTGGATTCTAGTCCGGATGTGAGCGTGAAATCTGGGCTGTCCGGACGTATGGTAACCCTATTCCTACCCCACTCCCAAAAAATTAAATTATCAGGGCCATAAAATAAGTAAAAGTTTAAATATATAAATAAAATGTAGCCTTTATAAACAGGTTATACAGTCGGACCTCTGTTTAACGAAGTCGCTAAATCCCGAAAAAAAATTCGTTATATGGAAAATTCGTTAAATAGAGATTCACCTTTTAAAATACTTTAAACTATACAAAACAGATTTTAAATTCATAAACACTAAATATTATTAAAAAAGTAATTAATCACACCTTTATTTTGTAAAGTAATATCTATTTGTTTTATATATTTTGCCAATCAAAAAGAAATCTGTGAGGAAAACAAGAATAAAACAAAACATTGTCCGGGTATACAGTGTATTTTCAATTTTAAAAAATAATTTTATATTAAAATTAATGAATTTTATCATTTCATTATATGAAGTTTATTGATTTCTGCATCATGATAATTTCCATCTTCGTCTTCATCGCAATTCATTGCTGTATTGTTTTTATTTTTCACGCTGTTCACTTCAAAACTGCCTCATCCACATCTTCATAGACACATGCTTTTAAATGTTTTGAACAAGATTTTGATGAATCATAATTTTGAATCTTATCACCATTTTTTTATTATGGTTGATAAGCTGTTTGGAGAAATACCAAATTTTAAAGCAGTATCCTTTTTTTTCACACCTGTATCCACCTCATGAAGAATTAAATTTTTTTCTTTGCTCAAGCACTTTCGCTTTGACATTTTCTAGCTTCAAGGTCATTGATCACCATAAAATATGTTAATAGAAAGAATAAATTTGAAATGTTTAGAAATATTTTGAGAAATAGGGAGAAAAAAAAATATTGGATCACAAGAAAAAGTTCGTTAAATAGAGAATGCACTTCACTATTTGTAGGTTATTTTACGAAGAAATTCGCAAAATGTTCTTGGTTCCAAGAAAAGTTCACAAAATAGAGAAATTCGCAAAACATAGGTTCGTTAAATAGAGGTCCAACTGTATATCACTTAGGGAAGACCGTGGTACAATGGACCACTTTTGTAAGTTTGGAGTGTTTACTCTCAAAGTACTGATTTTGTTTGCTTAAAAAAATGCCTACATATTCTCTACATGTTAAGGTTTATATTGCTTTCAGTCTAATTCTATAATCATCTATACTTTTCTTAATATTTATTTTGTAGTAACTAGTGACAAAGTGGACCATTGTACCCCAAGGCCGGGGTACCACCAGTAAATTTTTAAAAATATATTAATACAGTAACATTTTTTAATAACACAAAGAATATAAAATTTATCATATTTGTTTATCATGGCTTCAGTTTATACATATAATGCAAGATCAAGGAATGTCCAAGTTGGGAAAACGAGGGGAAAAGATATTTGTGTTACTGAAAGTCTCCTGTTTTCTTGTGAAATTGTAGCTTCAGGAAGACTCATCATAATATCTTGAACATTTACAGAGATTGGTCATCTATGGAAATGTTTTTATGGGACAGTACTAGCCTCTTTTTTAATTAATTTTATATAATTTAACCCTTAATTTATGTATAATATACATAGATACAAACTAATAGGTGCATTATTTTTTTAAAAAAAGAATCATGCTATTTTATTCAATATTTCCTTAATATAGCTATAATATAAGAATTAAAAATTTACTGAATGTTTATAAAATATAAACAAGATAAAACCTCAAACAAATAACTTAAAATCTTGTTTACTGTTCTTCAGTGCCTAATTTGGGTTAATGCATAGATTACACTTAAAAAATGTGTACACTACATGATTCAATGGTTAATTAACTCATTAAAATAAAACAATTTGCTTATTCTTATATAATTCCTGTCTTTTAACCCTTTCAAGTTCACTACAAGTTTCATTTTGAAAGTTCAAAAATGAGTATTAGACATGTATCTGATCATAAATATGTAAATGAAAAAAAATTTAGCATTTTTTATTTTCAAGAAATTTGTGATTTCACTGTGAATCCAATGAACTGCAACGGGCTTTATTTCCTCCGAATAAGTTACCAACGAAATGTAATTTTAATTATGTATTTAATTTACAAGTATACGTGAGTATTCAAGATATTCAACTATCCTAAAATTCAATATTACTTTTGAAGATTCAATTTTAAAAAATATCAGTTTTATTAGCAAGAACCCTTGTCACTTGGTTTCTCTTAGAGATCAAAAGCAATTTAGCTCTTGCAATGCCGATATCTTTGTGAATACTTACGGTACTGAACTGGAATTTTTATATAAGTTGGCCTATATATCTGGCTCTTAAGTTATAAAAGAAAAATTATGCTACATTTTGCCCATGCGCAGTAAAAAAATGCCCAATGTGTGGTTTGCTGCACTGCGAAACCAATGAACATGAAAGGGTCAAAAGCATATGGGAAACAGAATTGGGGATGGACCATCATCCATTGTACACCATGTGAAACTTTGACAATAAATTGATAAAAAAATAAGAAATTTTATATTCAGTTATTTTACATGCATTAAATATAATAATATATTATCCTACCTTTTTATTGTGTAGAGTAATGTTTTCTGAATCACAATCCTTGAATCTAAAAAAGAAAATATGCTTAGCTGAAAATATTTACTTTTAGCTACTACAAATCACCAGACAAGAATAACATAGCTTAATTGTCAGTTAGGAACATGGTTTTAAAATTTTTTTCCCAGCACTACAGACCTGGCATCTATGTGCCAAAATATGAAACATTCAAAAACATAAATAATCAGGGATGCCACTTTTCCGCTGAACGGCAGATTTCCGCTTTTTCTTGTTTTTTTATAAATCCGCGATTTCCGCGGAAATCGCGGTTTGAAAAATTCCGCTTTTTTTTTTTTAAATCAATCCTCGATTTCCGCGGATGGTGATACTGCCAAGCAACTTATAAAGTTGGCTCCGAAATCTCAATTGATTGTGATAAAAAATTTTAAGATATGTGTATTTAAAGCATACATTGGGTGTGCTAAGTGGCTTGTGGAAAAAATTCCTTCTGCCTTTTTTAAAGCAGTATCTTCACTGGATCCATGCAATAGAAAGACTTCTGTTGCATTAGAATTCATGAAAGAACTGCCACTCTATGCTTCAAATGTTGTTCAAGATTCAGAAAAAGAAGCACCTATGATTTGGAAATACATAATTTTCAAAATGATCATTTTAGTGATATTGTAGAAGAATCTGTTGATTTATGGTGGAGAGATGTGGAGAATACCTCAAAATATCCTCTACTTTCAAGGATGGCATTTGCTTTGCTAACCTGCTTCCATGAATCCAAAGTGGAAAGTAGCTTTAGCATAATGAATAATGTGATTACACCTGGAAGCAATAGATTAAATGTTTCAACATTTAATGCTATGCCAGTGCATTAAGTATGAGCTGCGCTCACAAAAAAAAAAAAAAATTGGCAGTTTGTATGTTTTCCAAACATGACTTTCTCAAAGAAAAAGTTTATCCGAAACTGGCGAGAAATGTAAGAAATTCATGGAATGTTTACTTTGATAAACTTAAACAAAATAAATCATTAAGAGAAGATAGAATAAAAGAATTAAATGCCAGTAAAGAAAAAGCTCTGACAAAAAAAGCTGCAAAAAAGATGTCTGCAGATGCAACTAAAAGGCAAAGGATAAGTCATAAGAAAAAACTAACATATGGTTTAAAGAGACTGCATGAACCAAATTTTAATGATGGCAAAAATGTAAATGAATCCAAAAGAAGAAAAGTGAAGCTGTCAAAAACTTTCATTCTGAACTTAATTCTAAAAGGAATGTTAAAATTAAAAAAATAATAATATCCTAACTATCAAAGAGATGTTTCTGCGTGCAAATATTAAAAATAAAAAATGAAAATGTTTTATTTTTATAGATTTTCTGCATTTGAGTGTAAAAATACAGCATTGTAATAAAATTAATAATATTGTTAATATTTTTCAAAATTTTTAATTTGTGTGAAGAATACAGTAATTTAACTTTTTAGTAACTTAAACATTTTAAATTCTGTCTAGTGTTGGACATTTTTTAATTGTAAAAATATGTGATTTGGATTGGATTTCTGTTTCTAATATTCATGCACAGCTTTATTGGGTAAAAATATTAATTAAAAATCAAATTTAAAATGTATATATATTTGTATGTTGCATGTGTGAGTAAGCCTCATTTTTATGCAGTCGGCTTATTTTTTAAAAAGCTTTTAATTTTATAACATTGATTTCATTTATAACAAAATTTTCATTTTATTATATATTATATTAATATATGAAATTCATGCATAAATGTTATGAAAAATGGAAATTTTACTTCACAAATTCTTTTACTCGCGTGCGATTCCCACACTTTAACTTTTTTAAATTCACGCACGATTTCCTCATTTTTGCTTTTTTTAATTCACACGTGATTTCCTCTTTTTTGTGAGTGGCATCCCTGAATAATAGGGGCTTGTCCAATCTACCTCGGTCTCTCCTACATAAAAGGTATTTTCATTGGAAAGGGAAATATTCAGCAAAAGTTGTTTGAAGAAGGGAATACAGAATAAAAATGATGATTTTCTGAAAGAATATAAGTTTAAAAAATGCTTTTTGAAATTACTTTAAAATGCATTATCAATTTTTTTTCAATATTATAAATTAGTATTTATTTCTCATTGCTTATTAAAAGCAATGCAACATGTAGATGCATTTTTATTATATATTTTTTTCTTGAGTTCTAAATCATCTATTTAAATGAAGTGTCACATGATTGTGTCCAAAAGAGTAATTAAACAAAATTTAAAAAATATTTAATTATGCAAGCAATTCATATATTCATTAAGGTGATATGTTTACTTCACATTTAAATTTTTTCAATTTATGAAATTTAATATGCTTTTCCTTTAATGTACCTAATGGATATTTTTTTTCTTCTTTCAGGTATTAACAAATTTTAAAGTAGGTAAAAATCTCCTTCTAAAAAGCAAGCAGATTGCCAAATTGAATTATGCCAGCTCTGTAGCAAAAAACAAACTCTCCCAAGAAAATAAAAAGCTAGATGATCGTAGTCCTTGGACACCAATATATTTCTTTCCTCATATTAGGACTGCTGCAATCTGTAGTCGCTTCAAACTTTATCAGACTGCTGTTACACTGGCCGCAGTTCCATGGTCAATTTCTCTGTACAACGATGGTTTAATAGAAGCATCATCACTTGGAGTTATATCAGGATGTGCAACACTTGCTTGTTGTACTTTATATTTGCTATCATATTATTTTAGAAGACTGATTGGTATCCTTTTTCTGTCAGAAGATGAAGAATCGGTACAAATATCACATCTAACATTTTGGGGACGCAAGAAAGATATTATTGTACCATTACAAGACATAATACCATTAGCTGATAGTGCATGCAATGCAAATGATATTTATATTAAGCTTAAAAGGTTCAGTTGTGAAGATAAATTATATTTTACCCTTAAATATGGTAAAATTTTAGATAAAGCGAAGTTTGAGAAAGTATTTGGTACTTTAGAATTTCTTGATGGAACAAAATAAAATGATTTATTATGAATAAAATTCATTTAAAAATAGCAGTTATTTATTTTCCTCTAATGTAATGTATGTGTATACATTTTAACTTATTAATAGTTTAAGTGAAAAGTAATTCCTTTGAGGAGGAACACTTTTATAAAATAATTCTCTTCCGATTTTATTTCTCGGTGAAATTACAGCTTGATAATTTGAAATGCAATACAGATATATTGAGAATTGTTGTTACAGTGCAATGAAATCTAATTTTACATTGACAGGAATTTTTTATATATATATAGATACCAGGTAAGTGGTAAATCATCCATAGATTTATGATACTGTATGCCATGTGAATTTGTTATGTTCTTTATTGTTATGAAAGGCATCAGTTCTAAAAGTAATTTTTTAATGGTTAGACAAACTTCATATATTTACCATCATCATTTCAGTCTGCAATGGTGTCAATTCATGTTCATGTGAAATATATCAAATGCATCACTTCAATTTAATTTTGGAATCCAATGCACTCCTTGAAAAAGGAGTAGCTTAAGACTACATGCATTTAGATGACACACAATTACTTCTGTCATGCAACAATGATGTCATATGAATTGACTCCATCAACAAATTAACATATTTGCAGCCACTGATGTGCTAGCTCATCATGTGGTAGGGTCAGCTGATAGCCTATGACCTGCTGGTGCATCGTAAGATTGATTTTGTTTAAGAAATTTAAAAAGGCTAGTCATAACTAAAATAGGATTAAATGGATCACATATGAAAACCATGGTTGAAAAATTCATGGTATAAACAACAGAAAGGGCACCAGCAATGGTTAGGCTATGATAAGTGGCAAAAAGTATGATGCTGTGTGTTTGGCTAGACTTGTGCATCATGGGATGCTTTAGCCTATCCTGAGGATGAGATTTTGATATCTACTGTCAATAATAAATATGAATAAGAGTAGTTTAGTTTGGTTATATTTAGCCTTATTTTGATACAACACGAGGGCTATTTTGGGATGTACCTCATAATTTTGAACTGCAGCAAGATGGCACCTCCCTCTCCAGACTTCCACACCACACTAGTGAGAGGATGTTTGACCCATGTCAGATTTAATATGCACTAGACCTACAAACATGGTGGTTTTTTCGTGAAATCATGCTTCAAACCTAGAAACCTCTGGCCTTGAATCTGAGACCTAATCACTAGGCCCCCCACCAAATAAAGAAAACAAATGAAAAAAAAAAAGCAGTCGGAACTGATCAACACTAAAGGTTTTGTGTTCCACCCAAACAACACTAGATACTAGTGGAGCACATTTAACCAAACAAAGCTTCAGCAAGCAATTTGTTTTTTCTGGTGCAGTCTAGTTGTGAGTTCCACTTTCTTTTTCTTGAAAACTTTTCTGTTTTCTTTGCCACTACAGTTCCCCTGCCCTCTGTGTAAATTGACAGTAAGGGGATAGGGTAAAAGAAATGGGACCGAACAGGCTTCGAATTTAATCGCTCTTCCCTTCTGTATTCCTGCCTTTTTAACTGATTTTGGATACACTATAAAAATTGCATGTTTAAAGGAAGCAAGTAATTCACACTTGGCTTGGTATTGGTTCCTGTTCATCATACAGTATTCTTCTCACTCACACACATAGCATGACTTTTTGGAGCATTCATACAAAGGAAAAAATGTAAAAATTGTATCATCGATTATGCATTTTACAAGCACATATGTGTAGTATTATATATCAGTTTGTATTTGCAAAGCTTGTGTATAGGGTTCCCACTTCAAGCTAAAAATAAGCACCTTCTAAGACTTTATAAGGACTTAAATAAAATATTTTTAAAGCCATAATTCACAATTTAATACATGACTTTCAACTAAGTGAGATGCTTTTACAATTTAGTTAAACTCATAAGAATAATACTATGTAAAAAATTCACTATTTAAGTCTTTTTTTTTTTAAATTATGCCATAAAAAAATTTTTCAAAATAATCCCAGTCCCATTTAGTAAAATTGTCAGCAGTTAAAATATGGGCATGTATATGCATGCATGTCAGTAATATGTATACATATTAACAAACTATAAATTAGGCACATCAGGGGAAAAAAATTAAACTTACCACTATCTTCAAAGTTCAAAAAGTTGCTCATCTATATATTAAAAAATCTTGATTAAGTATATTACAATTTATTACATTCTAACAATATTTTGTCAAAAATTTCATACTTTAAACCAATAAATTATAAAGAATTGCTATTTAAAATGTTCCAAGATTTTCATTTCAGCTTTTAATGTTTAGAGCTTAGGCAGGCTTTAAACTTAAGAATATTGTAAAGTACTTTGTACTTTACAATAAACACACACATAAACCAGCGGGAGTGGTCTCCCCTAAACTTTCTCATATACTTCCTAAGTGGAGATTCGTCAAAATCTCATGTTCGAATTTTTTTGACAATTACAATACTTTCTCTTTGTATACGAGAAAGTGAAACAAACAAACCTGAAATCAAATATCTGTTGCCACATTTCAAAAAAATATTGCTTTGAAGCAGGTGCAATAAAATAGGCAATGCAATGAATACTAAAGCGAAAATTCTGCTTTGGAATTGAATTCCCAAGAAAATTTATACTACCATAACCGTAACAATTGCAAAAGCACGTAAATAAAAGATTAGCTGAAATAATGAGATCGGTTTGAATTTTATTTACAACAATAAAAAAATTGTTACAATTCATGTTTGAAAACATTATTTATTGTTGTAAATAAAATTTACAACAATAACAGATTGCTACCAGTACGCATGCACAAGAGAATCGGATTAAAAGAAATTGAATATGCAATTTGAACACCTCTTTTTGACGGATTTGGCCCAAAATTTTATACGGACCTACATTCAAGATGATAAAACTGTGTACCAAATTTTATCCATCTAGATATTCAAGTTTTTGAGTTATAGTGTTCACAGACAGACAGACATGATTCCAAAATTGTGTTTTTCGGACTCGGGGAGGTCTAAAATGTGGAGATTCGTCAAAATCTGGAGTTCGAATTTTTTAACGATTGCAATACTTTGTATACGAGAAAGTGAAAAAAGAAAGACAGTATCAATATTTACATAAAATCTAACTTTTTCACAAGTGTTTTTGAAAATTATACAAAAAAGTAAAGGGTACAATTAAAATTTTAATGATTGAACTGAGGCAACTCTGTAACAAATAAAATACATTAAAATGTCTTTACAAATATCAAAATCAAGTTAAGTCATTAAAATGCTTTAATTTTCAGAAATTAAGTAACTTAATATTTTTAAAATCCTGATACAGTCATTTCTGTTGATTTATTTTTCTTTTTCAAAAATCTGACAGTCTAATTCCTTAATTTGAGATGTTTATTCTTTAATATCTCTTCGCAGTGTTATTTGCTTTTATAAAAAGCAAAATATTTTTGAAAGATTCTGCATTATTAGACAGCTCTTCGGCTGAATTTTCTATTGCTGTGATATAAGCTTGAAGGAAAGCTGTTTTAGATTTTAAATAGTTAAGCTCATCCACTTTTCTTTTCCTACTGTTTTCCGAATTTTTTTGGTTCTCAGTTTGTCGTTGTTTTTCCAAATGAAGGACATATTTCTGCCTCGAAGAGATGAACCTTCTCATCTCTTTTGTAATAATTGTAGAGTGAATATGATTAGAATTATCCGTATTCTCAAAAATGTGCCTCTGAGCAATATAAGAATCTTCTTTTAAGTTCTTTCTAATGATTTATTTACACTGAACCCTCGTTCTACTGTAGCTTGTCCATGTGATTAAAATCATAAGAATTTTCATTACTCTCTACAACTTTTTATTTGCTACATCTTGGAAATAAAAAATCATTTAAAAAGCTGTCTAGTCGGTCAGATTTTGGATCAAAATTTTTGAATGATGCTGAGTACTTGGAAACAGTAGTTTCTAAAAACTCTTTAAATTGAAGCATTAAGGCATCACATTCTTTTTCTGTAACATTTTTTTTTTTTGACAAAAAAATGTAATAAAATTTGTTTCAGTGAACTTTTGCAATTATCTTGCTCAGAGGCAATTTTTCTCGGATCCATGCAGGAAGCATTCCGTAAAAGGGAATAACTGTGATTTAGTCGAAAGGTTTGAAGTAATTTTGTGATAAATCCTCTGCAGTCATGTCATAAATTCATAACTTCTTTGTCAGAAATTGCTTTCTGTTCTATCTTTTCTTTAATTAATTTTGTCATCGACAAATCCAACACTGACCTTCTCAAGAGACTTTCTGAGACCTGTGGGAACCCTGGTATAGATATTGTGCTTATTATATGTATTAAAAATTCGGCTACTTCAATAGCAGTGACATAGTCGCAAATTGAGCAGTGCTGGAACATTAATCTGGGTGACAAAAATGGCGCCATTTTAAAGTTTTTACATTTTTTAAAAAATTCTCATAAAAAAGGTAGTTCCGGATTGTATTCCGACTACACTACATCCCCGTTCAATAGAATCACTGCTAGATACAAACTTCTTTGGTGACCTGTTTAAATCAAGTTTTGATATATTTACCTGATCTTAAAAACTCTTCACTGCTATTTGTTTCATTCTCGTAATGGTGCAAAACTGCACAAGAAGACTAGAGAAGAAAAAAACTTGGTTCTATCTCTTTCAGAGAAATTCTTAATTGACAGGATTACAATTTTACTACAAAAATAGCAAAAGTTGTCAATCAAAATAGAATATAATTGTTTTAATAAACATTTAAATATGAAAAATAACTTTACTGTAATATGATTGAAGATTTGTCTCCAATCTAACGTAAATAAGTCAATGTGATGTCCAATTTTCAGAAATATAATTTTGTTCTGTATTGTATATATTCAAAAACCTGAATTGCAAGCATCTAAAGGAAGAAGAGAGAGCACTTTTTAAATGTTTCAAAACTGTTTACTCATTGATGATTTATTCTCTTGGGTATTTAAAACGAACTAAAAGGTGGTATATTTTTGAGAAAAAATCGTCCTTTAGAAATAGGTTAATTCACATCTATCAAATTGAAGAAATGCAAGGGGAGGGTTGGGGGCAGAGTATAGAAAATTATCTTGGGCATGAATTTATTGGTTACAAGATAATTGGTAGAATATGGATGATATTTTGATAGCCTTAACTGCAATTCATATCGAATATTGAAAGTGCTCGGAGAGATTTTTTTAAAAAAATTCACTATTTAGTTCAATTCAAAGTAATGCTACTTAACTTTTTCTTTATCCATGAGGATGTTTCTAAGAAATCGAAAGAAAATCTAAGAAAAAAATGCCAATATACCAAAATTAATTACATTTAAAAGAGTTCCTCTTCCCATTATGAAAAGCATGGGAAAGGAGGAAAAGACAGAAGCAATAAATTTATGAACACATGAAAGATAGTAATGTTAATTGAAAAATCTAAGCTGTAATATGACAGATCTGTGATTAATTAAATGAATATTAGTTTCATACATTTGCTTTTGATATTTCATTTGCAAATAACTTTATTTCATTTGGAATTTCACTTCATTCATTTGCAATCACTTTAGACTTAAATAAGCATGTTTTATTTGATCTCATTCATTGTAGAAAAAATCTTTTCATCATTTAATGAACCTAAGTCCAAAACTGGTCTTTTGAAAGTAATTATCTTCTTTTCCTCTCTCTCTTTAGAATTTACTTTCTACCAAAATCCTAGCATATCCATTTTAAATTCAAGAAGTATGTAAGTATATGACTTTTGATTTGAACAAATTAAAAGAAGGAACAGTTTATAAATTTTTTAATGAATTTTTGAATGAGCCACTAGTTTTATGAATGATTGTATAAAAAACAATGTAAAAAAGCAGTCAAGAAAGCATTCATAAATAAAGCCACGTCCAGGACCTTTAGAATATATTTAATTGACATAAAGTGATAGCACTGTTTTCAGTTATATGTACAAATCAAACCATCAATAGACAGTTCAGCTCAGTTTTATTAGCAAATTTAAAATATAAATATCAGTGTGAAAAAAATAAGTAATTTATTTCATTATTATATGTCGTTTTACATTATTTTCATTAATATATTACAGTATTACAATGAATTCGTTACTGTACTGATATCATGAAAAGTGTAGAAATTAAATATGACAATTGAATGTCAGGTACTGTGTGTCAACAGTGCATATATTACTTTACTACACATTTCTGCAGTTAAATGGGATTTTTTTGGTACAAAATTATCATTCAAAGCATAAATAAATTCCCAAGCAATGGAAAGAAACCCAATTCTACAAAACTGACAACTATTTATTATCTATAGGAATGCATGCATGCTACTAAGGGAAATTTTACCCCAATTCAAAATAAGTATAAACCGCATCAATTACACAAAATTTTTGCCCAGTACCAAAGCAGCTGATACAGAATAACAAAGTATGCCCTCAAAATAATTTTTAAAGCATTTTCGCATTTGAAAAATAAAACAATCTAATTATAAATTAAATAACGTTTTAACATTGATTTGATAAAAAATACACAAAATGAGAAACAAAACATTGCACATTTCATTCATTAACATTTCCATGTTCCAATTTATTATCAAAGACCTCTTGATAAGCTAAAATACTGAAAACAAATTGCTTTTATGTAATAAATAATATGTATTCTTACTGATAAATTTTAGGTAATGCGCGAAGTTTACAAATAAGCAAGGAAGCATGCCTACACTTGAAAGATTAAGGCAGAGATTCAGATGTTTGGATAACCTTTTAAAAATCTTCCTGAACTGTGAAAAAAGTACTATGTACAAGTGTAAAATATTTTACCATAAATATGAAAAATAAAGTTCTTTCCCCCCTTCATTTTAAACAATGAAGATCACTAATGTAGTCTAACTTCTGCAGATTAATCCGTCTTTTTTTTTTTTTTCATACACAAGACTACAAAACATGATTGATATATTATTGACAAGCAAGGTAAAAATAAATAAATTGTTAATTAGAATTTGTTTAGTCAACTATAAAGTAATCTGTTGTTGCCTCATTGTTATGTCATTTGAAGTACATTTAGAACATCCTATAAAACATTGACTTTTGCAAAGTGATCTAAAAATTACAAGATTTTTTTCCCTTAATTACAGCATAATGAAATAGTCATTCAAAAGATACACAATTTTATTTGTCTACGGAAGAAAATTTAATCTAAATCTTCTGGCTGTATCTTCAGAGATTCTGCTTTTGAAGATCCAGCAACTGGTTCAGTCTCTTCATTGAAAGAATCATCAAAGCTTTCATATAATGACTGCAATAAGTTGCCTGCATAAAAATAAAGACACGAGATAAATATTACAATTTTACTGTTAAAAATAAACAAATTAAACAGCAGAATTCAGCAACAATAAAAACTTAATGCACAAAATATAAATAATTCTTCAATGCTTAGATTAAGATCAGTGTTATTTAAAAATAAAACACTAACTATAATATTTTAACAATATAAGTATCATCTGTAACATAAAGCAGAAAATACAGGTGTCTGTCACTAAAACTCCTCCTAAATGATGAATAGTAGTGACATGATACTTGCACATGCCAGCTGGGAGTCCATTTCTAAGACAACTGTGATATTTTTAACTTTCTTAATTAATTAAACCTTAAGCTATTAAATTAAATAACAAAAATTAAGCCAAACTTCAATATGTTTGCTTTTCTATCCAATACCTTCTGAAATAATTATTCAACAAAAATTATTGATTTATATACCATCTTAAAAAGCAAACAATTATCTTTTTATTGATACTAATTTAATTGCTGTTCAGTTTTTTAACCAATTTTAATAAATATTTCTAAATTCATTTAAATACAATTCATAGCAATATTTCTATTTTTGATATTAAATTCAAACCAATAACATTGTTTTATTAAATCCTTTGTTTATGGGTTTTTGCCACTGTTAAAGGTATGATAAAAATATTGCTTTCTGTTTGAATTAACAGAATTTTTAGTTTTGTTACATGTCGTAGCATGTACCCCTATTAATATGCAATTACAGTAATAAAATGAAGTCAGTTTAAAAACTCTCTCTATGATATGCTTCATTTCATTTTCACAAATTTTTAAATGATCCCAATGAGTGTGTAAACATATTCACGGTTACTCGGTCCTATTCCTACCAAAGGGAGAAGACCAAAGGAGAAAAAGAAGGAACACTACACAGTGTTTTCCCAAGGCATACAAACACCAAACAGAAGATAATGGTACTTTTGGGTCATGGCAGGGTTGCGGTGTTTAAATCATTTCATTAAAATCACCGATTTAAAATAGACTGATTTTTTTTAAACCACTGATTTAAACCGCTTTATTTTAAATATCAAGTAATCTGCTTTAATGAAATAAAATTGTTCATGTATCTTTAATTAGTGATTTTAAAATATTTTTAAACGCGTATTTAAAGAAAGAATATATAGAACATAAAAAATATTTTATTGAATTGATGTAACTAGAGTACTTCCATATCTTTATTTTTGAGAACACAAGCAAATTAGATTTTAAATAAAGCTCTAATGAGCAACACAATAAAATGCAAAGTATGAGATGCTCCTTTTTTATAAAATAAATATTGTGAAAGGATCATGTTCACAAAGAAAGAACATGGTAAAATGCACCAAGTTTCATTTTAACATTGGAGAAAACTAAATAGTGTTGGGGACAACAAAGATTTTATATTACAATAATGTTCAAATGTAAGGTAATTAAGTAATAGGGCAGATGCTCCACTTTTGGCCACATTGAATCTGTTTTTTCAATAATTAGCCAGTAATTTCAAATTAAGTAATAAAAAGCAATCCAATACTTTAAACAATCCTTATTTTACTATTTTCACTATGATTGGTTCATTTTTTTTAAACATGCGATTTGTAAAAAAATGAAATGTTGTGTGATATGTATTATATACACGCAACTGTTAAGGTTTTTGTTAAGGAACAAGTATTTGCAGTTTTTCATCATCAAGCTCTCCGAATTAAATGATTAATCTAAAACTGATTACCCTTAGGAAGTTATGAGGTAAGCTTTCTTTTTATTCTGATTTCATATCAAAATTAATTATTTTTAAGATTAAATGGGTGGTGGCCAAAACTGGTACTTTAAAATTACTACATGTTCCAGTTTTGGCCACATAACTTCATTATTGTGTTTTTACCATTACATAAATTTAAGAATATCTGGATGAAACAAAATCAACTAATTTAGTTTTGTTTCTAAAATAAAAGTTACTGATTTAGTTTTGTTTTCATTTTACATAGTAATGGCTCCAATTAAAAATAAGAAGGCAGGTAGCCTTTCCATAAATAGTTTTGCTACTCACCATCTGAAGTTGGTAATGCAGTTAAGGCCATTCAAAATGGAATGTCAAAAAATTTCAACTTGAGGAACCTGACTCGAGTGATGAGAAATATTCTTTTATATGCATGGATTGCTCCAATTTAAAAAAATGATTCTGATGAATTTGATTAATGTTGCAATTAAAAATTGCAACATTAATCAAATAATAATAAATATATATTTTAATAATTGCAACATTAATTAAAAAATATATTTGTGGTTATTGTCAGTGAGTATAATAATGCAAATTCTTGATTTGTAAGATTTTTTTAAAAACTATGCTATTGCAATGTAAGTTTATTACTCTCCCCATTTTTTGTTTCATATTTTATCAAAAAAAAGTTATGCAAGTATATGCAGTTTGTATTTTATCAACCAAATTAAATTGTTTTCTGCATTCCTGTTTCTTTTTTTTTTAATGAAATTTGCAGCTAAAATCAGCTTAGGTAAATTTTATTATATATCTTTATAAATTCATAAAAAAAATTGCATTTAAAATAACAGAAAATAACGTACTAAAACACCTATTGCATAAAAATGATTTATTTTTGCTTAAAATTCATTAAAATGTCTGCTAAAAATATAATATTAGTGTGGCCAAAACTGATGCAAGGTGGCCAAAATTGGTGCAAATTGGGTTAATTTATTGAAGAATTCCTAACTCAAAATCTAAAATATTCTTCAGAAAATTTTTATAACTAGCAGAAATCCAATAAAAATTGCTAAAGAATAGTATAAGTATGATTCAATATGCTTTAAACAGTCATCCACTGTGAAGTTTCCATTTCAAATTTTCTCTTAATGTGGCCAAAACTGGAGCATCTACCCTGCATATAAATGTTCCAAATGAAATACAAACATCTACACAGTGCAATTTAAACTATGATCCGTACTTATAAAAGGGAATGTTTGTTTGTTTGTGTGTACACAAATATTTTTTAAATAGTTGCTGCATGTTTGAATTAATTTTTTTTTTTTAAGTACAGCTTAATGACTGTATGTTGTCATATATATATATAATTCTATGACTGCAGGGCTCATTGTCTAATATACAAACGCTAAATATATATAGTTTTAAAAAAAATCATTAAAATAAAAAAAAATCGATTTAAATAAAAAAAAATCCAATTTAAATCAAATAAATCGATTTTTTTGAAAAAAAAAAAAAATTGACAACCCTGGGTCATGCTAATAATAATAATAATAATAATAAAAAAACATGGTACGAAAAACTTCTGTTATTGGTGTAGCAATGATGATGAGGGAAAAATGGAATTACAAGGATTGCTAGACTTGTGCCAGGTTGTTCAAAATATAGAGACAAAAAGAAGAGAGTGGTTTAGTTGCTGTCTGAGATGTTAGACGACACAGGAGAGGGCAAATGAAAATCAACAGAAGGTGCAACAGTGCAAAACTGTTTAATTTTAAAAATGTTGCAAGTACTTAGACTTGAAAGAATTTTTATCCTGAGCAATGCCAGGTATATCTTCCAAAGAAATTTGCATCAATATTTTCAGCAAGCCACAGAAATTCATCAAATCAATTGTTAGTTATATAATATTGCTTTGTTTTAAACATATATTTCAGTTTGAATTGAGGACTGTAAAAAATATATTTGTTGCTGGTAAAATATATACTGACTAGGCAAAATATAAAATATCTATTATATTTTTAATATTTTGCAAAGGCACTGAGTGAAATACCTAGGTATTCTATAAAATAATATTTAAACACACTGATTATGGAATTTCATTAAGCATTTCCATCTCTCCCAAAATCTTATGGTAACCGTGGTACAGTACTTGTTGAAAAAAAAGTGAGACACAAAAGACATCAATGGTAAAAATATTTCAATTTTTGAACTAAAATGTTTACTTTAATTCATTAAAGTTATTTTGCCACAATAAATAAATCATTCATTACAATTTTTTTTTTAAAAATCTGTAGTACTTAAGAATATAGTTGATTCTCCAGAAGTTCTTATTATAAAATTGTGACAATGACATTTTGTCTCGCCCTCCTGCCGGTGGATGGCGCTGCAAAGACCTTTGACTTTCCAGAGAAGAGAGACAGACTGACTTAAGCCTTGGTGTGAGAAGGCTGGCTGGTTTTCCTCTCACGGGACGAACAAATCTCGCCATGCTTAGCGAGTTGTATATATTAGTAATATTAGTTAACGTATATGTAATATTTGTTAACCCAGAATAATTCTATGTGGAAGATGTGTGAAGAAATAAATTTCATTTAATTCAACTTTGCCCAACGTTATTTTAACCGTCATTTTCACTTCCTGTGAGCTAGCCGGATAATGGTGGCTAAAAAATAATTCTATCTTACAAAAACTCACTACTTTAACAGAACAAATTTATTGAAACAACCTTATCAGATATATGATTCTTGTTGGATATAAAGTGAGTACTTGAAATTTAATCAATGATACTTTTCAATAAATTTAAAGATAAATGAGATAAAAATAAATAGTAGTTATCTATTCAATAAGCATGTACCCAAAATAAAATATAACAAAATCTTAATATGTGCTCAGAAATACCACATGTATGCTTACCAAACAGGCCTTGCTGTTTTGGTGGAGGAGAGAGATTAAAAAACAATTGTCCAATGCGCTCCACATACTGCAAAAAATAAACAGTATGGAAACAAAAATTAATGTTAAATTTAAATGACACTGAAAAAAAAAACTTCTGAATTAAGGCCATAAAAAGAGATCAATTGCATCAAACTCAAAAATTTTATACAAGGAATATTAAGTTTATCATAAGAAAAACTTGCCCATTTTAAATACTTAAGATTTTAGTAGAATAAGCAATACTATGTGTGTTATGCGAGAACTAAAATGCAATTAATTGAATTAAAAACATTACAATGAGAGATTAAAAGAGAATAATAATAATAAAGTTTTAATAAAATTAAGTATAAAATAAATTACGATTGTCTCATAAAACAATTATGATACATAAAAAAATAGTATAGCGCAGATAGGCTATTATCAGCAACTGTTTTTGATTAAGTATATGTTTTACATATAAAATCACATTAATTATCAAACACAATGGAATGGAATCAATTTAATACCTCAGAGTAAGTGGGGTCTCTCTTCAAAGACGGCTGATACTGCTCACATATCACTCGGAAATATGCTAGTTTTTCCCTAGAAGAAAGGTAAAAAAATGATTTCATGACAGTAATATTTTTCAATATGTAATCGGAATTAAAAACTGACAAAAATCTAAAATTACATTCTTTCAAAATTCAAAGATTTTACATCTATTGTAATTTTCTTCATAAAATGAATGCAATTTAACCATTGAAGCAAAGAACTATTTTGGTTCGATATCTTTCAGTACAAAGAATTGAACATTTAAAGTGAGAAACTGTAATTTTTAATATATAATCGAAGCACTGTAATCTGCAAAATATTTTACCTGTAGATATTTAAGAAACTATACTGATTTATTCGAGTTATTTCCTTCAAAATTAACTCTACAGTCCGAGTTAAAGGGAGAAAGGATTGCTTTTTCTCTCCGGATTTTCTGTGCAGTGAACGGATTTCTGGGGTGGGGGCAGAGTACTTTGCAGCTCAGACGTCAGTCTCTCTTCGTTTGGATTCATTTTATGCCTTTTTAAAAAATTTTAACTACTTTTTTTTGCATTTTCGTAAGTCATTGAACTCTGAGAGTGGAAAAGTAAGTAAATAAGATTAAAAACGAAAATTACAAGTTTAAAAAATAATTTCAGGAGGTGCTGCAGCACTAATGGACGAGCCACCACTACCGGACATGGTCAGTTATTTGACTCCATTAGGGACATTTATATAAACAATAAACAGAACAAGCACAAGGTCACTAATAGATTGTAGGTTCAATATCTACCACAATCTGAAGTTGAAAATTATGCTGTTAAGAGAACCATGAATATAAAATGATGCAAAATTGAATTGAAATCATATTCCCGGCAAACAAGCTGGTCGCCGAAGGCGGCTAGTACATAATAAAATTAACAATAGAAAATGAACAAGATAAGGTCAAATTATACAAAAAGCAAATAATTTTGAAACTGCTAAAATAACTGTTTTGTTTTTAAATAAATTGAAATTATTACGACAAAACAACATACAGTCATCTCTCTTTTCACCAATTAGTCCAGTCAATGAAGGCCAAAAATCGACGAATAGAAGAAAAAAATGGTGTAGTTTTGAAATTTGGCACAGTTGTTGGGGGTAGTGTCTTAAATGACATACTAAAGTCCCTGCTGGTGGGGGGTGCGAGGGGGTTTAAGGGGGGGGCATTTTTAGTTTTTCTTAAATATCACGAAAACTATGGGTTCTATCAAAAAACACTCAATGACAAAAATTAAACTACATAAAATTCCCTACAAAAAAGTCCTATGTTGGTTTTGTAGCATCAATAGTTTAGAAGATATAGGGGAATTTAAAAGTTAATATTTCTAAAATTCCTTATTGTAATGGTAAAATCGATTAAAAGCGCTAAATCAACAACCCTCATAAAAACCTCATGCCTATATAATAATCATACAAGGGTAGTATTGTAAGTGTCTTAGCGGGTGGGTGACAAACCCATTTGATGACAATTATGCTTCCTTCCTCCCCTCCACATCTGTTTCCCTTCACAAGTTTCCTTCTACTCGTAGTCTAGTCAATGAATTGTAAATTTAAAAAATGGTGTAGTTTTAAAATTCGGCACAGTTGTTGTGGAGAGTTCCCTAAACGACATACTAAAAGTCCACACTGGTCACGGCCCCCCCCCCCCCCCCCCCCCCCCCGGCATTTTTCAGTTTTTCTTAAATATCTTGAAAACTATGGATCCCAGCGAAAAAACTTAGGTATAAAATTAAGCTACATTAAATTTCCTACAAAAATAGTCTTACACATTGTTCATAGGATAAATAGTTTAGAATATTATAGCAGTTTGAAAAAGTACATAATTACAATAAATAGTTGAAAATGTTAGTTTTATTTTTATGAAAGAAAATTTTTATTTCAAATGGCAGTTATATATTACAATATATCTATAACATAATATTTTATATACTGTATATATATATATACCTACATAAAATATGCATAACCCATTTTTGCACTGGTTCGTAATTAAATTTCACCATGTTTTTCTAGTATTTGATCAAGTCCGAACTGCTCTTCTTCTATAGGTGCACCTTTGTACAGATACGATTAAAGTTGGCAAAACAGAAACACATTTCTAAAAGTGTGTTGCTCAGCCGCTCCTTTTGTTGGAGGAAATGAGGAAAGATCAGCTTTGATCTTGGTTGAAGATTTGAGAAATACTGCATATCCAGGGTTATTCAAATTAAGCTCATCAGCATTTGCTTTGTACTAGGAACATCTTCTCACCGGCATGTAAGATAGCATCTGGTGTTGATGAGGGGTTATAAAAGATGTCAGCAATGTTTTTCATCTGGCTCATTGATTTTTGAACAATGTAACTATAGTACTTTGCTTTTTCTATAAATAGCTGGTGTTATGTTGCAGCCACTGAATGCATGGAGAAGGAGGATGGTTTGGGTAAAAGAAAATTCTTTCTGCAGTTTTCTTGTAAAAAAAATTTAGCTTCCACTTTTCCCTTGCCAGGCTTCATAAAAATAAATGTTACTTTCTGGTGGTGCCAAAGCAATCAGTAACACGACTAGGTCTACGTCTTTCCCTTGGGATGAGAAGTTGCTTTCTCTAACCCATATCCCACAATGTAAGTATCAGCATCCCCTGTAGCGACCCTTGGTTCAATTCCCTTAGCAGCCATTTTCTGTGTTAGTAATTGAACATACCTGGTCTTATTTCTTCAATGACAAGAAAATGTTTCTGTTGAACTGTGACAGATTGTTTGCAAGCTTTTAAGATAAACTCAGCATAGATGTGTAGATTTAGATTTTACTGTCTAAATACACTCATTTGAGAGCGTTAACAGAACCAAAAGACTGAGTAGAAGGGATCTTGTGGCGGGGAACGGACGTGAGGGGAGGAAGGGAACACAACTGTTCATCAAATAGGTTTGTCGCCCCCCCGATACCGCCACTTCTCTCGACACATACAATATTACTCTAGTATAATTATTGTATAGGCATGAGGTCTTTCTAAGGGTTGTTGCTTCAGCACTTTTAATTGATTTTACCATCACAATAAGAAATTTTAGACATTCACTTTTAAATCCCCCTATACTTCTAAAATTTCATGCTACAAAAAATTTAGGACTAGTTTTGTACAAAATTTAGTGTAGTTTAATTTTATAACTAAATTTTTTTCACTGGGGTCCATCGATTTCGAGATATTTAAGAAAAACTGAGGAATTCCTCCATTTAACCCCGTACCCTCTGCGCACCCTCCACCAGCGGGGACTTTTAGTATGTCGTTTAGGGCACTCTCTAAAACAATTGTGCCGAATTTTAAAACTACATCATTTTTTAAATTTATAATTCATTGACTGAACTATGAGTAAATGGAAACTTGTAAATGGGAACGAATGTGAGGGCGGAAGGGAGCATAATTGTTCATCAAATGGGTTTGTCACCCTCCCTGCTCCGACACATACAATACTACCATTGTATAATTATTATATAGGTATGAAGTTATTATGAGTGTTGTTGATTTAGCACTTTTAATCGATTTTATCATTACAATAAGGAATTTTAGAAAGATTAACTTTTAAATCCCCCTGTATCTTCTAAACTATTGATGCTACAAAAACAATGTAGGACTTATTTTGTAGGAACGCGCACCCCCCACTGGCAGGGACTTTTAGTATGTCGTTTACGACACTAGCCCCAACATATGTGCCAAATTTCAAAACTACACCATTTTCTTTTCCTATTTTTACTTCATTGAATGGACTAAATGCATGAATTTAGCACATTGCTGCCAATGATGCACTAGGGCATCACATGGTTGCAATCAGTTAGCTTTATCGTATGATCTTTAACACTTAATTTTTTTTAAAAATCAAGTAACTTCTGGTGCAAGTGAATGAAGTGCACACTTATCACAGTACAGAATTGTTAATGAGTTACCTACTTCAGAATACAAAAAACAGCAGTAAATAAAACGAAATAAATGTGCATTTCTTTTAAAAACAAGTTTTACACAAGAAGTAATTCTTCTCTCTTATTATCATAAGAAGCTAGAGAGAATACCTCAAAATTTCCTAATGGATGCAAAAAGTATACAAACCTTTCAATAGCTTGTAATAAAAACTGAAGAAAATTCAGAAGTGGTAAAAGGTATGGAAAACCAGAAGAAACAGCTGGGTGCTTTTCTGTGTAAGTATGAAATGCAGTCGATGCTGTTGACTTATTTTTAAGGCACAGATATCTATAAAAGAATAATTTTGAATTGTAGCTCATATCAATAATTAAATAAATAAGTAACTTTTCATAAAAAAACTGCTCTTTAACCCTTTTGACCCAGCTTTTGCATGATTTAAAATTTAACTATGAAAAGTAGTTTAATTTAACAGTGACAAAAAAAAAAATGCAAAAGTAGGATTTATTACCCAATAGGGATCCAGGACATAAATGCCCATTAGGACTGAAAGGGTTAAAACAGGAAGGAAATAAATAAACAATAAAATACAGCAATATTATAATTTTACATGGGAAAAACTTTTATATACAATTAAATAGTTACAGCACTGAAGAAATAGTAACAAAAATCTTTTTTAACAAACATAGAAAATGCTAAATTATTTAGCTAAATTAAAAACAATACAATAAACTATGTCTTTATATAAGAAACACAAAATATTATGATTATGTAAAACAAAAATAGCTCATATTACTGTGCAAAGAACGAACAAACAATTTGAAAGGGTTTTTTAATCAAATAGATACAAAGATCTGACAGTGAATGAAATATTCAACTGAATAACAGACTCAATTAAAAGAAACTTCACAAAGTGTAGTAAATTAACAAAAACAATTAACCAGTGTAATCAATATGAAAGTAATAAAGGTACAGAAAAATAGTATTAACACTCCAATACTTAAGTTCCTGAAAAGCATTACAAAATAAAGTATTTAAGATGAAGATCTAGTATTGATGGAGAGCTAAACTTTATAGATAATATCCTAATAATTATAAATAAAATAAAATAATGAGATAATATAAAACATGCCCACTGAAGATGGATTTCACTTTTTAATTGCATTTAGAAGATGAAGGTAAATTTTCATTTTCCATAGACCAATTATCCTGCATACATGACAGAACTTTGGTAGATATGCAATTCAAACTTGTGAGACTTCCATCAGGCAACTGTGGCCCATCAAGCAATTCTTATTAAAATAATTGTTGAGACGTATGGAATTAAACCTCAAATTGCTATAAGTACTAATCATCCTCAGATATGGAAACCCTCTGAACTTCTGCTGATGCGCCAGGCGAAGTTGATTTCAACAAAAAAGGTGTGAAGTGAAAAATGAAGGGGGAGGTCCAACATTTTACATAGCGGCACAGAGAAACATTTTATTCTCATTTATTGATTCACTGTAAAGACTAACTAAAAAAAATACTATAGGGTCATTCCATGTCAAGTGATCCAGAGCTGGTTACTTGACCATTTTATAATCAAATGATTTTTTTGTTTGTTGATTCCTACATGTTTAGAGTACAAAAAGACTAATTTAAAATTTTTACCTTCTTCTGAATTCTGATGGCAGCCATTTTTGTTTTACAAAACATGCTGATTTTTGTGTTTGTAGGTGTTTGCGTTAACTTATATTACTCAGGGATCAGATTGGCAAAAAAAGCAAAAAGACTGAAATCATACGCGAGCAAAACATTTGTACAATTTATACGCGAAAGATGTTTTAAGAAGTAAAACATCAGAACACGCAATATGATGAAAATATTACACTATAATAATTAATAACTTAATTATTTATAATTCAATACATATAAATAAGAAAAATAATATTAAATCATTCACATTAAAAGTTAACAAACAAGTTTAACACATCATCAGGGGCATCTTCAAATACAAAATTAGACATTAAAACATATTTACCATCTGTACATCACCGAGATGCAACATTCACCCAACAGAAGTCGGAGAAGAATTATATTTAATAGCCTATTGATAAAAGTTAGCTCAAAAAATAAATAAAAATAAGGACAAATAATTTCTTTTGCTTCATGCAATTGTGTAAAGTGTATCAGCTCTTTATAAATTATAATAAAGTATCATATACTGATTTCTTATTTTATTTCTTTTATTTTTATAAATTTTTGCAAAAGTAACAGCACAATGATTTTGCACCTTATAAAGCAAGAGGGGTCGAGATATTGTACAGTTACAATGACAGATTCATTTAGCACTATTGCTATTTGAAACCCTTTGAAACATTTCCTTAATTGTTAAAGAAGTGGTTTTCTTCCGTTTTTTTAATTGTGTGGCTTTTGTTCGTAACAGATCCCTATTAACATGCTTCACCCCTTGTTTTGGAGGCCTCCTATCTTTGACAGATTTTTCTTCAATAAAGGATGTGTTTGCATCCTCTGCAAGTTTATTTTCAGTAGAGGCTAAAGTTTTTGCACAGTCTTCATTAGTATCTCTCTGTTTAATTACTGGCATAGTTGTTGGGACTACACTATCTCTAGAATGCCTAAGTAAATCACGTTTTATTTTTTTATTTATGCCTTATTCTCTGCTTTTTTGTTGCATTTGCACACAGCTTTTTAGCTGCCTCTTTTGACAGGAGTTTCTTTTTTTATGTAGTTTATTTATTTGTTTTTGTTCCATTTTTTTATTTCTTCATCTTGGTACGCCCTACAAGATGACCTTAAGTTTCCAACTAAGGTCAACTTTTTTTTTTCAACATGTTCATGCATTTTTTTTTTGTGTGTGTGCAAAATATGCCACAGAGGTTTTGTTTTCTGCAAAAAGGTGGTATTTAATACTTTGAATGTCACTGAATGTTGGAATGTTCATCCTTGTAGAGCCTGCCGATATAATGTTGATTCGAAGCCGTACGGTCGAGAATATTTTCCCAGAACTTTCTTTCGAAAACGGAAGATAGGAAGGTTTCTTTTCTTTGTGTGAAAGTGAAATTTTCGGAAGAAAAAGCAAATTTTTGCGGTAAAAAAAAAAAAAAAAACAAACGGAATTTTGAGAGAAAAAAGCGGAATTTCTTCAAAATAACAAAAAAGCGGAATTTCTTCAAAATAACAAAAAAGCGGAAGAATCTCATCCCTGATTACTCTGAACTGGTTAACCCGAGGCTGATGAAACAAAAGCCAGTTTATTCAGGAAGATACAGTAGACTTCCTCTTTAACCGGACTTCTTTTAACTAGATCTCCGCTTTAACTGGCCGAATTTTTTTTATCTTTAAAATGTAAAAAATAGCTTTACAAAATGTGTTTTGTTATTTAGTATCAGTTTCACACGTATTTCAGACAAGGGGTGGTCCCCGAATGTCAGTTGGTGGTGGTGGGAGTGGAATGCGGCTCAGTAACTGACGAGCAATTTTTGACCTTGACAATAGAAGGGCATAGGTGCCCCCTACCAAACGATTGTGGTGATTGGTCAGATGATCCCAATACAGTTGCAAGGGGTGGAAAGAAAGGTGATTTTGGATGAACGACGAAATTATTTAAATCATTGTTTGTTCTCGGTTGTACTAGACGTCTAAGAGTTAAAAATTTGTTCCCAAAATGACAAATTGTAGGAAAAGAAAGCGTGTAGTGGTGAACATGGAGTTGCAATTAGATACCTTAAAAAAGATTGATAAGGGCGAAAGTTTGAAATCTATTGCTTTATCTTTTGGTGTAAGCGAAAGCTCTGTAAGTGACTGGAAGAAAAAGAGGAAAGAGATTGAGTCATTTTGTAAGTAAATTAGAAATGAAAGGGACGCTCGAATCCTGGTCCACTCTAAAGAAACCGAAGCTGGAAAAATTGGATGAAGTGCTGCTTCTATGATTTAACCAAGAAGGAGCTAATGGAAAACCAATTAGTGGACCAATTATTAAAGAAAAGGATGTTCTTCTTCATAAGAAAATGGGAGGAAATGAAGATTTTCAAGCAAGTGAAGGCTGGCTGAACAGATGGAAAAAAAAGGCATGGAATCCAAGTGCTCAGTATTTGTGGGGAAAAATTGTCTTCGGACCCTGAGGAAGCAACCAAGTTTTAAAAAAAATTTGAAGATCTGGTAAAGGAGAAAGCTTTATCCAAAGAGCAAATATGCAATGTAAATGAACTGGCTTTTATTATAGAATGCTTCCACCAAAAACTTTAGCCTCTAGAAAAGAAGCCGCAGCACCAGGATATAAAAGAAGTAAAGATGGAGTGACTGTGTCTTTATACGGTAATGCTACTGGTATGAATAAACTGCCGGTAATGATAACAGGAAAATCCGTCAAGCCAAGAGCTTTTAAAAACATCAAAGTCACTCCCAGTTCATTATAGAGCCTCAGAGACTGCTTGGATGAACCAAGAGTTATTCATAGAATGGTTTCATTCTGAATTTGTTCTATCTGTAAAAAAACATCTCAAGTCCCAGAAATTGCCATTAAAAACGCAGCTGGTGTTGGATAACACACCATCTCATCCAAGTGAAGAGGAATTAAAAGATGATGACATTCAGGCTGTGTTCTTGCCACCAAACGTGATGGCTTTGATACAGCCCATGGACCAGTGTGTGTTAGAGAGTGTCAAGAGAAGGTATAGCCTCTTCAAACCTGAAGCTAGGAAATCTAATCGAAAAAATATTGACTGATTTAATACATTTATTTTCTGTCTCTAGATGGTGAAAATCAAAATTTTTCTTGCACAAGTATATTAGGGGGCTAAATATTTTAGGTACACATACGTGTACCTCAGGATTCAAATAGGAAAAAAACCATATATATAAATTATTTTCGATATTGATATTTATAGCATCTATCAGTTTAAAATACAAAATAGAGACAATATATGTATTACAAATTAAGAACAGGCATTTTTATTGGTATAAACTTAAACTTTTATGGTATTTTTCAAAGCAATTATGTTTTAAAACACATAAATACATATTGCATTTAGTGCAAATTACTCTTGTCCTCGATTTACAACCTGGAAATCTGCATTTTGATGCATTTTTGTCATTCATAAACCGAGGCAAATGGTTAAAACCATCTGTTTGCACCTCTTTCATAGGTTGAGAAACAACCTTTCGTTGCTTCCTTTGAGGCTCTTCCTCATCGTCTGAACTTTCAGATAGCCTCGGTCTTCCTCTTCAGGGTGTGATGCTCCCTTCGTATTTGCAAAGAGCAGTGGCTATCATCATTCAAAATTCTATGAGGGATTTCGCACCTTTAAGTTTATTTAATTTGTAATACCTGGTATACATAATCCAACAATTGGAAATGGCCAATTCAACAAAATGAGTGAAGACTCTAACTGGCCATTTCTTTGTCCTCATTGCACACCGATAGTAAGCTATATATCGATCACAAAGATCAATTCCTCCCCTAGAAGCATTGTATGCTTTTATTATTGCTGGTTGAGGAACATCAATCTTCTTCTTTTCTTGTTTCAACCACCTTTTACATGTGGAAACTGGTTCACTACCAATACAAGTTGATAAGAGAGTGACACTTTTATTGTCTTTCCATTTCACAATGCACATTTTGTCATCACCTCGGACTACCTCATCCCATTCACCTCTGTTTAAATCTTTCTCTGATTTTAACTTGTTTTGTGCATTTGAAAGCCTGTTATTATTGATAGTGCCTACCATGTAAATATTATTATCTAATAGATATTCTGTGCATTTAATGCCCGTAAAATACCTATCAGTGTATAAAACGTGGGTCAAATCCTGGGGAATAGTAGCAGAAAGTCGCTTTACTATACCCCCACCTTTTAACTACAATTTCTGCGATATCATCTGGAGATACGCAACCTTTTCCACTCATAGATAAGCGAAATCTAAAAACTAATCTCACGCAGAGAACAAAATTCTTTTCAGTGCCCACAGGATTTGGTTTGTTTTGGCACGCACTTAATAAACTGCAACATCCTGTGAATGGAATCATCTGTTCGCCTAAAGAAATCTGCTCGATGCGCAATCAAACATTTTTCTTTGATTGCTTTTCAAAATGGTTGTACCTTCCACAATTTATCGCTATATTATGGTATAAATTATCTACAAAATGTAGATTTTGCTAAAAGTAAAACCATCCTAGTCAATCGCTTTCACTAAAGCACTTAAGCTCAAATTCAGACCAGTATAACTTTCTGGTTGGTGGAAATTTTAGTGTACCCATCCAGACATGGAGACCCACTAGTCAATGATTTTCTTGGCATGCGTTCATGGATTTCATGACTTGCTCGGCAGAATAAATTTATAAGTAGCCACTTCTTCAAAAAAAATTCTTCATTCAAATATTCAAAAAAGGAAGCCAAGGGCTTATAAGGGCTCTGAAAGCCAGATACGCATCTTGAAAGCATGATGTCTTCTAAGTCATCCTGTAATATCAATAAAAAAATAAATAGAAAAAAAAGACATTCAAATTTTAAAATGCAAATTTATTTTAAAAGAATACTTTATCCAGGATTTTAATAAAAATACATTTAAATACGTAGATATCTGCTTTTGAACTGAACATGAAAAACGAAAACGACGCTATACCGCCGGAGGTTAAACTTAATAAAAGCTGTTTAGTTCTTCAGATTCTTAATGAAAATTCCTATTATTATTTTACTGTCTGTATGTATATTTGTGATTTTTTTAAATACTTAAATAATTATTACTTTAGATTAATTTCTGACTGATTAATTTTATGTTAAAAATAAATAATAATCAGCAAGAAAGTTATACAATAAGTTTAATTTAAAGAAATTCATACTTTTCTTTTCCATACAGTCTTTCAATTTTTTTCTTCCCATTAATTTCTTCTGTCACACTGGATTAGTTTGCTACTGAGTTGTACTATGATCCTCATCTGAAGACTAATCAGATGAACTTGATATCTTCCTCATTACGATACAAAGGCCACCCATCATCAACGCCATCTGATATATCTGATAGGTCACTATTTTGCAGAAGTTCTTCTATTTCTTCTGGATAAAATTCCTATAAAAATTAATTAAATTCCCAAAATTACATATATAAATAAATTATTCCATTAGATTCGAGAGAACTTTACACATTATTTATAATAAATATTTATTTATTATACTTATACATTTATAAATTACAGTTAATAATACAAAAGAACAAAGTATGAACTTTTAATTCAAAAGATAAGAAATTGAAGAAAAAGGGAATAGTTTTAAAATGTCAAATTTAATAATAAAAAAGTTATTGATTTTTTTAAAAAAATCACACAAAAAAAAAATTCTCCACATAGGCAACAAATATAGACGTTGTCTAGACAACATCAAATTTAACTTCTAATTAAAATAAAAATATTTATTCTAATTCTAATTAGAGCAAATGTTGAGCAAATGAACTTAAGCAAACTTAAATCATTTATCAGAGATATCAATAAAATTAATGATAAAAGCACTGATTATGGATAAAATTTTTGTACTGTACATATATTATAATCTTCTTAGTAATTTTAATCGCCCTTGGGATAATTTCAAAATCCATTTCAGAAAAAGTGAGTAAAATAACATTATTCTCAAAATAAAACACAAAAGGTCAAATTGACAAATAGCTGCCCAACAGACTAGCACAAGTTTGTAAGGTACACAAGCTGTACCTGCACAATGCATATTACAACTGAAAAGAATAGTTTCAAATAAAATAAAACTTACACTCAATCGAAAGCTATAATCTAAGTATCTATAAATACATAACATTTAAATTATAATTAATTTAATAAAACTTATTAATTACTTACTTTTTCTGAGATCTCTTAGATGACTTACGATCTGCATATGTCAAATTTCTTTTGTCTGATTTTCTCAAAAAATATTATTGAAGGCTATCTATTGTCAAAAAGTGATGTTCAAACGCCCACGATTTTGCTAGTAGGTTAGATTTTAGGCAAAATTTGACTGCACAAAGTTAAAGAGTTAATCGGCGTCCACATATGTGGACCTCTGAATGAAGAGGATAGAAGAAAGCCTCAGGCGCTTTGAGAAGAAGATATAAAAACACCTTGGTTATCGATTTATTGAAACAAATCAACATTAAAAGTGTTGTGTATATGATATCGAATCATGGTCGGAGCTACTGAATCCAAGCTAGTGAAATAGTGGTAAAATATTTGGTAGTCAAATCAGTAAAGAAGTAGATGAAGTCGCTTCCACAGAGATATCTACAGCCAACTTTTTTTATCAGCCTTTAAAGATCTCAATGGATGTCAAGACGCTGATGAAGAGACATGGAGTCAAATGGCTGTTGACAAGGGTTTCCAGCAAGAGACTTTGTAGGATGAAGACACGTGAGCCATCACATGGGGTCAAGATCATGATGATGGCAACGCATAGTTAAAAAATACCACATCTCTCATATTCATGGATGAATGAAAGCTTTAGAAGCTTCATTATGCTATGTGGAGCAGCAGTCATCAGCTTCCCCATTGATGTAATGCTGATTTAAAAAAAAAAAAAATGGCAAAATTATGCTGGTTACCGAACTTCTAGGTTTAACACAAAAAGGTTACTGCTTTTTTAATGGTTATATAGCTTAATACTTTAATACATTGAATAAAATTATGCAATATTTTAATTGTGTATTTATTTAAAAGACAAATACATCCAAACTTCAATTTATTTTCACCGTTTAATCCGATTTTCGCTGAACAGGCTTTTACCTCACCATTTAAGCTGGTTAAGAGGGAGTCTACTGTACAGCCTTTATTATCTCCAGTAATACATTTAAGGAAATTTCATACAAAATAAATAAATAGCAAAAAATCAATCAAAGTTCAACTTTAAAATGACAAATTTTCAATTTTAGAAGGCAAAAGATTCCTCAAAAGGAATCTTATTCTCCATATTATTTTGTGGGGATGTGTAGCTACCTTAATGTACCGTATTTAAAATATTTCAACCTTGAGATTCACTTCTTTAAAGTTATGGGCCTTCAAAATCAAACATTTAAAAAAAAAAAAATCCAAATTTTGGACACCATCGGTCTATTCTGTACCCGTTGGGTTGGAGTGTTTCGCTTTTCTGACGGACTAACGGCTTTTCACTGAAGGAAGGGATCTGATTCGCATCTTCAGTCGCTTTGAACATCACGCCACTTAGAAGTGACGTATTTCGCTGCACGCCGAAAGTTAACCGGGTTGTCATTGTTTCAGATTCAGTTCGAAGCTTTTGAATCGCCAAAGGAACTATGGTGAAGGTGTACATTTGCTTCCCCACTGAAATTATGTTGATTATTTGAAAAAATATCACAAATTTTAAGGGAAGGTTGATCACATCTTTGAAAAGATACTGCGTGGGTAAGAGTAACTTCTGTTTTGAAGATGCAATTATAATGCATCTTTCTTGCTTTCATAAGTCCACAGAAAGGGGGTAAACCATTTATCTTTTACAAAATATATATTTATCTAATAATATTATACATTTATAGAACATAAATTGGAGTCTTTTTTTCAATATATTGATGCAATTTTACCAGTTTTCTAGAGAGAGAAAAAAGTAATAAACCTTTTTTCCAGGCCAATTATTTTAACATGTATAAATCTTATAAATTAATATTAAACCAATTGTTTATTTTTCCAATTACATAAAAAAAAAAACATGAAAAAAGTTATTAAATTCAGCAAGTTTTCACAACATTGAAAAAATTACATCTTTATCAAGGAACAAGAAAAATTCTTTAATTGTCAGATTTTGCAATTACTTGTAAATATTTGACAAATTTCTTTGAATTAAAACACAAATAAAAAAATAATGATATATAATGAATGAGGAAAGTCATTCCACACTAATGTTAAAATGCTACTCTAATTTAATTTTAATAAGAAAATATTAAGTAATTAAATCTTAAATGTAATTGATCTTAGCTTAATTTCAACTATTCATATTGCTCTTGACGGAGGTAAAAGAGATTTAACTACTTTAAAGATGTAATTTTAGATTGTCGTGATAAATTGAGCAAAAGATTTAACTACTTTTAAAATATCTAAAGTAATTAATAAATTTCTTCAGTTTGGATCAAATGGATTCATGAATTATCAAAACCCTTTCAAAACACAATTAACGCCTTAGCAGCTCCATTTTAAACGTAATTGATAAGTTCTGATATCGAACAACACTTCTGCAGTTTATCGCTTAGCTTGGTGTACAGAGTTGGCGAAATCAGAGTCCTTTTTTTTGACCGAAGCGATCCCAACCGGTTGGAAAACGGGTACAGAATCCAGAATCACGCATGCTAATGAAAAGTGGACGCCTCCCAGCCAACCTAGGGTGAGAATAGACCTGCATATGTCTTTTGTTGGGAAGTTTAAAAATCTGAAATTTCTACAGATAAACCCCTCTATAGTGCTGTAAAAATTTCATGTCTGAGATTTAACTACAAGTCGTTAGAGGACCTAAAAAATTGCATAAAAACATTTTTTGCAAAAAATGATGGAGCATTAATTTGACTATGTATTATTCTTATCATTACTAAATTATAATATGATCTCAACCAAGATTACTCATTATATATAAACTTACCTTTTTTTAAATGAAGTATTTTCAACGCTTTAAATGTATAATGAACTTGAATAAGTTGAATATGTTTCATGGTCACTTAGTTCCATTGCAGCAATGGAGGCTTCTTTATTCACTCATTTCACTAACACTACTTTCTACTATGGATATCACTCTAAAAACACTACTGATATTATTCGAATTTACACATCACAAAAAAGTATTGATATACTCATACACTTGACATCATGTTTATCATCTCTACCTTGATTTGGATTCATTAAGAAGTTTTGATATGTTTTCACTTAGTTTTGGGGAATGTTATGCGTCCTTCCAGTAGTCGCTTTAAATTTAAACACTAGTTTCCTTATTAAAACATTGTTTCATGGGCACCAAACTGGTCTTCTCCTTTTTTCTTAAAAGCTGTCCTTGGTCCAATGGGAGATAAAATGTTACAAGCACATCTTCATTTATATCACTAATGTTGTTGAAGCAAAACCAAGATCTCATAAATCTCTTCAATTTAATAGTTCCACCTTCTAAAAAAGGTCAAGATATTAATACATAAGAGTTAAATAAACATATCTTTTGAGTCCCTGACTCAAGCAAAGTATCTTTCAAATCAAACATAACTCTTGCATAAAAAATTACGGATCATTTTTATTTTAGAAAAGCGCTTCAAGAATTCACAAACGATTCTTTTTTTACATCGAAAGAAAACAAAAACTCAGTAGAGAATGCCAGGTTCACAGCTCTTAAAATATAAATACAAATGATGCTGGGCTTATATCAGTGCTGTCAATTGGTGAACCCAACATCCTCCCACACTTTGATTATGTATCATAATCAAAGTATAGCAACAATAAATATAACTAAACAAAATAAAATCTTGTATAATAAATGGTATACAATCTAAACAATACAGAGTACAAAAAAACATATCAGGAAATAAATAATAATTTTGCAAACTCTAATTTTTTCTGAACTTTATCTCTTCCTGACTCGAAACTTCCTTTCACATTCTGTAAAAGTCTCCTTGTCATCTGAGTCTATACCAACTGTGGATTTACTCATTGGCGGTAGAAAGTCACAACAGATGAAATCTCTAAGATACACGCGGTTGAACAACGAGTAATTCTCGATCGACGCTTGTTTTGACAAGTCGAACAATCCTCGCCCTTCCCAGGATGAATACATCTCGTTACTCAGTCCAGTATAGTTTTCTCTTGCAATTGTCTGCACCAACTAACACAACATCTCCAACCAAGTTTACGATTCCTACATTTTGTTTTTGCACGCAGAAGTCCCAGGATATCTTGCTTCTAAATCTGTTCCTAAGTCCTTCTGTAAATTTTGCCGTATTTTATTCTTCGATTTAGACCTGTTATGGTCTATAGCATCTATATCCGTGTACTCATTCTTTGATATCTTGTAGGAATGACGGGAGATATTGGTACTAGCGCGATCGCTTTCAGACACGAAGTAAGGGTCGGAATTATCACGCTCACAGTCGAACACAGAATTGTTAACATTTCTTCATAAGTAGCTGTGCTTGACCTAAGATCTCTCTTTAAGAGGTCCTTCAATATTCAATAGTCTCTCCCACCAACCTCCCTCACCATGCAGCTGTTGGCGGGTTAAATTTCCACTGATGTGCTGATAGCACCATGTTTTATAATTTTTTATCAACCAGCCATGTAGTAGATTGGCAGCACCAACTAAATTGGTGCCAAGTGTCGCATAAATATTGAGCATCTTCCGCTTTTACACAAACCTACTGGAAACCCATCAAAAATGCTTCAGTAGATAAACTGGTGATAATTTCCAGATGCACAGCCGTAAACAGCCGAGGTGAAGAGTAGAACCCAAGCTTTCTATGCCCTGAGGAATAACGGTCCCGCTGATCTACTCGATTTGGAAAATACGGCATCTCAACACGCATTTTCAGGTAATGGACCAGAATCAACTTCTAGCCTCTTTGACACTCTTGGTAAATTACACACTTTGATAATGCTCATGATTGTTTTCTCCCATTTAAAATCCAAAATTTTTCCCTTAAGATATTTTTGAAAATTTGAAGACCGCATGCAAATTTTCTTATGATAAGTTCTATGAGCTTCAGTACACTGCGGATTTGAGGGTAGAAGCATTGGCTTCGGAAGTCTTCTTTGTCTCTTCTATTAACATTTGTGTCTTACACGTAAGATTTATCCTCCTCTACAAAAAACAGCCAAACCCTTATTTTTTTTTTCTTCTCCTTCAAAAGATTCAGTTGAATCATCAAAACTAATCTCAACTCGCTATGAAATTCTGAAGAGGTGAGTTCTCCTCAGGCTTTCTTCTTGTACAGAGACAATTATGTTTAAATCTTCAACATCCAACCTACTAAACGCATTATGTTGGTATTTAGAAAGAACGAATAGACTTATTGTAATTGAGCATTTTCAGTGTTAGCCAAATCATTTCATAGATTTTAACTTTCCTTTTCTCTATCCGCCCTCATCAGTATCTTCATTTAAGATATTTCCATGCCGCCAAAGTCGGAAGTTCTTGTTCAACCATTTTGTCCCTCCCACCATCTAAGTGACAGAAGTTGTGTTGCTGTGCAGCCTAGATGGCAGTCTGCGGATTTAGTTCTCCAACTACATGATTCCATGCTAAAGGAGAAGAGTTTTCTTATCTCCTCATACTTATTTCGGACAAATACTGACAATTTTCCCTAGATATCCATGCGATAGTTGTAGAATCGCTCCAGTAGTAAAGCATTTTACTTTCCAATTCAATGCTCAATAACTGAATTTGTTAGTCTTGTCTACCAGGCAGCTAACAGTTCCATACTGGTATTGTACCACCCTCTTAAGGAGCTTTCTGATTTAGCAGCAAGAAGGGACAGTTTAAGTGAACCTTCTTCTTCTAATCATCAAAATACCACAGCAGCATAAGCCTGTTTAAGCCACAAAAGTATGAATTGCAGTGTCATTTTCTGCTGTAACATTTATCCATCTGAAATATGAATTTCTTCTAGAATCTTAGATCTTGAAACCACTGTAAAAGAATTCCTTTAAGATTGTAATTTCTGTATCCCATCCAGGGATTTTCCATGCCTTTGCAACATTAACTTCGGCAAAGCATAACTGGAGCTGACCAATTGGACTCAAAACTTTATGGCGAGCTGCTGACAGCATAATTCTCTTATCTCTCAAGCTTAATTATTCATCCAGCTCATATTAACTCTCAGAGAATCCACATATCCATTTTCATCCCTAAAACAGGAGTTTCCCACCATGTTCAGTCTCAGATCCATTGCTTCCCAGTCTCTGAGTTCAAACCACCTCTAACATCAATCTGAGTGGATTTGGAAATAAAATTTTTAGATCCGTGACTGTCCAAACTAGTTATAAACATTTATCCACATAGAAGCTTGTTTTAGTATCTTCTCTAAATTCAGAACCTTTAGCTTCAATATGGTGTTCTATAACTGAAGCAGAAACGGACCTACTCTTCACTCCAAAACAACTCTTGTATGACCAAACACCTTAGTTTCTTTCTTCTAAATTCTTCCACCAAGAAAAGACGAGGTAGTCTCCTCTTTTAGAACACTTATTTGCAAAAATGCTCTTCTAATATCCGCTATTTAAATTTCTTCTACATTGAACGCTACCAAATATACTAGGAATCGTTCATCAAGATTTACACATAACACTGGTTTAAAGAGGGTGCCTTGTAATTTGGCTGATGGCTCAAATTGAATGGGAGCTGATCTGCTACTTTCTTTATTAGTATGATGAGGTAGTAATTCCTATACAAAACTACTTCATTTGAGGAACTTCAATGATTCCTCATCAAGCATTCTGAAAACATTTTCATATTTGTCATAATAATGCCAGACAAGCTTTTCAGTGGTACTTCAAGTCTTTTCTTACAGGTAAGTTATCAGGTAATGAAAACTATCATCAGCCCTTGCAACTGAAACTGTGAGTTGCTGATTGAATATCACTGTTTCTTAAAGTGTTCTTTAGTTTTGTCTCTTGTTTTGACTTTTTTTCCATGGGATCATTTGTCCAAGAACATCTAGTCTCCAAAGATCACATTCCGGCTTCCTTCACAAACAATGGATGTTACAGTCATAGCTAAGTTAACTCTTTCCAGCATTACTGTTGTGGAACTTTTCCCATTAATGTCCATCCAGATGGGTTTCTACTCTGCCACTAAACCTGAGGACAATAGCTTTTGCCGGTCAGAAGCTTCCCATAATCTGCTCCAATGAGGACTTGTATAGGTTCATAGAGACGCGTTCTGTTAAGATAACACCAAGCCTTCAACTCATCCAACACAAGGGCCTTTCACAGGTGTCATACATTTTCACATATAATAGCTTGATCCAAAACTTCAAAATTGCAGTGAAATTCCATTTAGTGCTTCCAATTTATTCTATAGGTTTCTTACATTCCTATAGTAGAACACGCCAAACAAGGAATGTTTTATAGTCTCTTGCCACCAATCGATATTTCATCTCCCTAATATTCTTTAAAATAAATGACTTTTATGACAAAACAGTATCATAACTGTTTTCTCTATCACTGGAGAAGTTTGGCCTTAAAGGTTTGAAGAAATACTTTGATTTGATTTCATTTGACAAGTTCACATCTGTTCCTGAAGGATTTTCTTCTCTTCCTTCTTTTGTTTGATTCTTGAAAGCCTGAAGTTGATCACACATCAAAGTTACATGTTTTTACTACAAACAGGACATTTTAAAACTTACTATTTTCAGTGAATGTCCAGGAAAGGGCATAAACAACAATTCTTGTCCCTACTTACTCTTCTGTTTTCTTCCAGTGTTGTTTTATCATTGAGAAGTCAGAACTGACTTGCCGCAAAATATGCATTTTGGTTTCTTTACTTCAGTTGTTCGGTGGATGCAAGTAACATGGATGCATGGAATTGCCCCTTTGAGCTTCTAGGTTATATTTTTTTCCAGCATCTTAACATCCTCCTTTTGTTAAACCAAACCAGACATCGCCAAAAATATTCTTTCCTCTCCTTCTTCACCCTTGAGAACATCATCCCAAGTTCTTGCATCATTTGCAGAACTGGAGGTACTTCTATTTGCTGAATTCCTCGTCAAAACATGATTCGCCATAGTAAAGTATTGATGCACTTATCTGTTGTAACTCCCAGAGTTTCAAGAGTCTGCAACAAGATTCTAGTTTATCTAAAGGAATGTTGCTAATTTTGATTAGACTGCACATTATTAATTCTTAATAACCCTTCAAACTTCCACCAAAAGGTCTTCTTCCAAACGGTTCAAACTGTCAACAGCTTTCATATTTCACCTGTTGGTGAACTTTCCATACTTTGCTCTTGAACCGAATTACAGTGGCTTGCAAAAATATTGAATTTTTTTCAGAGCAATATCATCTTTATCAACATGCTCAAGTCCAAAAGGCAAACCAGTCTTTAAATCATCACCAAACTGTCGAATTGTAGCTTGGAAGAGTGAATTTTTTTCGTTACTTGCTAGTTTCCGAATTTGTTGATGAATCATACCTTGTTTTGGTTTTGGTTTGCATTCTCACACCAATTCTCACTATTAATTTTCAACCTTTTCTAATTACTCAAGTTGTTTCAGCTTTAGCTTTTCCAATCAAGTTCTTGTTCTTATTCAGTTTATTTTTTTCCAAATCAAATGTTCTTTGTCTAGTTTTATTTTTTCCAACTCAAATTCTTCTTGTAACTTTCTGTCCGTTACAGCATTCTCCAAAATTCCTTTAACAAAATTCATCACTTTTGTACTACACTGTTTAAAATTATCCCTATGATCGCAGAGATTTTTTGCCGTATGTTATTTTCGCCAATTTCTTTGTGCAAGACAAATCTTCTTTCTTGCAAGACTTCACTGATAAGCAATACTGAAAATGCAAGATTATTCCAAATGTCCTGTCATGGACAGATGTTGAAGAAACCAAGATCTCACCAAATCTCTACTAAATTTAATAGTTCCACCTTCTAAAAAGGTCAAGATATTAATAATAAGAGTTATAAACATACTTTTGAGTCCTGACTAGCAAAAGTATCTTCAAATCAAAACATAACTCTTGATAAAAAATTAAGACATTTTATTTTGAAAAGCTGTCTTCAAGAATTCCAAACGCATTCTTTTTTTTTTACATCGGAAAGAAAACAAAAACTTCAGTAGAGAATGCCAGGTTCACAGCTCTTAAAATATAAATACAGCTACGTGGCTTATATCAGTTGCGCAATTGGTGAACCCAACAAATGTCATTCCACCTTGAGCCACCAATGACATCACATACACATGCGATAAAATCTCTTGTGTGAAGTGTTGTTTATATAGTTTTGTAGTGGAATTTCATATTCTAGTTATGAAGTGATGAAGCACTTCAGGTTACTCCCAGAATTAAAAAAAAAAGAAAACCCTTGTACCAGTAATGACACATTTTCCAATCGGTCAAGAAGTTTATCATGATGTGTTGAATGATTTCTTCATCTTTATGTAGAGAAGATGAGTCCTTTAAATGTTCTTGACAAAATTCAAACATTTGTCACACTGATGTCAATATTTGTTATGTATTTTGTTGAGACTTGCTTTTGCTAACTCTCATTTTGTGGTACCACCCACACCATATCACAGGCGCTTTTACCACATACGAAGCAAAAATAAATAAAAATTTTAAAAAATGCCACTAGCCTTCAAATTAAAATTCTTATCTGTTCCATATTTCCAAATCACATAAAACTTCACACAACCACTCAAGTCAAATGCATCAAGTAAACTGAACTATTGTAATCAGTACTGCTGTGTGTGGAACCTTGCCTGAAGAGACTTTTTTTGGGCAAGAGATCAGGCCTAGGTCTGTACTTATGGGGTTTGTTGAAGTCATCACATGTTTGTGAACAAGTCTGAACATCCAACATTTTTTGAATAAATATATTAGGCCTACTGCATTTTCAGAGATTATTGTATAAATAGAAACATGACATAAGGGCACCAGATGGTGCATTAAATTGAAATGTAAAAAATTACAAATATTATTTGAGATCTTTATAATTTATTAATGATAAGAATACATACACAAATTAATGTTCCATATTTTGGCAAAAAAAAAGTTTTGATGGATTAAGGTCCTCTTACTTGACTTGTAAAAAAAAATATCAACATTAAATTTTACAGCAAATAATACATCATAAGGGTTTATCTGTAAAATTTCAGATTTCGGAAACTGTCAAAACAGATTCAAGGTGTCAAATTTGGATTTTGAATTTTCATTTTGAAAAGTCATAATTCTTAAAGGAGCAAATTCAGGGTTGAAATTTTGTAAATACAGAACATTAAGGTAGCACACATCCCCAAAAAAGTAATATGAAGAATAGACCTCTTTGGAATGATACTAGAAAATTGAAAATTTGTCATTTTTAAGTTACTTTAGGTTGACTTACCTTTTGAAAAATTTTCCTAAATGTGTATTGAGATAATAAAGGCTGTATCTTCCTGAATAAACTGGTTTTGTTTTCATCAACCTCAGGTTCACCAGTCAGTAATAGTTAACGAAAGCTCAAACGAAAAAAATCAAATGCTTTGCAAAACAAAAGGCATCATCGAAATTCTAGAAAAAGATAGAAGTTTAAAATTTTTCTTGGACCTCTAAAACATGTAGCAATACGTAACTGAACGTAGCGCACAG
>BGPR01000142.1:564821-595312 GCA_013235015.1 Araneus ventricosus | reverse complement strand
CTGAAGAAAAGGGAATAGGTTTTAAAAATGTCAATTATAATAAAAGTTATTGATTTTTTTAAAAAAATTCACAATAATAAAAAAACTCTCCACATAGGCAACAAATATAGACGTTGTCTAGACAATATCAAATCTAACTTTAATTAAAATAAATTTTATTCTAATTCTAATTAGAGCAAATAAGTTGAGCAAATGAACTTAAGCAAACTAAATCATTTATCGAGATATCATAAAATTAAGATAAAGCATTGATTATGGATAAAATTTTTTGTACTGTACTAAATTATATTATAATTCTGGCAGTAATTTTAATCGTCCTTGGATAATTTTTCAAAAATCCATTTCAGAAAAAAGTGAGTAAAATAACATTATTTCAAAATAAAACACAAAAGTCAATTGACAAATGAAGTTGCCACAACTAGGACATTCCAAGGTACACAAGCCGCAAATTCTGCATGCATATGATAAATCTAGAAATAATGTTTCAAATAAAAAAAACTTACATCAATCAAAGCCTTACAATCTAAGTATCTATAAATACAACATAATAATTAGTAATAATTTAATAAAACTTATTAATTACTTACTTTTCGAGATCCTTAGATGAGCTCATGATTCGATATGTCAAATTTTGTCTGATTTTCCTAAAAATATACCTACAGTGCTGCCATCTATTGTCTAAAAATTGATGTTCAAACGCCCAATCGCATTTTGCTAGTATAGGTTAGATTTTACAAAATTTGACGCGACAAGTTAAAAGAGTTGAAATCGGCTGTCCACTATGTGGACCTCTGGAATGAAGAGGATAGAGAAAGCTTCCCACAGCTTTGAGAGAAGAAGATAGTAAAATCACCAGTGTTATCGATTATTGAAACAAATCAACATTAAACAGTGTTGGTATATGATATTAATCATGGTCTGGAGCCACTGAATCCAAGTTAGTGAAATATGGTAAAATATTTGGTAGTCAAATCATGTAAAGAAGAGATGGTCGCTTCCACAGAGATATCTACAGCCAACTTTTTTATCAGCCTTTAAAGATCTCAATGATGTCAATGACTAGTACCTGATGCAGAAGACATGGAGCAAGCTGGCTGTTGACAAGGGTTTCCAGCAAGAGACTTTGTAGGATGAAGACATCGCGGGAGCCATCACATGGGGTTCAAGATCGCATGATGATGGCAACGCTAAATATAGGTTAAAAAATACCACATTCTCATATCTCATGGATGAATGAATGAGCTTTAAGTTATGCTTTATGTGATAGAGCATGTCATCAGCTTCCCCATTGATGTAATGTTGATTTAAAAAAAAAAAAAATGGCAAAATTTATGGCGTAAGTTACCGAACTTCTAGGCTTCAACACAAAAAGGTTACTGCTTTTTAATAGCTATATATATACTTTAATACATTGAATAAAATTATGCAATATTTTAATTGTGTATTTATTAAAAGACAAATACATCCAAACTTCAATTTATTTCATCTCCGTTTATCCAGATTTTCGCTGAACAGGTTTTACCCAGCCATTAAGCTGGTGTGAGAGGAGTCTACGTGTGACAGCCTTTATTATCTCCAGTACACATTTAAGGGAAATTTTACTCAAGATAAATAGAAAAAATCAATCTAAAAGTTCAACTTTAAAATGACAAATTTTCAATTTAGAAGGCAAAAGATTCCAAAAGGAATCTATTCTCCAGTTATTTTTGTAGGATGTGTAGCTACCTTAATTACCAAATGTATTTAGAAAAAATATTTGCAACCTTGAGATCTCACTTTATTAAAAGTTAGTGGGCCTTCAAAATCGAACATTTAAAAAAAAAAAATCCAAATTTTGGTTTCACCATCTGGTCTATTTGTACCTCGTTGGTGTTGGGAGGTCAATACCGGCCTGGGACCGTAACGGCTTTTCTATTGACGCTGAAGGATCTGATTCTGCATCTTCAGTCGCTTTGAACATCACGCTTTACGCTAGGAAGTGACGGATTCGTGCACGCCGTAGCAAATCAAGCTTATCGGCCATGTTCAGATTCAGTTCGAAGCTTTTGAATCGCTAAAGAACCATGGTGAAGGTATTTGCTTCCCAATAAATTATGTTGGATTATTTTGAAAATATCCACAAATTTTAAGTGGGAAGCTGATCACATCTTTTGAAAAGACACCAAGGGTAAGAGGCAGGAAGATTTAACTCTGTTTTAGAAGATGCATTATAATGCATCTTTTCTGCTTCATAAGTCCATTGTTATAAAACCATTTATCTTTACAAAATATATATTTATAATAATATTATACATTTATAGAACATAAATTGAGTCTTTTTTTCAATATATTGATGCAATTTTACCAGTTTTCTAGAGAGAGAAAAAAGTAATAAACTTTTTCCAGGCCAATTATTTTAACATGTATAAATCTTATAAATTAATATTATGAACCAATTGTTTATTTTTCCAATTATATAAAAAAAATAAAACATGAAAAAGTTATTAAATTCAGCAAGCCAACATTGAAAAAATTACACTTTATCAAGGAACAAGAAAAATTCTTTAATTGTCAGATTTTGCAATTACTTGTAAATATTTGACAAATTTCTTTGAATTAAAACAAATAAAAAAAATTGTAATGATATATACGGAATGAGGAAAGTCATTCCACACTCAATGTTAAAATGCTACCTTAATTTAATTTAAAGAAAATATTAAGTAATTAAATCTTTAAATGTAATTGATCTTGGTCACCTATGTCAAATCAACACAATTTTTTTGATTCATTTTAGACTACCTCCAGATTTTGATAAACTGGTAAATCAAGATCTAACATAGCTATGAATGAAAAATATATAAAAAAAAAATTATCAGATCTTCGATTGATGCGAGCATAATCTTAATTATTGAAATTTCATTAAAAGTCATCCTTATATTGTACAGTTAAACCTCAATATCTCAAGAACGAAAAAAGCACAGCTTGGATTTTATCATATATTCAAGTACCCCTTTTAACGCGCTTTTAATTTGATGTATAACACTGACACAGATACTTTAAATTTTAATTTAAAAATTTACCAAAATTCAATTTAATTTTAATTCCTCAAAAATGCCATTACTTAAAATTTGAAAAATTCACAGCCAAAATTAGTTTGTACTGCTCTTGCATCCTGCCCAAATTTCTTACTTGATCATGCCATGGGATCCAAATGATACGTAGGATAAAGTTTCACATTGAGGATGAGAAAAATTGCATCACATAGACTTTTGTTTTTATATATGTTATACACTTTTGAGAATTTATTTAGACCATTAGCATTGTTAATCTACATTTGTTATAACTAAGGCTTTCATGCAAATTTTATTTCTCAACCTTGAATTTTACAATATAGCGATTAAATCTTTATTTATTACTTACATATTTCAAAAAAAAAAATAATGAATCGATTAATATTCTCAGCATATATATTAAATTTTGTTTTATAAAATATTTTTTTAAATCTAGCTTACATTTAACATTTATTACTTTTAAAGAAAAACAAAAAACAGTAAGATATTTATCTACCTGTTTATTTATTCTTGTATTACTCAAACTGGTTACATTAAAAGTTTGATCACTATAGTGGATAGAAGTCTATCTGCTTCTTACTGTAGAATGTTCACGCCTTCTAGTTGGTGTGATGGGATTAATTCCTAACATATCAGAACTGGGAATCCAGAGAACATCATAAAGTTAATGGATGACTAAAATCCGAAGTAGCATACCTGATGGGTGAGGAAAGTCACTTCTTTACTATTCTTTTCCAAAATGTAATCTTACACCATTTTTTTATTATACATGGAAATCACATAGCCATTCATATCCCAAAATTCTACATTTCTCCTTTATTATGACCTGATAATTATGGATGCTAGCAATGAGAATGTTTTACTCATTTCTGGTCTCACAGTACGAGGAGATAAGTTCATGTAATCTTTGGGTCGTGGTATTTGGGATACTTACCAAACTATTTTCATATCTCTCTTTCCATAAGAAGTACATGCTCTTTGGAATTTAGATTTGCACCATTCGTGAGTAATTGTACAACGGTGTCATGAATTGTTTTTTTTGTATGTCTGCTAGATCTGGCTCCCTAAAGCAGCTTCTCTTTAACAGCTCCAACCCAGTAGGACTGCGTTATCGTGAGAAGGCTGAAATAAAAGGTCATCCAGCATCAATTCCACCTGTTTAAGCGTGATAGCACGAGATTTGAAAAGTTCTTTTATTTTTGTACTGGGCAGCTGGAGTCAGCAGTTTGAAAAATAAAAATTGTGTTCCAAATTTTATATAACATCCACGGCATACTTAGAAATAAATGGACCTTACATTGTAATTGTGCTAATGCCCGGCTTATAGTGTTGAAGTAGTAGTCCTCGTAAAGAACAGTCAAAAAGATGAAATGGTTGAGAACCTGTTCCCTAGTGGTTGTTGAGAAATAGAATACCATCTCACTCTCCATCTAACAGGCTTTCACTTGGCTGGCCATGTAAGCACTCTTTTGTTGTTTGTAACAAAATAGTATACGAAAAGAACTTTCAAGATCTCTTAGAAAATATCATCTAAATTCATCCAGATTTTTTGAAGGTTTCCAGGTACACCTGTCCACAAAAACCCAATGATGAAAGTGAAAGTTGTTTCATCAAAAAATTGTAAGTCTCAGTCCCAATATTTCTTTTCTTTCATCAAAGCAGACAAATTTCAATTTTGAAATAGCTAGTCAACAGCTTGATTACATACCATTTTCAAAGAGCGTCCTTATAAGTTAGTTCCCAATCTGTAAAACTTTTCATTTTCAAATTTTTCAAATTGATTTCTCGCTTTATGATGTGTACGACAAAGTCTGTATAACCACTTCTGGTTCAGCTAGTATAAATTTTTTGGAGAATCTGTCATTTGAAAACCACTTTAGTGTAGAGATTTTTTTGAAGAGTTTGTATCCATGTGAACTATCCTCCTATGTAATCACTGATCCCATGACTATCCAAAATGAAACTTAGAGATGAGAACACGCACAAATCACTTTGGATTTCTCAGACTTTAAATTATGTGATTTGAGGAAATTAAATAATTGATTTATTAATTGCCTTAAAATTAAAATTTCACATGGTCAGCATTAAATCAAATAAAGCATTTTGGAGCTTTATATAGATGAGAAAATTGCTTGTATCTTTTCGTTCTTGAGAGATTGAGGGTTAAGCGCTCAGAAGAGAGCATTTTTTAAATGTACAATACTATATAATAAACTTCATCAATGAAAATGCATGAAAAAAAAATTTTTTTTACATTTTCATTCATAGCTATGTTAAGACATTCCTCTCTTGATTTCACCAAGTTTGGGAAAAATTGAGAGGGCCCAAACAGTAGGTTGACTTGACATGGAACCACCCTCTTAGCTTATATTAACTATTCATATTATCTTGACGGAGTAGTAAAAGAGATTTAACTACTTTTAAAGATTTAATTTATGTCGATAAATTCGACAAAAGATTTAACTACTTTTAAAATATCTAAAGTAATAATAAATTTCTTCAGTTGTCAAATGGATTGCATTTATCCCAAACCTTTCAAAAACAATTAACGCCTTAGCAGCTCCATTTTAAACGAAATTTGATAAGTTCTGATATCGAACAACACTTTGCTAGACGACGCTGCTTTGGCAGAGTTGGCAGAAATCAGGTCCTTTTTTTTGACCGAAGCGAGATCCCAACCGGTTGGAAAACGGTAACCAGAATCGATTCGCAGCTAATGGGAAAAGTGACGCCTCCCAGCCTAACCAGGTATGAGAATAGACCTGATATGCTCTTTTGTTGGGAAGTTTAAAAATCTGAAATTTCTCAGATAAACCTCCTATAGTGCTGTAAAAATTTCATGTCTGAGATTTAACTACAAGTCAAGTTAGAGGACCTTAAAAATTGCATAAAAACATTTTTTGCAAAATGATGGAGCATTAATTTGACTATGTATTATTCTTATCATTACTAAATTATAATATGATCTCAACCAAGATTCACCTATTATATATAAACTTATTTTTTAAATGAAGAGCTTGTAACGCTTTAAAGTATAATGAACTTGAATAAGTTGAATATGTTTCATGTGTCACTTCAGGTTCCATCAGGCATCTGGGCTTCTTTATTCACTCATTCACAACACTTTCTACTATGGATATCACAGTAAAAACACTACTGATAGATTATTCGTACTTACATCACAAAAAAGTATTGATATACTCATACACTTGAATCATGTTTATCATCTCTACCTTGATTTGGATTCATTAAGAAGTTTTGATATGTCTTTAGTTTTGGGGAATGTTATGTCGTCCTTCCAGTAGTCGCTGTAAAATTCTGACACTAGTTTCCTTATTAAAACATTGTTTCATGGGCACCAAAGCTGGTCTTCTCCTTTTTCTTAAATGCTGTCCTTGGATCCAAGTGGAGATAAAATGTTACAAGCACATCTTCATTTATATCATAATGTTGTTGAAGCAACAAACCACCAAATCTCTAAATTTAATAGTTCCACCTTCTAAAAAAAGGTCAAGATATTAATACATAAGAGTTAAATAAACATACTTTTGAGTCCCTGACTCAGCAAAGTATCTTCAAATCAAACATAACTCTTGCATAAAAAATTACGGATATTTTTATTTTAGAAAAGCTCTTCAAGAATTCACAAACGATTCTTTTTTTTTTACATCGGAAAGAAAACAAAAACTTCAGTAGAGAATGCCAGGTTCACAGCTCTTAAAATATAAATACATGATGCGTGGCTTATATCAGTGCTGTCAATTGGTGAACCCAACATCCTTCCCATGTGATTATGTATCATAATCAAAGTATATAACAATAATAAATCAAACAAAATAAAATCTTGTATAATAAATGGTATAAATCTAAACAATACAGAGTACAAAAAAACATCAGGAAAATAAATAATAATTTTGCAACTAATTTTTTCTGAACTTTTATCTCTTCCTGACCGAAACTTTCCTTCACATTCTGTAAAGTCTCCTTGTCATCTGAGTCTATACCAACCGTGATTTACCTCATTGGCGTAGAAAGTCACCAAAGATGAAATCTCTAAGACTACACGCGCTGAACTTAAATCTGAGTAATTCACGCGACGCTTGTATTTTGACAGTCAACAATCTCGCCTTCCCAGGGAATAACTATCTGTTACTCAGTCCCAGTGCAGTTGATTCTCTTGCAATTGTCTGCACCAACTAACACAACATCTCCAACCCAAGTTTACGTATTCCACATTTTGTTCTTTTGCACAGAAGTCCCAGATATTCTGCTTCTAAATCTGTTCCAAGTCCTTCTGTAAATTTTGGCCTATTTTATTCTTCATTGACTCGTTATGGTCTATAGCATCTATATCCGTGTACCCAATTTCTTTGATATCTTGTAGGAATGAGGGAGATAATATGTCTAGGATCGCTCGACGCACGAAGTAAAGGGTCGGAATTATCAACGCTCACAGTCGCACAGAATTGTTAACATTTCTTCATAAAGTGTGCTTGACCTAAGATCCTCTTTAAGAGGTCCTTCAATATTATAGTCTCTCCCACCAACCTCCCGCACCATGCAGCTGTTGGGTTAAATTTCCGATGGCTGATAGCACCATGTTTTATAATTTTATCAATCCAAGCCAGTAGTAGATTGGAAGACCAATCAAATTGGTGCCAGTGTCGCATAAATATTGAGCATCTTCCGCTTTTATACAAACCTACGGAAACCCATCAAAAATGCTTCAGTAGATAAACTGGTGATAATTTCCAGATGCACAGTAAACAGCGCGAGGTGTAGAGTAGAACCCAAGCTTTCTGATTGAGGAATAACGGTCCTGCACTACTCGTGATTTGAAAACATGCATCTCAACACGCATTTTCAGTGTGGACCAGAATCAACTTCTAGCCTCTTTGAGAATGCGGTAAATTATTAACACTTGATACTCAATCGTATTGTTTTTCTCCCTTTAAAATCCAAAAATTTTTCCCTTAAGATATTTGAAAATTTGAAGACCGCATGAAATTCTTCTTATGATAATGTTCTATGAGCTTCGGTAATACTGCGGATTTGAGGGTAGAAGCATTGGCTTCGGAAGTCTTCTTTGTCTCTTCTATTATTTGTGCTCTTACACGTAAGATTTTATCCTCCTCTACAAAAACAGCCAAACCCTTTTTTTAGTTTCTTCTCCTTCAAAAGATTCATTGAATCATCAAAAACTAATTTCAACTCGCTTATGAAATTCTGAAGAGGTGAGTTCTCCTCAAGCTCTTCTTCTTGTACAGAGACATCTATGTTTTAAATCTTCAACATCCAACCTACTAAACGTCATTTGTTGGTATTTAGAAAAGAACAATAGATTCTATGAATTGGACAATATTTTCAAAGTTCAATCCATTATAGATTTTAACTTTCCTTTTCTATCTCGCCCCTCATCAGTATCTTCATTTAAGATATTTCCATGCCGCCAAAAGTCGGGAAGTTCTTGTTCAACCATTTTGTCCCTCCCACCATCTAAGTGACACAAGTTGAAGTTGCTGTCAGCCTAGATGGCAGTCTGCGGATTTAGTTCTCCAACTACATGATTCCATGCTAAAGGAGAAGACGTTTTCTTATCTGCCTCATTTCATTTCGGACAAATACTGACCAATTTTCCTCCTAGATATCCATGCTAGACAGTTAGTAGAATGCTCCAGTAGTAAAGCATTTTACTTTCCAATCTAATGTCAACTGAATTTGTTAGTCTTGTCTACCAACAGCTAACAGTTCCATACGATGGTATTGTACCACCCTCTTAAGGGAGCTTAATCTAGATTTAGCAGCAAGAGGAGTTTAGGTGAACCTTCTTTCTCTAATTCAAAATACCACAGCAGCATAAGCTGTTTACAGCCACAAAAGTATGAATTGCAGTGTCAATTTTCTGCTGTAACATTTATCCATCTGAAATATGAATTTCTTCTAGAATCTTAGATCTTGAAACCACTGTAAGAATTCCCTTTAAGATTGTAATCTGGTATCCCATCCTATCATTTTCCATGCCTTTGCAACATTAACTTCGGCAAAGCATAACTGGAAGTGATACCAATTGGATCAAAACTTTAGAGCTCTGACAGCATAATTCTTCTATTCTCTCAAGCTTTATTCATCCAGCTCTATATTAACTCTCAGAGAATCCACTACATTCCATTTTCATCCCTAAAACAGGAGTTTCCACCATGTTCAGTCTCAGATCTCTTGCTTCCCAGTCTGAGTTCAAACCACCTTGCAACATCATGAGTGGATTTGGAAATAAAATTTTTAGATCCTCGTGACTGTCCAAACTATTACAACATTATCCACATAGAAGTTCGTTTTAGTATCTTCTTAAATTCAATTAAAACCTTTAGCATTTCAATATGGTGTTCTATAACCAAGCAGCAGAAACGGACTACTCTTCACCCAAAAACAACTCTTGTATGACTAAACACCCTTAGTCTTTCTTCTAAATTCTTCCACCAAAGAAAATAACGTAGGTGTCTCTTCCTCTTTAGAAACACTTATTTGCAAAATGCTCTTCTAATATCCGCTGGTTTCAAATTTCTTCTACCTGAACGCTCAAAATATCAGGAATCGCATCAAGATTCCTCACCAAACACTGGTTTAAAGAGGTTGGCTTGTATTTGATGCGCAATACCGAATGGGAGCGCCATTGCTACTTTTATTACAGTCGATGAGGTAGTAATTCCATACAAAACTACTTCATTTGAGGAACTCAAGATTCCTCATCAAGCCATTCCTGAAAACATTTTCATATTTGTCATAATGTTGCCAGGACAAGTCTTTCAGTGGTTACCAAGTCTTTTCTTCAGGTTGAAGTTATCAGGTAATGGAAAACTATCATCAGCCCATGGCAAACAAACTGCTGTCTTGATTGAATATCACTGTTTCTTTGTGTTCTTTAGTTTTTGTTCTCTTGTTTTGGATCTTTTCTCCATGGGATCTTCTGATTCCAAAGAACATCAGTTCCAAAGATCAGCAAGTCTCTCAGCTTCCTTCACAAACAATGATGTTACAGTCATAGCTAAGTTAACTCTTCCACCTACTTGTGGAACTTTTCCCATTAATGTCCATCCAAGATGGGTTTCTACCTGCCACTAAACCCGAGGACAATAGCTTTTGCCGGTCAGAAGCTTCCCATAATATCTGCTCCAATGAGGACTTGTATAGGTTCAATAGAGACGCATATCTGTTAAGATAACACCCAAGCCTTTCAACTCATCCAACCAAGGGCCTACACAGGTTACATCATTACATTTTCACATATAATAGCTTGATCCAAAACTTCAAAATTGCTAGGTGAAATTCCACTTTAGTTGCTTCCAACTTTATTCTATAGCGTTATGCTTACATTCCTAGTAGAACACCGCCAAACAAGGAATGTTTTTATAGTCTCTTGCCAACCAACGAGGTTTCATCTCCAATATTCTTTAAAATGTAACGAATTTCATGTTCTCAGTATCACACAGAACCTAACTGTTTTCTCTATCAATGGTAGTTTGGCCTTAAAGGTTTGAAGAAATACTTGATTTGATTTCATTTGACAAGTTCACATCGTTTCCCGACTCTTCCTTCCTTCTTTTGGTTTGCATTCTTGAAAGCCTGAAGTTGATCACACATCAAAGTTACATGTTTTTACTAAACAGGACATTTTAAAACTTACTATTTTCTTAGCTGAATGTCCAGGAAGGCATAAACAACAATTCTTGTCCCTACTATCTTCTTGTTTTCTTCCAGTGTTATGAGCATTGAGATACGTAACTGACATGTTGCCGTCAATAATGCATTTTGGTTTCTTTACTTCAGTTGTTCCAGGATGCAAGTAACATGGATGTCAGTTGAATTTGCCCCTTTGAGTTTTGGTTTATTTTTTCTCATCTTAACTCTCCTTCCTTGAAACAAAACCAAACACATCGCCAAAAATATTCTTTCCTCTTCCACTTCACCCTTTAGGAATAACATCAAATTCTCCAAGCTGGTTCTTGCATCATTTGCAGAACTGGAGGACTTCATTCCAAGCTTTAGGAATTCCTCGTCAAAACATGATTCACCATAGGTAAAGTATTGATGCACTTATCTGTTGTAACTGAGTTTCAAGAGTTCTGAATCAAGATTCTAGTTATCGAAGGAATGTTGCTAATTTTTTGATTAGACTGACCTATTAATTTCAATAACTCCTTCATAAACTTCCACCAAAAGGTCTTCTTCCAAAACGACTTCAAATGTCAACAGTCTTATAATTTCACCTGTTTGGAAACTTTCCATACCTCTTGCTCTTGAACCGAATGACAGTGGCTTGCACCAAATATTGAATTTGTTTTCAGAGCAATATTCATCATCTTTATCAACATCTCAAATTGTCCAAAAAAGGCAACAGTCTTTAAATCATCACCAAACTGTCGGAATTGTAGCTTGGGAGGAATTTTTCTTGCATAGTTTCGAATTTGTTGGATGAATCATACCTTGGTTTTGGTTTGTGTTTCACTGCCAATTCCAGTATTAATTTTCTAACCTTTCTAATTCCAATTCTTGCTGTTGTTTCAGCTTTATCTTTTCCAATTCAAGTTCTTGTTCTTTTCGTTTTATTTTTTCCAACTCAAATTCTTGTTCTTTTTCAGTTTTTTTTCCAACTCAAATTCTTCTTCTTGTAACTTTCTTAGTCAGTTACAGCATTCTCCAAAATTCCTTTAACAAAATCTGATCACTTTTGTACTCACGCTGTTTAAAATTATCCCTTCAGATCGGAGATTTTGCCTATGTACATTGCCCAATTCTCAGCACAAATCTTTCTTTCAAGACTTCACGATAAGAACATACTGAAAATGCAAGATTATCAAATGTCCTGTCGGACGCCAGATGTTGAAGACAAACCAAGATCTCACAAATTCTACAATTTAATAGTTCCACCTTCTAAAAAGGTCAAGATATTATATTACAGAGAACATACTTTTGAGTCCCTGACTAGCAAAAGTATCTTCAAATCAAAACATAACTCTTGCATAAAAAATTACGGACATTTTTATTTTGAAAAGCTGTCTTCAAGAATTCCAAACGCATTCTTTTTTTTTTACATCGGAAAGAAAACCAAAAACTTCAGTAGAGAATGCCAGGTTCACAGCTCTTAAAATATAAATACAGCGATGCGGGCTTATATCAGTGCTGTCAATTGGGTGAACCCAACAAATGTCATTCACCTCTGACAGCCACCAATGACCATCACATACACATGCGATAAAATCTCTTGTGTGAAGTGTTGTTTATACAGCTTTTGTAGTGGAATGAATTTCATATTCCGTAGCTTATGAAGTGATGAAGCACTTCAGGTTACTCTCCGACACAGGAACAAAAAAAAGGAAAACTCCTTGTACCAGTAATTGACACAGTTTTCCAATCGGTCAAGAAGTTTACTGTTGTGATGTTGAATGATTTCTTCATCTTTTATGTAAGAGAAGATGAGTCCTTTTAAATGTTCTTGACAAAATTCAAACATTTGTCACACTGATGTCAATATTTGGTTAATGTATGGTTGTTGGAGACTTGCTTTGCTAACTCTCATTTTGTGGTACCACCCACACCATCACAGGCGTTTTTACCACGACACGAAGCAAAAATAAATAAAAAATTTTAAAAAAATGCCACTCAGCTTCCAAATTAAAATCTGTCTTATCTGTTCCATATTTCCAAATCACATAAAACTTCACACAACCACTCAAGTCAAATGCATCAAGTAAACTGAACTATTGTAATCAGTACTGCTGTGTGTGGAACCTTGCCTGAAGAGACTTTTTTGGGCAAGAGATCACAGGCCTAGGCAAGTCTGTACTTGCGAGGTTTGTTGAAGTCTATCACATGTTTGTGAACAAGTCTGAACATCCACACATTTTGTTGAATAAATATATTAGGCCTACTGCATTTTCAGAGATTATTGTATAAATAGAAACATGACATAAGGCAAGGCACCAGATGGTGCATTAAATTGAAATGTAAATTTAATTACAAATATTATTTGAGATCATATTATAATTTATTAATGATAAGAATACATACACAAATTAATGTTCCGTCATTTTTGGCAAAAAATGTTTTTGATGGGATTAAGGTCCTCTTACTTGACTTGTAAAAAAAATATCAAACATTAAATTTTTACAGCAATATAATACACTATCAAGGGTTTATCTGTAAAAATTTCAGATTTTGAAACTTTGTCAAAACAAAGATTCAAGGTGTCGAAATTTGGATTTTTGAAATTTTTCGATTTTGAAAGCCCATAATTCTTAAAAGAAGCAAATCTCAGGGTTGAAATTTTTTGTAAATACAGAACATTAAGGTAGCCACACATCCCCACAAAAGTAATATGAAGAATAGATTCCTCTTGGGAATGATATGCCTTAGAAAATTGAAAATTTGTCATTTTTAAGGTTGAACTTTTAGGTTGACTTTTACTCTTTTGGATAAAATTTTCCTTAAATGTGTATTGGAGATAATAAAGGCTGTATCTTCCTGAATAAACTGGTTTTTGTTTCATCAACCTCAGGTTCACCAGTTCCGAGTAATATAAGTTAACGCAAACCCCTACAAACGCAAAAATCAGCACGTTTTGCAAAACAAAAATGGCTGCCATCGAAATTCAGAAAAAGATAGAAGTTTAAAATTTGTCTTTTTGGACTCTCTAAACATGTAGGAATCAACAAACAAAAAATCATTTTAATTACAAAATGCTCAAGCAACCTACTATTTTTTTTCTGAATCGCTTGACATGGAATAAAACATATAATATAAAAATACTAATCTGATGAAGGTCATGACCTAACAAAGAACGCTGGAAAAGCGTTCATCATTCCACCTTTCCATAGAAAAATCCGTAAAAAAAAGCTAGTCTGGGGTTTTTGACAAGAACAGTAGATAAGCTTGTCTTTAAAAATTAGAAGAAATAAAAAGTACAATTGAAAATCTTTTTGAAATCAATCCAAAACAAGATTAAATAAAAGGTATGATAATAAAATTTTAAGATATTAAACACTCTAATTTTCTGTTCTTGATCGGAATAAAGCAATGTAAAAAAGAAAATGACAAAATGTTGGATCTCTAATTCTTCTCCTGCTGTTATTTAATGATATTTTTAAAAACTCATTTAAATTTGAAAGAAGGAACATAAATAATGGATTATTGTTTTTGCAATCAAATTAAATTTCTAATTTAAAATAAATTTCCAGATGAAAAAATTTTTAATTTATATCAAAATGAAATAGTATTAAACAGAACTAATTAACAAAAATCATTTTAATTTATTTCAAAGTAATAAAGCCAATAGAAGTGAAGATAACAGGAACACCAAGTAATTTAACTTTACTTAAATAGTATAATTTAAATAAAGTTGAAGTGAAAGAGCCGAGTTCTCAAAGAAAAATAAAATATCTTTTTTAGATTATTAGTAATGTTCTTGCTTGTGAACACTATCTCACAATCATACCAATGGCATGCATGCACTCAAACCATTACTGTCGTTTGTGGTAGTTTATAACTGAAACTGGTTTTCCATGTCATCGTCGAATTTACTTTTTCTTAGAGAGGATATTTAGTGAAATAAATGGCTGTAACCTAAAATAATTTGAGTTTTAAATTATTTCCAGGCTTTTTTTTTATGATGCATCTGTTTGGCTTTTATTAACATCAATGATAATTCTCAGAAATGGAAGCATTATCATCATTTAAAGGTTGAATGTACAGAAAACATTAGTTTAGAATATATTCTTTTATGGTAAAATGAACAATAACAAAATTTAATATGAGGTTGGCAATATAATTTTTGTTTTTACCTGTTACTACCCGAAAGTGATGAACTATGGAGACTTAATATATGGAAAATTCTAATCGCTTCCCCAATAAATCATGTAATGTATCCTTTATTTATATATAAAAAAACATTTAATTCTTAAAGAATACATTAGCTTATTATTACTGGCACACTTTAATAAGAATATCAACTATAAATTTATTAAAGGAAAATTAACATAAAAAATGCAACACAGATCCCCCTGCTACATGCATTAATTCAAGGGACAGTTGCGATCATAAGAAAAAATTCTTCACTAACTGATCTTTAATATCATTAATAGTTAAAGAAATTACAACAGACAAGAATGTTTCAAACATAAATCCATTCATATGCTAAAAATGTAAAGAGTTAAATTCTTACTGTAGGACTGTCTGAGCTATAAACAGATCAACTTCACTAGGATAGCCTTGTGTTGAGTGATACTCAATAAGCATAGATGCACAGCCATGACCATCAGTAGAATGGATGAAATGATACCTAGACTGCTGATAGTTTTTTTCTGAAACAAACAAATACAACGATTTCAAACACATATAATTATAATGCAGTATATTGTCGCTTTAACAAGCAACACCATCTATCTCAATTTTCAAAGAGGAAGAAAATATTCTCTTTTTCGCTAACAATAACGACTATTTCTAATTTTTTTTTTTGCCTTTTTTTTTCCACATCTGGTAGGAACACGAGGGGTCATGTTTATATCAGCTGTTAAAAAAAATTGAGAAATATTCGTTATTGGTTGCGAAAAATTCAATTTTTTCTTTCTCTTTGAAATTTCAAGAAATTGAGATAGGCAGTGTTACTTGTTAACCGACGATATGCAACAACACGATTTATTCTAATTTTACTTTAATTTATGAATTACAAATGATTCGTGCTGCCAGAATTTTTCATTTTACAATTTCTTAACTTCTTATAATGTAAACAGAGTACATGCATAGTTCAATAACCCCACTATATTAGAATTATGTTTGTAATACATTCCACAGAATTCCTATTTTAAGGCCTGTCCCAAATAAAATGACATTTTCTCCCATTTTAATATAATTTCTACTTTCAAAATATTTCTATGTAAATTATGTAAGAAATATCAACAATGAGTCAGATTCAGAAGTGAAATTTTAATTATTTCAATTAACAACAACAAAAGAAAAGAACAACATCTAATCGATTATATAGCAACTTTATCATGAATAAATCATCACAACTGAAAGGTAACAGATTTCTGCTTTTAGATGTTTTGTTAAGCAACAACAAAAAATGTATACACTTTTTAGTATTCTGCTTTGTTATTCATCAGAGATTTAGTATAAGTATCATTTACTAAAAAACTTATTCAGACAAAAAAGCATGGAAATCAACAAGCAAAGTGAGCAGAGGTGAATTTCCTTAGTATTTAAAAAAAATATTCCTGCTTTTTCATTCCTTATGTAGAATTAAAGCCTATAAGAACTACACATTAATTTTAATCATAACTGAAACATAACACTTGCATTTCTTATCAAATTTTAAATTATTTATATATTTGAATATCAAGGCATAATAGTGAAAATGATATACTAAAATTCATCTAAATTAAATAATATTTTAACATTTCTATTATATTAAAAAATTAAGGATAGTTGAGAAGAATAAAATTAGTTTCTCATGCTTTAAATTAATTTTATTATTAGTAGTAGACTAGCTGATAATCAGGATCCATATTTTTTTCATATATATATTGCCCGTCTCCATTTTTTTTTTTTTAATGCTTATTCTCCCAATCAATAATGGTGTTAAATACAATATCATAAAACAATTTAATTAACTGCCATAATAAACTTAAAGGACATGTAAATTACCTTTCCACAATGTTAGAGCAACAGACTGATGCAAACGAGGATGCCCAAAAGCAATGGAATCAGACATGTATTTACTTGACCATTTCAAGGCTGTAGTAAGAAAATTGGTCCTTTCTGGAGAATCTGGTAGCATCATTGCAAAAAGATTTCCTAGTTTATCTATAAAACAAATTAAGTAAATATTACAATTGTATCTAAATATCAATAAGCTTTGAATACATGTAACATAATGTTAGAAATTCAAGGAGAAATAAAAATTAAAATAAGGATATATATTTAAAAATTGGTAAGCAAAACAGATGTGATAGAATGTATCCTGCACAGGAAATGAGTAGAGCAAATTTCAAGATATTACACAAAACAGAAGATATTTAACACAAATTTGTTACACCCTCTTATACTTCTTTAAAAAGTTCAGTATACAATAACAAAATTGGTGATCACAAGTTATTTAAATTCCAGATATAACAGTGTCTATTAATTTATGATCTGAATGAACGGTAAGAATTACGTTTATAAGGTTCAAAGCACAAAATTACAAAAATGAAACGTGGAAGGTTCTCAGTAAATCAGTCAAATTAGGAAATAAAACAAAACTTTTGAAAATAAGTAATTCTGATAGTTCTCGAGATAATCTAAGATCTAATGAAATAATAAAGTATGTAAAAGAAAACTGTATCATAACATTTTTTTGTTACAGTCTTTAGAAACTACAAACTTTAACTTATGTCCAACATACACAATTAGAACTAATATTAAATTTCAAATACAGCAATACTCAATTAGAAGAAAGTTTCCAAAAATTCTGAAAGTTATTTAAAAATTTACTGTAATAATTTCAATTAAAATGGAATTATATGTTGTCCACCATGCAATATGAGGATGAAAGGTGACTTTAATTTATCCAACTATTACAGACTCAAAATAATTCTGAAACTATTAATATAATTTAAAAAGTATCAAAAATTTAATTAATTAAAATGCTATCTTAAAGAAAATTATTAAATTTATTATGAGATTAATAGAAACAAGGTATTGTTCACAAACAGCTGGTATCAGACCTGAGCCAAATGCTCCTAATCTGCAGATGGCCACCGAAAATATGTTCAAGAATTCAACTTATACCAAACACTCCACATCTTAAAAAACTTAATTAAATCCTAAGATACAGAGATTAGTAAAGATAAAAGTATTCAGTTCAATGATTAGTTTTTTACTTGTAAGTAAAATATAAGTATTTTAAAATCCTGGTAATGTTTTTTATGAAAAGGATGTCCACTCTAATCATGGCCCAATAGCCAATTTCTAAACCGTAAGAGATAGGCATATGCTTCCACCTGGAAAATTGATTTAAATATCGAAATGAATTATATTTTATATTATTTGAGTCAATAAATGTATTGCCAAAAAAATTATGAAGTTCTAAATTTTTATACAGCCACCACCCACACCGTCCTAATAATCATATTTAGCAAAATATTCTTGACACACTAAAATTTTAAACAAAAAAAGTTCCACTCTTCTACGATTAAAACTGACCAAGTTATGAAGCTTTAAATTTCATAATTTTAAATCAATCAGTTGGCCACATCGAGTAAGAGATGCTGATAGATTTTCCTCGAGGCAGCCAGTGATATTCAAAGCTCCATAACTCAGTCGGTTTTAGTCACAGAAAATTGGAACTTTTTTTGTTTAAAATTTTAGTGTGTCAAGAATATTTTACTAAAGCTGATTAACTAGAAAATTTGTGCCCATATAAGATGGGCTTTTTAGCTTGCCAACAATATCTCAGATTTGATTGTCACAGATTTACTAACGAAAGTTGAAGAAAATCTCATGTAGATTGCTAGAGTGCTTAAGAAATAAAAAGAGAATGAAAAACAGAACTGATGAATAAACTGGTATTACTCCATATTTGTTTTCTATATACAAACCTATATTTCTAGCATACACATAACTTTTGATTTGTGTCAATACCCTGTGTTTCAACTTGACTTTCAGAAAAATAGAGAGATTGATTTACAATATCCTGACTTTAATGCTGATGAATACATTCACAGTATTCTGAAAAAAAATGCAAGGTGTTTTTGCCTTTATTCTTGAGTTTCCTTCTCTTCTTCTACAATGTATTCATTATCTGCAGCACACATCCTGTTTAATGTCTCTTGGCTTTGTCTCGCCCTCCATTGTGCAAATCTCTCTTACTAATCTTTGTTTCCTTGCAGTTGGATCTTTCTCTATCCATATTGTTTACCAACACTCAAATCAAAACTAATCACTAAATCTTTATAACATTTATGACACTTTAAACATTTTCCTTTTAAATATTCAATTCAAAAATTAATTACATAAAAGGAAGAAAATATCGTAAAAACCATTGGAATAGAGAAACCTCAAAATACAGGAACGGCCGAGTTTCTCTTTCAAAAATAAGGGAAATTCACTTCCCCTCTCAAAAACCACAATGACAACTGGTACTCTCCAAATTCTAAGAAATCGTTCCCCAGTTTCCCAAACCCTTCTGGGCGAGCCACTCTAACGGGAAAAAAAAAAAAAAAAAAAAAGAACACTGTGGGTGTGAAATCAATCGCACTGCGTGTGGTCTGAATCTCCTTTGGCACGTAACCACGTCCACATTCCTGAACATTAGCAACTTTGCACAGCTTTAATATTATATATAGGACCGGGGGCTGTATAAAAATTTTAGACTTCGTAATTTTTTTAGCAGCGAACTTATTAACTCAATTAATATAAAATATAAATCTTTACTTAAAACATTTTTTGAATCGGGAATATATGTCCATCTTTTACTTATCTTAAAGGTTTAGAAATTAGCCATTGAGCCATGATTAGAGAGGACACACTGTATAGGTATCTTTTTTTATTCATGAACAATTATTTCATTCAGGAAAATATCCCTTTCAGCCGAGAATTTTGAGACAAATCTTTGTTTCAGAAAAATATTTACGATTTTAAATGAAAATATGCTGAAATATGAAGTTTTTTGTAACTTTGGTGACCAATAGAAACCTTGAATTGCCACCGATTTTAAGCTTACCTTCAGATAATTTTTGTACAAATATTTAAAAATAGACTTACCAATATATTCATCTGTCACATCTGCATCTGATTCATTCAATACATTTATTAAGAGGACAGCTAAATCTGAGCCACTATTATGCTGTGGAGGGAAAAAGAATGAAAAACTGAAATCCATTCATCTTTTCTGCAAAATATTATTGGTAGCCAATAACTTATTAAAAAAGAATTGTGTTCTTAAATTTCAAGGAGAACTTTTCTTAAACTAATCATATTGTATGAAAAATAAAGAATATTAAGGTAAGTGCCCCAGTAGTGGGCCATGTACCAGTAGTAGGCCACTTGAATTTTTTAGTTGAAAAACAAGAAATTTCAACATTCCAATGAGATAAGAGATCTGCCTCTGATAGGCTGAAACCCTTTTCAACTAAATACCAAAGGCACAGCCTTCATTTCCTGTTTAGTTAGGAGCTAGAAAGTTTGTTGCTAAAGTTGGTCTCTGAGAGAAGCATTTTAAGCCTATTCTTAGTGATTTCCTTAAGAGGCAACTCTTCATTCAAATGTTTTTTTAGCATACATTCTATTTGTTTTTAAAATGAATTGTTATTGATATTATTTGATTATATACTGAATGTATTATAAACTATCATTAAATTAAATAATATTAATAATTTATGGATAGTGAAGGGTGGTCCACTTTTGGATCAATGTTTTACTAAATGCTCCAGTAGTGGGCCTACTGGAGCACATGCTTTCCCTCAAATAGACTGTTTTGTTATGTTTAAAAAAAGTTTATATCTTGTAAAATCTTTTTATATAATTGGATTTGCTTTATTTTTATCAGAACCAGTAGTGGGCCACATGGCCCACTTCTGATACACTAATGGCTCACTATGGAACATTCTGACCAATTACTTAATAAATATTTTATAATATTGACCATTGAATTTGCATTTTGGAACAATGGAATGGAGAGAAAAACATTATTCGGAAGACAACTTAATAGCTGCCATTAATGAGGTAGAAAAGGGGCATAGCATTCTCTCAGTTGCTAAAAAATACTATAAATCTACAAAGAACAAAAAGGATTTTGTGATTTTTGAAAACGATTTACTCAACATAAAATATCAAGATTTAATATCCATAATGCCCTAACCAGAACTTAAAATGAAAGATTGACAATTAGCATATACCTTTAATAAAAAATTGGCTGTTAGAGAAAAAATGTAAATCTCATGCGACTAGAATCTATAAATAAAAGATTTCATCTATATCAAGCCATTTTTATTGTATTTTTTATAGTGTATAATGTTAATGTATTGTTATTATTACTAGATAACGATTTTATTCTTTTTTCTTTAACACATTTGACAAATCTGGGTGGCCCACTTTTGGTATGCCCACTACTGGTACATCAAAAGTTTGCTCTGCCCACTTCTGGTGCATAGGAGTGATGTAATTTTTTAATTTTGAAAAAATTATATGACAATTATTTTGATATTTCGGGTGATTATTATTTTAGAAAAGAGTTTGAACAACCATAAAAAAATATAGATTAGCAAAACTTTTCTAAAGTTTAGATGATAATTGAGGAAATACCCTTAAGTGGCCCACTACTGGAGCGTTTACCTTAATATCTAACTTAAATAAATAGGATAAAAAAAAATTAGAATCTTGTTGGAAGCAATTAATTAAATCTAAAAACATTTAAATCAAATAATAAATAAAAAAAGATTAATTTTTCAGATACCTGGTTGTGTGTAAAAAAGAGAACTGATCCTTCATATAATAATGTTATTAGTTCTTCATACTTCTTCTGAGAAAGATACCTGCACAATCAAAATAGATGATTTAATTTCAAAGAAAATCCAAAAACAGATGGACACACAAGTACAATTTGATACAATATCAGTTCATCAATTAAAAACTTTCAAAACACAAATGTGTATGAAAAAAATCTTTGAAACACCATCGCTACTTTACGAAAAAATGGAATTCATTAATCATCAATCCAATTATATCACTGACTGAATAATACAGTAACTGAATAATATAAATAGTGGTATCTGTTAGTAATACAGTAGAAGTAGTAAGTCTATATATCCTTTTCAGACTGGAAAACTTTTCATCTTTAAATTTAATTTCTTTTCAGTTAATAGGTAGTCTCTGATCCTATTAGCACTGTAAAAAATTTAAAAAATTTAGCACCCTCCTGAAGTGCAGGGTAACCTGTACAATTGTGCAGATTAGGCTTTTTCTATGTAAACATCAACCCTTATAATTTCATGTATTTTTATTTAAAAATCACATATTTTTTTAATTGAACGTTTCTCATTCAGGGTTCGTACACATTTCCTTAAAAGAAAATCAAGGACTTTTAAGGACTAAAAAAAACCCAAAAAATAAGGACCTCTAAATTGAATAAACTTAACGAATTGTTGCACGCATTTTTTTTAAATAAAATCTCATTTTTGCAAATTCAACCTATTAGTTGATAAATTATAATATAAAACATAGAAGATACATTACAAATTTAACACAACAAAACTCCTAAAAATATGAGCTAATAAATTGATGGAAAAAAAACCCCATGAAACTGGTAATCAAATTAAATGTTTTAATTCCAAACTTTTTTCATTCAATTTTACATCCAAGGTATTTATTTTAATTTCTTTTTCAGAAATTGTTTTCCTTAGTTCATGCGATTGAATAAATAAATTTATGTCCTTTGACTTTTCAGCCTCATTAGCTAAGTCATTTGCTTTCTCATTTGTTTGGTGCATGTCCGTTTGGAGGAACATTTTCTTTTGTTTTAAAAAATCTATTTCTTCCTCTAGAGCTTTTCGTTTCAATTGTTTTGTTTCAGTCTTTTCTTTGGATCTTTCACTTTCTAAATACTGCATGTATTTTGCACTGAGGTGCAGGCGTCCTCATTTCTTTAGTAATTTTTAAGTCATAAATAGCCCCAGACAGCTTAATAAATTCATGATTTACATGCTGGAAAATATATGAAGCATCTTTTAAATTTTCTATTTCCAGGGCCTTGTTCACCGAAAAACCTCATTGTCCATGTGACAGTATTAATACCATTTTGATAATCTTCCAAACTTTTTCATAATGATTATTGCTAAAATAAGTTTGTAAAAAATTATCAAGGGAATCACTCTTTGGATTGAAAGAAGTAAATTCAAATGAATTTGGATTTACAATATTTAACAGAAGATCTGCATAGAGTAACAAAATTTCGTCGCAATCTTTTCCCAAAATACGTTTATTTTGCGACAATACAATTAATACCTTTTTCATTTTTTCCTGTGCTTTTTCGGGATATCCAGCCATTACTCGTGGATCAATGCAAATCGCAGGTCATACTAGTGCGTAATTCACAGGACATTTCTGCAAGAAATGTTTTATCATTGTTATTATGTTTTTCCGACTATCCTGTCTGAGTGTGAAAACATCCTTGTCTGCTAATTCCTTATTTTTTATCTTTTCTTTTATTATTTGCTCTGCAGCAAATCTTAAATACACTTAACATTTATCATTATAAAAGTTTGGGTCACTGAAGTTGAATTTGCATAAAGTCTCAGGTTTCTCAATTCTTTCATTCTCTGGTTTCAAAATTTTGAATTGTTGAATGCAATCATTAACAAGTTTTAAAAGCATCACCAGCAAAAAATGGAAGTAAAGGTTTATCACTTTGATACTGTTCTAAAAATGATAACAGCACTTTTGACAATCATTCCTATGGAACAATGGACCAATAAAGGCCATCTGTAACTCCTTCCTTATTTCCCAAAGTGTATGCGATGGATATGGATTCGTAGAACGCAAGCAGTGTCGTCCCTCCACCCCCACAGCATTCCGCGAGAGCCACGTCGACCGAGATTAGAGCCACTGAGAAGGAGGAATTAGAAAAACGATAATCGGTGAAATTTTAAATTTTTTAATAATGGTAGAGTAAAAAGTAAGGACTTTTAAGGACGCGTACGAACTCTGTCATTATTACAGGAAAAAAATATCTAACTATTGTAACTAAGAATAGCAATTTATAATTTCTAGAAAAAAAAAAAATAAAGATACTGTCAAGTAAAATGAAAATACTTGAAGCAATTCTTAGCTCTGGAAATACATAAATACACATTTCTCACAATGTGTTTTTGAAACACTTCTACAGTCTTGATAACTGTACTTACAAGGCCATTTTTTGTAGGTTTATGAAACTTCAGAGATCATGCAAAATCAGGTTGTTAATTTTTCATTCTTTCTTGTGCGACAGAAATCACAGTGTCTTCTTGGATCTGTCCGAGGGTCCCCTTCAAATTACTGTTGCCTGTTCCTATTGCAAATCTACCCGTTTCCATTAGGCAATGTCTATTGTATATAGCTTCATTCCGGATACTGAATATATTCAAGAGAAAGTCCATGCAGCTTTTCTTCACGAGATAATTTAGGACTGACGGAGTTTTTCCAGATGTGCATTCTGCTGAAATTAGTGTCCATTTGACAGGCTTTTATATGTACCTTCTTTGTCGCAACTGAATAATTACAAATAAATGTACTGACAACAAATTCCTGTTGCTGCGCCTCTAATAAACCACCTAGGAGGATAGGGTTTTACCAACAGAAAGTGGGTAGCCTAAAGCTTTCAAAAAGAGATCCATAAAAATACTATAGAAGAGCTTGTTAGATTTGAGTGCCGATTCTGGGAAATTTCTGTTACAATTACATAGATATACATTTGGGCATTTGAAGAAAATGACCTAGGTGACCAATTTTATGCTTCAGATGTAACCGGGAAATAACAAAATGATTATGAAAGTCGTGGAAGGGTCTCGGGGGAAAACTCAGGACCATGGGGGGGGCATATGTCGTCCCACCCACTTGTGGAAAAGCTAAAAGAAAAAGAAAAAAACTTTATATATGACATATTTTATTGTCAGGTGATAAGACATCAACTAGGTTTTTAAGCTATTTTTTTTTTAATATAGTGCCCCTTTAAAGGGTTAACACTGAAAGTGCAAGGTTGTGTGGACAATGAAATATTACACTTAACAAGAAAAAAATTAACTCTTTTAAATTACATATTTTCGATTTTTCACTTATTTCATCATTAAATTTAAAAATTGATATTTAAGCAATTAAAAATATAGTAATAATTATGACAGATAAGTAATTGAAATGTTTCGCGCGCATTTGTTACCAACAGATTGAATTAATTGAAATACATGCTGTCTCTGCCATATATTGACAAAAAAAAAAGATAAGTACTGTTGATATTCTGGAAAACAGAACAGTCGTTTTTTCGGGCATTTATTACATGCATCTATCCAGGAAGCAGAAATACTAGTTAATATCTAACCCACACAATCATGCAAGCTAGGACTTAAAAGATATAGTAGTACAGTTATACATGGAAGTCAAGTCTCACATTACTTATATGTCAAAAAACCATAAATAATTTTTTTAACAATACACAGAATGCAGTAAAAGATTAAACAGTATAAAACTTTATTTAAAAATGAAAAAGTATAATTATTTCCAACATAACTGTTCCTACCAATAAGTGATATAAAGTACGGAAGAGAAATAAAATATTTTCTCCAGGAGAACACTTTATTTTGTCAGTGACAATAAAAGGAATTTTATAGTGTTAATGCCTACCATTTTAATAAAAGAGAATGTGTGTCTGTAGCTGCTTTACAGGGAAGACTGACTGATGTTCAGCTATCAAATTTGGCACATATTTTTTTAAAGGATACAAAAGTATTGCTCAAAACAATTTTTTGAAATTTTAATTAAATAAAAATTAAACAAAATATTAAAAATTTTAGCAATAACTTTTGAAAATATTATCACATAAAAATTATTTTCAGACCACCTTTAAAATGCAAAATAGTATCTTCAATTAATGCTGTCTAATTTTTTCCCCTAATTTAAATTTTTTTTCAAGAATATTATAATGCATAATTTACAATAAAACTTTTCCTTGTTGTAATGAAATTCAAACTATTTCCATTATTAATATAAGTATTTAATTACAGTGAAACATTTCCAGAGAAGCAAAAATATAGTTTTCATGGTTAGCTCTATAATATTTCCAGCAGCTAACCATATATTACCAAAATTCCTTAAAAGCACACAATAAAAAAGTACAATTTTTTCTGTAAAATAACCTCTATTAAGGAACACTCCAACTCCTCTGTTGGTTGTCCATTCAACAATAACGTAATACATTTTTTTCCTCTTAAAATTTTTTTTAAGAGAAAAGGAAGGAAAGAGAGAACAAAAAATTAATACACATAAGAAATCAGATAAAAAATAATCATTCCTTTCCAAAAGCGAACTTCTTCTACTACCGGGGTTGCGCAATCAAGAGTTCATTTGTGCCTTTCAGGCATTGATTCAGATTCAAAGAAGTTGACGATATGGCTTGCATCCATCAGCAAATGAAACTTTCAATTCTACAAACTTCATGAAAAATAGATGATACCGTTAGCCTTTCCTAAACAACTACCGATGAAATGGTTAGGGATTTATTTTCCCAATTAAAAAAAAAAAACTAAACTGAAAAAGTTATCTCCAAAAAAAGCTGAAAGATCCAAGCAACACAAGTATATATATATATATATTTTTAAAAAACTAAGGTTGGTATGTAGAAGCTAGAACACACGCGATTTCGTCACCAATATGGTTACCTGAGGAATCAAGCACATTAGTTCCATTGTTAACCCATCGGCTAGATCGCTTACGTCATGGCAAATGTTTTGTGTTCGAGTTGTTCACATACTACATGGATTTTTATAAAGCTTACAATATTTATTAAATAAAATATATTTTAATTAAGATGATTTCAATTAGTTAAAAAATGACAAATAGAACTTGGGTTTATTTAGTGATTACATATTTTCCAATCACATAATTGAGAGATTTTTTCTTTGCCTTATAATAAAAATCGTTTGCATGGAATTTTTGAAGTTGCTTGGTCATATTTTGGAATTCGTCATTTGGAATGCTGTCTTCACCAGTGCGATGGTTTCCTTGATACGCCACATTGTTCATTTTTCTTTTTCATATATTAAGAGCATTTCCTCCCAAGTGCAAATATTAGAACCAAGTCTTAACTTTTTACTATTACAGTAACTGCCACTAATAAAATCACTGGATTATAAAATCAGCCACTTTTTAAAATCAAATCTGCAAGAACAGAATCATTACAATATCAAAACATCTTAAAACCATCCTTCAATAAAATCATTATCAACGTTTTATAAATTCAAGCTTTTGGAGGGCAAATGTTTAAAAATTTTTAAAAAATCATGCTTTTTTTTGTCTGAATAGTACTAGAATATTCTTTCTTTTGAAGTTTTGAAAGATATGTAGCATATAGATAACAAATTCCAGTCTGCAACCTACAAACAAAAGAAACAAAGCTGCAGGTGTGGATTACACTTCTTGGAGATCAGGATTCATAAGATATTTTAAGTTTCATTATAGAAAAACTATTGTTCAATAAATAATCAAACACATTGACTCTCACAACTCTTCAGATTCTTTAACCGTGAACAAACTTTCAAAATCACTTTCTATTTTGGATTCGATGCATACAATTCGCAATGCATGAGACATTGTTTCGTCCAGAACAATATCAAACTGCTACAAAAAGTGTGGACTAAACATTGCTGATGACCTCACAGAGGAAATAATCATCAATGAATAAGGAGGAAGGGATGAAACTTTTTTACGATATGTATCAATAGATGATAATTTGCAAACATCGGGAGAGAAATCTGACTATGAAATTGCAACAGATATCATAAATTCTACAGTTATGTCAAACCAAGAAGTGGAGGAATCGGTCTCAAAAGATGATGAAATCGCAGTGCCAAACTTGCCCTCTTCAACAGATGTCAGAAATGTGCTTGATGTTTTACGATGCACTTTAGTGCAAAGAGGAGGTAATATTGAAAGTTAAAAAACCTTTTATAAACTTTCAAACGATGTTAACTCTTTAATTTCAAATTCTGCTAACCAAACAATATGCCAAAATTTCAAGACCCTTCTGTAAATAAAAAAATGTAGCTCATGTTTAATTAAAATATCAAATGTGAATTAAAAACAGTTAAAATAAAATATAAATGTAGTAATTAATTTAGCTTTTAGTTTATTTGTAAAGTTTAACTTTTAAACCATTTATTTTTTCTAAGTGTAGATATGCCGGTTTATAAAATCAGCCACTTTATAAAATCAAATGTCCTCAGAACAAATGTAATTTTAATAAGCGGTGGGCATTGTACTTGTTTTGAAGAACATTTGCCCTTAGCAGCTTTAAGGGCAAATGTTCTGCTGCTTCATTAGATTAATTAAAAGAAGCTGATTCGGTACATTCACTAAGCTAGCGAAGCCGCTGATGTTTTTGTAAGTTAAAAAAATTTGCCTGGTGCCCACATCAGATGCCGCAGGCATCATGATCACAATTTCTCCTGCTTCATTAGAATAATTAAAAGTAACAGATTTCTTACGGGTGAATATTAGGAAAAGTGCCAATTTGTGTCCCAGATAAGTTTATGAAACACTTCCAATTAAAAACCCAAGAAATATTTTTTTTCATATAGTAAACTTCGTTTTACATTCAATCCATGACAAAATTTTCAAGTTTTACTTTTAATTTATGACAAGGGAATTTTTTTTATTGCTTCAAAATCAGATCGGTAACGTGTCCCAGGTACGAATCGCGATCTTTAAAAAAATCCTGTGCGTTATAAAACATCGCGGCAAAAACAAGTATCGGCGAAAACAATGTATTTTATGTTTATTTATAAATATTGACTCCCATGTTTTAGAAAATATAAATGTACATCGAAAAAAAAACGTAATATATGCTTGTCCCAAGTTTTCGTATCAGATCGGTAACGCCGAATTCCGGGATGTTATTTCCTATCAAAACATTTAAATTGGCGCCAACTGATTGCGTGTGATGAAACCCCTTTGTGTAATGTGCAAATTTCAGTTGAAAGTTCCGACTTCAGTTTCATAGAATTACAGGTAAGATTTTTTCAATCTTTATTTTTCTGTGTCTACCAAATGAAAGATCAGGTCGGTAACGCAAATTGAAAAGCAAAATTAATTAATTTTTTTATTTATTTTTGTATGATAAAAACGAATTTATTGACATGAACATAATAATGCGTTTTTAGGTTTCGAATCTTTAATTAGCGATGTTTAGCTAACAAAATACGGGAAAATCGTCAGATCTGTAACAATCAGATCGGTAACATTGAAATAGAAATCATTTGTTACAGAACTGATGCTTGCGTTACCGATGTTTTCCCACAGTTAGTTTTTCGTGTTATGCGTTTCTAGAGTTAATTTTTGCAGTGTAAGATGAGTTTAAATGCATCTCTGTAACTGAAAAACTTTCCAATGTTTTTAAATTAGTTTAATTTCTTAAAATCTGTTTCAAAAACATTATTTTCTCCCCAAAATATGAGTTTCCAAACAAATTAATGTCCGTTTTTTTTTTTGTATCGATCTCTGGATCTTCGTTCGTAAAGACTGTTCCAACAATATAACTTTGCATAACTTTTAAATATTCAATTTATTAAATGATTTTGTGCAAGCGCCCCCCCCTTCCAAATTCTGATTGTCCTGAATTAGTTTCGTTTTTTAAACCTGTTTTGAGAATGATTTTATTTTATTTTGATTTTAAAAATTAACTTATCTGTTTGCATGGAATAGAATTTCTTACCTTTAATTAATGAGTTACTAATTTTATTATTTATGTTTAAAAAATTACACAAGCTGTACAAATATTAATTTATTCTAAATAATAATTCTTCCCTCTTTTTAAACATAAAAGCTCATAAAAGCTAGTGTAAGTATTTAATTTTTTTTTTTACTTTCAGTTAATACTTTTTACAAAAGTATGGATAAATTAAAGAAAAGCTCAGGAAATACAAAAAAAAAAAAAAAAACCCACTTAAAGAAATTGAGAAAAGGCGACAAGATTGTCGTGACAGTGTCAGGAAATGTAGAGAAAACATGTCAGAAGAGAAGAAAGCTCAGAAAAGAGAAAAAGACAGAGTATAAAAAAGAAATGAGGGAGAAGGGTGTAATTAAAAGTATAAGCAACCTTTCCAATAGACAACAATACATTAGACGAAAACAATGGAAGAAAGATTCACGTAATTACAGAAGGCGAAAGTCTTTGCAGCAAGCTAAAGGAACGCGTGTTGGGAGCAGAGGGTCTCCACGGATTCAGTCTGGCAGAAAAGCAGCAAAACACATTTATAGTTCTTTGAGGTATAAGTTGCAATCTATGATTACTAAATCTCTTAAACAAGCTAGGAAAATTGATAATTTAAGAAAAGAAAATTATCGCTTAAAATCCAAAGATAAATCAAAATGTTCATTGTCCCCTGCCACAAAAGTGCGCAAACTAATTGGTAGAAAAAAGATGTCACCAGAAATAAGGAAGAATTTACTTCTTAACTTTGCTTTTATGTCAGGTCTAGAAGAAAATAAAAAAGTTTTCAAAAAAGAAAAAGAAAGAAGCTTATTTGCTACACGGGTTTCAAATAAAATTATAAAAAAGTATCAAATGATAGGTCAACTTAAAAATTTAGCTTCCAACAAAAATTACAAAAAAGCATTAGAAACAAAGAAGATGCATTTCAAAAGATCATACAAAGGTCAGAAGAATTTGAC
>BGPR01000142.1:443195-564421 GCA_013235015.1 Araneus ventricosus | reverse complement strand
AAAAAAAAAAAAAAAAAAAAAAACCCACTTAAAGAAATTGAGAAAAGGCGACAAGATTGTCGTGACAGTGTCAGGAAATGTAGAGAAAACATGTCAGAAGAGAAGAAAGCTCAGAAAAGAGAAAAAGACAGAGTATAAAAAAGAAATGAGGGAGAAGGGTGTAATTAAAAGTATAAGCAACCTTTCCAATAGACAACAATACATTAGACGAAAACAATGGAAGAAAGATTCACGTAATTACAGAAGGCGAAAGTCTTTGCAGCAAGCTAAAGGAACGCGTGTTGGGAGCAGAGGGTCTCCACGGATTCAGTCTGGCAGAAAAGCAGCAAAACACATTTATAGTTCTTTGAGGTATAAGTTGCAATCTATGATTACTAAATCTCTTAAACAAGCTAGGAAAATTGATAATTTAAGAAAAGAAAATTATCGCTTAAAATCCAAAGATAAATCAAAATGTTCATTGTCCCCTGCCACAAAAGTGCGCAAACTAATTGGTAGAAAAAAGATGTCACCAGAAATAAGGAAGAATTTACTTCTTAACTTTGCTTTTATGTCAGGTCTAGAAGAAAATAAAAAAGTTTTCAAAAAAGAAAAAGAAAGAAGCTTATTTGCTACACGGGTTTCAAATAAAATTATAAAAAAGTATCAAATGATAGGTCAACTTAAAAATTTAGCTTCCAACAAAAATTACAAAAAAGCATTAGAAACAAAGAAGATGCATTTCAAAAGATCATACAAAGGTCAGAAGAATTTGACTGAAGTAAGAAAATCAGTCCAGAAATTTCTTGAAGATGATTTGCATATTTGCATGTGCCCTGGCACAAATTGAATAAATTCTACTATATATATTTTTTTACTTTGTTTTATAATGCAATTCCAATTCTGTGTTCATGCTATTTACCTTAAAAGATTTTAAGATAATTCGAATTGTAAATTGAAGTACTCAGATGTATATTCTTCAGATAGCTTTACTGATACAGATTCAGATTCTAACAATCCTCCGGCTAATGCTATCAAAAATATTTTTCAAAATGATTATGTTGTCATAAAATTAGCAGGAAAGAAAAGTGTGAGGTTTTATGTTGGTGTGATCATTTCTCAGGATGCATTTGATGAGTACACTGTAAAATTTATGAGAAAATGTGAAAAAGACAAATTTACTTTCCCCGAAAATGATGACATTGCAGAAGTTGACTCGTCCAATATTGTCAATGTATTATCTCAGCCATCTTTAAACAAAAGGGAACAATATGTGTTTAATGAAAACTTGGAACATTATAATTTAACTTAAATTTTGTACTTAATTTATGATACAAGAGCTAAATTTGCTAATACAGTAAAAAAATATTAAGATTTAAGTGTTTGTTTCATTCCAGTGTTTTTATTCAAGTGTTATTTCCCCTCAATCTATTATAAATAGTTTATAATTGAGATAATTAATTTCATTATCAAAAAATCTTTTTAAATTGAAATTTTCAGTACGACAATTTTTTATAATATAATTTTAAATATATTAATATTAATTATAATTCATATATAATTATTACATATATTTATATTATATTACCTATATAAATTATACAGGTAATGTATTATGCACAAGTTAAACATGGAATCTGCAACATTTGTCAGATCTGTAACATTCGCATCAGATCTGTAACAGTCTAGAAAAATAACCCCCCGAAAATGGGGGTAAATGTTCCCCTTGACCTCGCCCCTAATTTTTAAAAAAATCTGTTACTAATGTGTGATTAAAATACACCATTAATTTCATTCACTAAAAATCTTCAAAAATTGAAATTTCCCATATTCAATTTGGCACTTTTCCTAATATTCACCCTTACATTCAATGAGCTAGGAAAGCTGGTAGTTCTGTTGAAATTCTACATTTAAAACGGGAGATAGTGCAATGGCAAACCACAAATGCAATGGGTTTGAAAAAAAGATTAAACTTTAAATGATTAACTTTTAACTGTGACTGATGTACATTTGTTTACCATTGGCATCCATCTTGCTTTGGCGACTTGGCACTCTGACGCCGTTTTAATAAGACTGTGTTCCAACTCGTAGATTTCAACAAAAACTAGAATTGTTTGAATAATTATATGAAATTTTTATTTTATTTGTTCTTAGAATTTAATTTATCATAAATAACAAATTAGGATTTGCTTTAACATGTATTTTATACTTTCAAATAGGAAGCCCTTTAGAGTGGCCAATTTTCCTTGGAACGGTTGGTAATTGCTGTAGAGGTTTCATTGTAATACAGTTGATTGACAATGAAGGAAAATTTTTATTTAACTGATTAAATAAAGTGCATTTTATTTTGCTTTAGGTGCTGCTACATCTAAAATTCTCAATAATTTTTTGGGGGAATTGAACATATCAATAACAGCTTTTTATTAAGCGACTTAATTGACAACTTAAGTTACATGTATATTTCTATCTCTAATTTTATGTGGGTTTCATGAAGTCCTCAGAATTAATTTGAATGATTTAGCACAAAAACATTAAAATCTGCCGGTTGGTATCTAAAAGTTGGAACACATGTGATTTCGTAGCCAATATAGTTACCTGAGGAATTGAGCGGATTAGTTCCATTGACTAGATCGCTTACATCATGGCAAGCGTTTCGCGTTTTTGAGTTGTTTACATACTATGTGGATTTTTATACACTTAAAAATATTTATTAAATATTTAATTACATAATAAAATATATTTTATTTAGGATGAATTCAATTAGTAAAAAAATGACAAATAGCACTTAGGTTTATTTAGTGATTATTTTTTCCGATCACATAATTGAGATGTTTTCTTTGCCTTATAATAAAAATCGTTTGCATGGAACTTTAGATGTTGCTTGGTCATATATTGGAATTTATCATTTGGAATGCTGTTCTTCACCTACGCGATGGTTTCCTTGATGTGCTGTATTTTTCTTTTTCATATATTTAGAGTGTTTCCTCCCAAGTGCAAATATTAGAACCGAGTCGAGTAAGTCTTAATTTTTACTATTACTTGTTCTGAAGAACATTTGCTTTACTACTTTGCTGCTATGGGCAAATGTTCTGCTGCTCCATTAGATTAATTAAAAGAAGCTGATTCGGTACATTCACTAAGCTAGTGAAGCTACTAGGATCCAGCTTTGCTGAAAGCGAAGCCGCTGATGTTTTTGTAAGTAAAAAAAATTTGCCTGGTGCTCACTTCAGATGCCGCAGGCATCCTGATCACAATTTCACCTGCTTCATTACAATAATTAAAAGTAACAGATTCCTTACATTCAATGAGCTAGGAAAGCTAGTACTTCTGATGAAATTCTACATTTAAAACGGGAGATAGTGCAACGACAAACAGGTTCAAAAAGTGATTCAACTTTAAATGATTAACTTTTAACTGTGACCGATGCACGTTTACCATTCATCCATCTTGCTTTGGCGACTTGGTGCCGTTTTAATTATAACATGTTCCAACTTGTAGAATTCAACTAATCTGCCAAATAGTTAAGATGTAATATTTGTACACATCAGCTTACAGTTATAAAAATGAAATAAAAATTAATCAAACAATGAAATATCCCACAATACAGAGACAAATCTCGAATATATTTTTCCCACTCCACATCAGTTCAAGCTCTAGCTTCTCATACTAAATATTTATGCAACAATTTATTTAAAGAATATCCAATTATATACTGTGTAAAACAATGAATTTGGTTAAATATTGAACAAAAAAAAACTGTTCACAAAATATTAATTCTACATTATTGTGAAGCAGTTTTTCTAAAAAATTATTCTAAGTTAATTTTGAATATTTGAGAGCATAAAAGTATCCATACAGCATTTAATTCATTTCAAAGAAATCCGGATTCAAGGATATTTAAATATTAATTTCCACATGCAAAAGTAGAAAAATATTCTCTCGGCAGTATTTCAACAATGTAATCAAAGCAAAATTACAGTAAAGTAAACATTCCAAGTGCAAGCCAGATTCAAGTCATAAAAAAAGGGAGACAAAATCAAATTTCAGTCATATTGATGAATTTGTTAAAGTTGAAGATAATTTTTATTTGTTTACCAGGAACAAAAAAAAAATCAGTAAAAGAAATATTTATTATTTAAATGTCAAGTGGAAATTTTTAAAATATCTAATCCTTCAATCGGAACATTACAACAGTTTATTCACACGTATAAGACATTTTCAGTTTAATAATAAGCTTAATTTCATTGTCTGAACATGTCTTTTTTAAAAGCATAATTAAATGTAACAAGATTTCACGATATATTACGTTTGACATACGATTTCTACAATGCATAGGTTAGAACTTCCTTTTCCGAAAACCAAAATTAAATATGCATCACAATAATATTTATGCAATATGAAATTAACGAATATAATTTTCCAAGGATTCTAGGTACGTTTTAACCAAAACTTCCGGTTGCCTTGCTTAGAATAACATAGGCTTAGTACAGACATCCGTATCTTACCTAAAATTAAGTGTCCTATACATTTGATGAGCCTCGTAATATTGACCTAATTCTATGTTAGTCTGCAATTTTTTCATTACTCTTTCTGTTCCCTGACCTCTTAACTTTTTCGCCATGATTTCTTCTACTTGAATAATTACTGCGATTTAAATAGAGATGAAGTCAAAAAACGAACAGACGACGAGAAATAAAGTAAACATCGATTCAACCCAATGAGGATTTGGAAAGGCTTGAGTTGAGTGAATTGGAAACTGCTGTTGTAAGTTACATAAAGTTTAGTTTCACAAAAATAAGAAGATGGGACATTTTTGGATATTAGTATATGAAGATTCGCCACATAGTCGACCCAAATAGTAAAGTTAATAATTTTTTCTGTGGTAAAATTTACAAAAATGATAAAATATGCAGAATTTTGTAACAACTAAACTAATTTTCGATGACGATTATTGTGCTGTGCTGTGAGTGGATGTGTTTTCTTTCCGTCCCGTTTTCGGATCGTGTCTGCTACTTTTGATATTTTAACCTGTACACACTTGTGTATGGGTAATTCTCTTATGTTTTATAAATGTTCAAGACATGGCTGTTACCAGATATTCAAATAAAAAATCTAATGTGAGAATTCCTGTATCATATGTTATTTCTAGTCTGATATTTCCATTATTTTTTATTTCTGTTAGTTTATCTTGATGCTGTGTTACATTTATCACATAACAACCAGGTAAGAGGGATTAAGTGTCTCATTTTTCTTTATTCTTAAAAAAATTTGGATGAAATAATATTTTGTGTGAATTACCGTTACTAGTTAGATATTTTCCATAAAATATGTATCTGTCATTTAATGAATTCTAGTGCACAAGAACTGAAATTTCACTTTTGCTTGTATAGGAACTAAGGAGTGAATTGATGTTAACCATATTTACCTCTTTATCCTCACATTTTTATTTACTTTTAGTATACATTGCAATATTAACTTCTCATAAGTATGCAATGTATAGTGATGTATCTATATGTGCTTTATTCAAAAATGTTTAAAATAGTGAAGAATTTGAGATATGAACTCATTTGATATCTGAATAAACTGCATTCTCTCGTCTGCTGTTTATTTTCCTTATATTTGGTTTTTAAAGCTATTCATTCGTGTATGGTTGGTATGAAAGTTGTCTCGTTTCTGGTTAGTTTTGTAACATAATAATAAGTGTGGACATTAAATAAGTTTATGAGTTCATTTGGCAGTAACATGAGTGTTATTTTTTGTTTTTATTTCATGTATTTCATAGCATCCTCTATCATACGTAGATATCGTGGCTGTTATTCAAACTGATAATAAAAAATGCTCATTATCATGAATTGAAATTTTCAGTTAGTTTTCAAATATATAATATGTTTATGAAGCTTGGAGAGCATAAAATTTGTATTAATTGCTATTTATCACAAGATTAAGTTTTACCACGCATATTAAATTACAAGTTAACCTCTTAACTGATGAGGGCTTATAACTATTCATTTTCTAAATACCTACATCTGTAATTTATTGCTAGAATAACTTTGCCTACTGCTTTGGAATGCAATAAATTGACCTTAAACAGGAGTTTGCCTCGGACATGTCCATGTCATAGAAAAAGGGAAAGGGATGTTACTGTGAAGGTGATAATAAAAATGGATAAGTTATCTCTTTTAGCTACCTATTATCTAGCCAAGGCATGAGGAGCCTTAAGCCTTTTTGAGTTTCTTATGCAACTTAACCAGTTATTTTCAATTTGCATCAAAATATGTAATTGTTTGTAATATGATAATTACAGAAAAATAATCCTTCTGCCTGTGCAGCCTTTTGCATGACTGCTAAAAGTTAATGGGGGCCTTCCAGTGAAAAAAAGTCTCCCATCCCTGATCTAGCCTATTCTTGTCTCTACACATTAGTAAGAAATCTGGTCACTGTACACATAGTGACACATTAAAATAAGGGAATGAAAGTAACTCGGGATAATTAAAGCTGCCCATTGACTAAGGCGAATTTAATTCAAAAACTTTTTTGTGCTACATCGTACACCTCATAAATAAAAGGTTAAAATAAGTTTTTGTACTTCTTGATTTTCATGGCCCCCCGCGTAAAACTGCCATAAGACCCCACAAACTATGTGAATAGTTTGAACTTAGTAATATTCTTGGCGCTGTTATCAAAACATTCCCAACGAGAGCCCTGAAAATCAAGAAGTGCCTATGATTTTATTGGAAAATTAAATCTAATTATATTTGCTGAACTTTGCCACTTCCTAATGTTCTTTTTTTTGCATAACTGTTCTTCTATCTTGAATCTATACTTATTTAGGATATTTCTTCCTATTGTATGATTTTGGTTTTGTATTTTTTTTTTCTCCTAGGTGAAAGTGAAACACAGAATAACAACTCTTAAAATGTAACATTTTAGTTTGCCTTAAATATTATCATCTGTAAGGAAATGCATCAATCTATACAAGACTGGCGGCAAGCTGTTCGCATGCCAACAGCATATAGAGTAGGAAATTCAACACTCAGAATTCAAACCCAGTTTATAGTCGGTGTTGCTATAGTTGGTGTTTCTTTTTTAATTCTTTTATACGCTTTATTGCCGTATACCAGAAATCAGCAATTGGTTAGTGATCTATACCGTCATGATGAACATGGACATCAACATAGTGCAGAAATAAAAAGGTATCCATGGATATATAATTCCACTTATCCATTAACTCGTCCTGTAACAACTCCAAAAGGTGTGAGGTACCGAATAGCTGTGATATCAGATTTGGATGTTGATTCTAAGGACAAACAGAAAAACTACACATGGTTTAGTTACCTAAAAAAAGGCTTTTTAACCATAGATATAATAAAAAAGTATGTTAATTTTGAGTGGGATCCTGACCTTGTTGTGTTGAGGTCAACTTTATCACAAGGAGGTCGTGGAATGGAACTTTCAGAACTGGTTGTATTCAATGGGAAACTTCTTGCATTTGATGATCGAACTGGTGTTATCTATGAAATCAGTGATAACACTGCAATACCCTGGATTTTACTTACTGATGGAAATGGAAAAACAGCAAAAGGTAAATCATTTCTAGAAGCTCGGTGATTTTCAGACATCTTTATTATATTTAACGGATATCATAAATAATTAAAATTTAGATTCATTGGCAGTTTATACTGAAATAAAAACAAATATTTCTTCCGTGTTTTTTTAGCATTAATTGAAATATTTATCTATTGAAAAATGATTATTTAAAATGTTCTCTCCAATACCAGCATAATTTCTATGTATTCTTTAAATGGAATGGAATTTCATTGCTCTTCATTTTTTCCAGAACATCCAATTTAAAAAGTAAGAATTTTATTTGATTTTTAAAAATTATGTTTGGCATATAGGGCTAATTTTAAGAAGTAAGAATCATTTGACACATTGGATAATAACAATGTTTTAATCAAACTTCAGCATTTTGTTATTTTCCTTTAAGTATATCCTTTAATATATGTTGTGCTGTTTCTTCAATCCTTTATTATTTTTCTTTTTTATTATCCTGAATTATATTAATCTTTTAAATGTAAAAATTTTGAATTTTCTAATATAGTTGAGAAAACTTTTTATGTAGTATCTTGCAATGTAAAAAGTTTCTAGACCTTTTTATTTAATCCAATGTGCGTGCACCATTTGACACAATATCTTATGGTAAATGTGGAGTTTAGGGTACACACCTGTTTGCCAATTTCTCTTGGTGCAATTTCATTTGTCTTCGCCAAATACTGTTTCAGATGTGCAGTGCAATTTTTATTGCTCTCTTGCACATGCGTCACCTGAAAACAAGAAAGTGGGCACACAATGCCTGCGGCATTATAAGCATGTACCAGGTAATTTTTTGTAACTTAAAAAAACATCAGCAGCTTCAGTTTCAGCATAGCAGAAAACTAGTAGCTTCGCTTTTTCATTGAATGTTAGAAATCTATATTTTTTAAAAAATCTCAAGAACTAGAATTTCCGCATTCAATGCCTGCAGCATTTCAAGCATGTACCGGGCAAATTTTTCAACTTAAAAAATATCATCGGCTTCGCTTTCAGCATAGCGGAATACTCATAGCTTCGTTTATTCATTGAGAAATGTAACACAGAGAATAACATACATGGTACTTAATGGATATTCAGTCTGAAGAATTCCAAATGAAGTTTTATCGACCAATCACATCGAAGAGTTGTACAAAACAGTCCAATTGAAACGTGGCGCAATGATAAGCAAAACACCATGGAAAAGATCAATTTGTTTACATGCATGCTTGTTACTCATTAAAACCATCTAGAAGCATCCAAAACAAATGTTCTCGCATCGACATTCTTGGTGGCAAAGAGTTGGCGATCCTAAGAGGAACGAAGTAAGTGGTTACCATAAACTCCACATAAACCCATTTTACTTCAGTAACAGCTGAATTAAATTTCAATAGATGTATAATTAAGACGTGTTTCCTATTATATATTTGATAAAATAAATGTCAATGTTCTTTGATAAAAAATTATAAAGATCTTGTCAAAATATTTATCAATAAAAATAACTGCTTATGCTTTCTTTCTTTTGTTGGTATATATTGTTATGCATATATGTAAGTTATTTTATATTATTTATAGTATTGTATTTTATTATAATTTTTTAGTAGGAAAAATAGGTTACTAAGGAATTAACTACTTATTCTATCATAATATGCTGTGGAAGTTTACAATCCATCCGAGTAATCATTACCAAGGCAAATGCTAAATAAAAGCATCTCGACATACACACACACAAATTTAATATAAAAACATGAGATTCAGTGATACATATATTTTGTATTAAATGGAAAATTTATATATCAGATAAAAATATTCATTTTGGTTTTTCTGCAAAATCTTTCATTCATGATAATTGTTTTTAAAGTTTCCTCCTTCTTTAGTCTGATAAAAACCATATTTAAAAAGAAATCTAAGATGTTAAAATATTTCTTAAGTTTGTCTTTTAGTCCTTGAGTAATATCTACTGCAAATAAGTTTTAAATTTTAGTTAATTTTGTTTGATTTCGTCTTCTCTAGGATTTAAATGTGAATGGGCAACTGTGAAGAATCAACACCTTTATGTAGGTGGATTAGGAAAGGAGTGGACATCAGCCACTGGAAAACTGCTCAATTTCAACCCACAATGGATTAAAGTTGTTACTCCTTTAGGTCAAGTAGAGCACAAAGACTGGAGACAAAACTACATTGCACTTCGAAGAACTGCCAAAATTGAATTTCCAGGTAAATAATAGGAGATAAATGTTTAATAAATAATGGAAATTGTTCATTTGTGTTAGCCTGGCAGCCATGAAAATGTGTGCAAGTTTACAAAATAATATAAACTTCTGGCACAAATTGCTATATTTTCCCTTAAACTTCACTACAAGAAAAGTTACTCTATCTGGTACATTTTGGCTACTTTTGAGCTAATGGAAAGGTATCATGAGTTCCATTGAAGCCTGTCTTAATGCTTAACCAACCCTCCAAGCTTGCCCGACCAGTTAATTCAACTTTTCAGGATTAGTTCCAAAGTGGCTATCCATATTTATTGCAGTTTCCCTGAAAAATCTGACGGAGAAAAAATTTTGATATAAAGATCAGATAGCATGCCAGAAATTATCTGCCAATTAAATTTATCCACTTTGTTATCTGATCAAAATAATTGGCAACTTGGTGGGTTAAACTACTTTTGATAAAAGCTGACAGTAGTAGAAGATATTACTTAACAATAAATAAATTCTGCATCTTCCTATTTGGAAGATTATTTTTCTAATGTTTTGTTATTTTTCTATTGCAATACTCATAGCTGTTGGATGCCAGAACTACATTAGCATATCATATGAACCAAATTAAAAATAAATTTAGTACTGTAAAAATCCAAATCTGACCTTTTTTAAGAAACATCAACTTCCCCCTGAATTATAAAGTCCTAATTTACAAGTCTATTTTGAAACTTCTTAGTTCCTATACTGTGAAAGGCTGCACACCTAATCACACTAATAAGCTCGAAAACTGACAAAATATAACTCTAGGGTACAATTTCTGAGATGTTCTAGTATATATATATATGAAGCAAGAATATTCAGAAAGACTTGAAAATGACTCATTAATGATAACTCATTAAGTCTTTCTTTGACATAATTGGAAAGAGTGATAATATGGCAGTTGGATCCATTCTCGCCTACAATGTGTAAATATCACGTGACATGAGATGGCAAAAACTCCTCTGAGCTAGTATCCCCTTTCCCAACTAAATTGCTTTAACATACAGAATATAAATAACCATCATCTATCCCCTTTGTAAACATAAAGATTTAAATACAAAACACACACACCCCTTCTTGGTGTGTGTATGGTTTCTTTATCAACTTAAGTATGCTCTAATACTTTAATTGTTCCATAAAAGCATAAACTTTATTAATTTCTGCGTTAGGTTGAAATTATCACTCCATCTCTTTTTCAACAGCATATTGAAGGAATGGATATTAATGCTTCCTAAGCCCATGCACTCCCGGCAAATATTTTCTTTGGTGATGCTTTCACATTTTGTCAAAGGTTCTTTTATTACATTTTATCTCCGAGTGTGTATGTATTTGAAGAAATGAACAAAGTATGGAATTGTGCAAATTAACGACAATTATTTCTGCTTTTAGAATATTCTCTCATAAATATTATTTGCATATCCCTCTAGTTTGAATTATCTTTTAATAAAACACTTTTAAAAAGTTTTAACATCGTATGTTTTAGTAAATTTAAATTAAATATGTTCGGTAAAAACGAACATTCACCAGTTTTCTTTAACCCTTTCTGGGCCAGGGCCTTTTGGCATCACCAGAATAATTTTTTATATGCATTCTTGCTTTGAATTTGGGCTGTAGAGGGTTGATGAAGCCTAGATGGCAGTATGATCTGGATATAAATGAATAATTTTAATTAATCTAGAAAAAAAAAATTGAACATGGAAGTATTTCTAGGTTAGTCCGCCCTTTCTCCTTTTAGGTAGATTCTTTATAGGAACTCTACCTATTGCAATGGTTCTCGTGACACGACTTCCGGAAAATTTCCTAGAACTCAAAACAACCCTTTGTTCAAAAGTTTATATATATATAAATGCTTTGCACTTGTTATCTCATGAACACACTAACTGGAGTAATTTTGATTTGATTTTAACCGGCGTGGGATACGCTGTAAGGATAGTGAAAATCTCGGTCGAGTTCATAGATGGGCTATCCAACTTAAAGGGAGTGGAAATTTTCATTTCCCCATAATTCCTTTCCAATTCAAAAGAGAAAGAAAATTCAAATTAGGTGAATTATTGCCTTATCATAGTGAACAATTTTTATATTTAAAGTTTTTTTATAGCTGTAATTGCTTCGAAGTTATGAGCTGAAAGGTGATTTTCTGCCCCTCCCCCCCTTAAATTAAAATTGCATTTTAACTTATGCATGTTACTATGTTGGAAAGCTCTCGTCATTTGCAGTCTCTTCCACCCTCTTTCATTCTTGCAGCTCCAGCCAGAATGAAAATAGAGGATGGAATGTTCTTTTCCTTATATCTCCAAACAAAGGGAATCTACCTTTGCCTTCTGGCTTGCCGACTGGGAGATTTTTTTTTTTTTTTAACAAATAATAATTTGAGTAAGAAAAGGTTAACCTTTGAATTTCAAATTTCCATTGTTGTTAGATACAGTATGATAGATAAAAGCTCTCTTTTTGAAGTTGATGGTCTTTCAACTTTTTTATTTTTATTACATAGTTGTGATGCTGTGAAATGTTTTAGTGCAGGCATACTATCCATGCAGGAAAAAAACATTGTAGTGCTTTATAATAAAATTCTACACCTGTTTTTTCTATTGCACTCAAGAGAATTGTATGTTATCAGGTGTTAGATTTTTTGTAATTGATAGTTTCAGAATAGTTCTTGTTATCTCAATAGATTCATTAATCATTATGAATTGTTTGTCTTAAATTCACAATATTTCAAGACAGTATTTTTATTTTCAGTAAACTATAACTGCATTTGCAGTATCATAAAGCCTATGTTATACTAGAATCCTTGCTGTTATGAAAGTCAATAGTTGTAGAAAAGAAATTGATAAAACTAATGATTTATATTTAAAATTCCAAAAATAAATCACCATACTTGAGCAACTGAACAACAATCTAAGATTATTGAATTTTTAAAATCCTGATACTTAGTTTCATTTTGATTAAGTAAACACTTTGTAATATTGGCAATGATAACTATTTTGTCCTGGAATAATTTAAATTAAAATTCTAGTATATTTGAATCTATTCTTTTTACATAAATTTTTGCTAAGAACATTAATTACCTTTTCCAATATCAAGAGGCAAGTAGTAGTAAAATGTTTCTTATAAAAATGCAAGATATAGTGTGGTGGCTTGTCTCTTAGTTGTTATCAGCAGTGGCACAATGCAGTACAATAAAACTTCATTTAACTGTCAGTTTCTGTTATCCGTCATTGTTTAAAAAATAAAAAACGATGTAGGTTTATAGCATTATAATACTTTTCTGTACATTACTACTCTAATATTAAAGATTATATTGATCGTTTTGTAAAATTAAATACAGCATGTATGTATTGTTCACTTTTAAAGGATTTTAGCTTCATTTTCGTTCCAAGCCATAAATCATGGTACTGTACATATATATATTAAGAGATTTCAATTATCCATCACATTCATTCTAGTCCGGGTGGTGACTTTAAATTGAAATTTTACTGTAATTTCAAAAATTTATTCTTTTTTTAAACCTTGACTGACTTTTCCATATGGATTCTTATTGATCTGATGCAAATATAAATCAAATTGTTTGTAAATTATAATTATTCAATTGTAAAAATTATCATTCTATGGAGCCTCAGTGAAAGTGAGAAAAAAATTTTATTTAAAAAATTAATTCTGAATGGGATATAAAATCTTTAGTTCACTTGGCAAAGAGATATAGCAGGGAAAAATAGCATTTCTCACTCTTCAGCACCTGCAGATCTTTCAATGGCAGAACTGCAGATCTTTCAATGGTAGAACTGCAGATCTTTCAATGGTAGAACTGCAGATCTTTCAATGGCAGAACTGCAGATTGGCGCATGGCCAATTTATTCTGTCCTACCCTACCACGGAATTGTTTTTCTAGGTTCTATTCTATTTAACTGTTTGAAAAGAACACTACTAACTTAAAACTTATTTAATTTGATCTTTATTTTTATTGAATTTGAATAAATTATCTGATAAGGTAATTATTCTGGAAGAGAAATAGCCATATTTTAGAATACATTCTTAGAACTGCTCTCTAAGGTTAATGGTGGAAGGGGAGATGGTCGTAGAAAATAAAATTTTTGCAAAATAGTCATGTAGACATTTATTAAGAAATAATTTTTCAATGTTACTCTATTGTACAAATATTCAACTGATGCTCATTAAATTCAACTAAAATGTAGAAAACTTATTATGTAGTAAATGGAAGTATTTTGGACTAATGAAAAGTAAAAAGCCTTCTTTGAATGTTTAATATCACTGAGAAATATTTGTTATACTTGTGACCTTATAAAGTTGATACACTGAACTTGAGTTGCTGCTGCTGGTTATAAATATTATGCAAGCACTCTTAGCCAGTATGAAATATTGCTAAATTTCTTAATATATGTAACTTGAATTTTAAACAATAATTTAACTGTAAAATAAAAACTTGTTTTAGCTCTTCTTAATCTGATTTTTATGGAATTGGAACAATTGGTTGAGATGAAAGTGCTCAGCATTTTTGCATTCCCAGAAATTTACTCATTGTGTATTTGGTTAAATATTAAAATGAGAAATCAAAATGTCATTATTCAAATTACAGTATCGTTCACTTAAAAGAAAACTGCCACAATATGAAAAACTGAAATTTTACAAGAGAAGTATTTAAAGTTTGTCTACTAACAATTTGAGGGCACGACTTGGGAAATTCAATTCGGGATGAAACTTGGCATATTAGTAGCAAACCATTAGGGTGTTCACCCATTAATCTAAAAAAGTGGCCCTCAAACTTTGGGCACAACTTACATACCAGTAACTCTTCACAAGCAATCAGTGCTCAGATAGCTTAGATGTCAGTGCACTCGATTACCATTCGCTAGGTCCGCAGTTCGGTCCTAGCTGCGTTTTTTTTTTTTTTTTTTCAAAATTATTCCAAATTAAATTAAAAATTTTAAAAATATTTTAAATTAAAACTTTAATTATTTTTATGCAGAAAATAACTTTATTTATATGATACTTGCACATTACAGATAAAATAATAATAAAAATAATATACAGTAGCTCCCAAAAGTGTTTGTACACTTACGATTTTCAATGAAATAGGGCTCTATCCATTAATTAAAATTAATATTTCAGAATAGGTATTTAATAATAAGATCTATAATCTATTCTTAACAAAACTACATGAAATATTTTTAAAACATAGTAAAACTTTATTTTTAAGAAATCAATAATCAAAAAGTAACGAAAACTTTCTCACAAATGTCTTCGTACACTTTAAAAAAATCTTTACATATTAGTAAATATTCTAATTTTTCGTTAAATTAATATTTAGTAGGAGCTTTATACTTTAGCATCCACAACAGCTTTTAACCATTTAGTAATTTCTGCATCAATGTTCATCCATCATTACTGTTTTTAGTTCGCTTTTCGTTTTAATGTGTTTTCATACTCTAATCTCCAGTTCTCTCCAAATATGTTCTATTGGGTTTAAATCTGGCGATTGAGGTGGTGTTTTCAAATTTTGTGGACAATTATAGAGACACCAGAGGCGAACATTGAGACCCCTGTGCTTAGGATCGTTATCTTGATTAAAAAAACAAAGTTGTTTCCAATACCCAAATTTTGGGCTGATAATTTTAAATTGTCTCTTAAAATATTTAAATAAAGAGCATGATTCATTATGCGATCAAAAAAAATAATTACCTAGTCCTGATGCTGACATGCATCCCACACAAGGACACCTTCACCTCCATAATTAACTGTTCCAACTAAGTTCTTGGTATTAAGTTCCTCACTTTTTCTTCTCCATACCATTATACGTCCATCAGAACCAAAAATGTTAAATTTGCTTTCATCTGCAAATAAGACATTATTCCAATATGTTTCGGGTTTATTTAACATTGATTTTGCGAAGGAAAGCCTAAGTTTTCTGTTTTTCGCACTAACAAAATTTTCTATGGGCAGAATGCCCATTTAATCCAGCTGCTCTGAGAACTCATTGAACAGTTTCAGGTGAAATTGAAGTAGAAAATTTTTCATTAAATTCTGCAGAAACTTTTAAAGCACTCAAATGTAGATTTTTCACAAATTTTCTTATTATAAATCTCTGATCATGTTTTGTTAACCTTGCTGGTTGACCTTTTCTTCCTTGTTTTCGATCCGATTTTCTTCTTTAAAGTGTTTGATCACATACTGCACTGTAGAATGGGATAAATTAACTAATTTAGCGACATTCCGAACTTATTTACCACTGCTATGATGAAAAACAATCAATTTTCGAATGCTGATTGATGTTTCTTTATGACTACAAGCCATTTTTAAATAATAAATAGAATAAATAGCCATTTTTTTAAAGTGTACGAAGACTTTTGTGAGATAAAATTTTTGTTACTCTTTGATTATTGATTTCTTAAAAATAAAGTTTTACTATGTTTTAAAAATATTTCATGTAGTTTTGTTAAGAATAGATTATAGATCTTATTATTAAATACCTATTCTGAAATATTAATTTTAATTAATGGATAGAGACCTATTTCATTGAAAATCGTAAGTGTACAAACACTTTTGGGAGCCACTGTATAAACAGTAAAATAAATGTAAATACGTCTTTAATGGTGATAAATTTTATCTCTAATGACTCGCATCAAAAAACAATTTGTTTAGGCATTATCCTCTATAATTTTTAGAAGTTTATTCTGCATTTATTAATTTTCAATGTAATTCTCAAATGTATTGTGGTACTTTTCTTCAAACTGAACAATGTTTACTTTAATACTAATATTCTACAGGGTGTCCAAGAATTATTAGACACATTACAAAATTATATAAAATAAAAACTAGAACATATAGAAACAAAATATCTTTACTGACTTATTATAGAACTACAAAAGTTAATAAATATCAATCCCTTGGTTGTGTTTTGTATGTCCAAGCGATATTTGATTTCCAGGGTTCGTACACATTTCCTTAAAAGAAAATCAAGGACTTTTAAGGACTGAAAAAACCAAAAAATAAGGACCTCTAAATTGAATAAATTTAACGAATTGTCGCACGCATTTTTAAATAAAATGTCTCATTTTTGCAAATTCAACCTATTAGATGATAAATTATAATATAAAACATAGAAGATACATTACAAATTTAACACAACAAAACTCCTAAAAATATGAGTTAATAAATTGATGAAAAAAAAAAAACCCATGAAACTGGTAATCAAATTAAATATCTTTTAATTCCAAACTTTTTTCATTCAATTTTACATCCAATGTATTTATTTTAATTCCTTTTTCAGAAATTGTGTTTCTTAGTTCATGCGATTGAATAAATAAATTTATGTCCTTTGACTTTTCAGCCTCATTAGCTAAATCATTTGCTTTCTCATTTGTTTGGTGCATGCCTGTTTGGAGGAACATTTTCTTTTGTTTTAAAAAATCTATTTCCTCCTCTAGAGCTTTTCATTTCAGTCTTTTCTTTGGATTTTTCACTTTCTAAATACTGCATGTATTTTGCTCTAGCTGAGGTGGCAGCCGTCCTCATTTCTTTAGTAATTTTTAAGTCATAAATAGCTTAATAAATTCATGATTTACACGCTGGAAAATATCTGAAGCATCTTTTAAATTTTCTATTTCCAAGGCCTTGTTCACAGAAAAACCTCATCGTCCATGTGACAGTATTAATACCATTTTGATAATCTTCCAAACTGTTTCATAATGATTATTGCTAAAATAAGTTTGTAAAAAATTATCAAGGGAATCACTCTTTGGATTGAAAGAAGTAAATTCAAATGAATTTGGCTTTACAATATTTAACAGAAAATCTGCATAGAATAACAAAATTTCGTCGCAATCTTTTCCCAAAATCCGTTTATTTTGCGACAATACAATCAATACCTTATTCATTTTTTCCTGTGCTTTTTCGGGATATCCAGCCATTACTCGTGGATCATTGCAAATCGCAGGTCTTACTAGTGCGTAATTCACAGGACATTTCTGCATGAAATGTTTTATCATTGTTATGATGTTTTTCCAACTATCCTGTCTGAGTGTGAAAACATCCTTGTCTGCTAATTCCTTAATTTTTATCTTTTCTTTTATTAGTTGCTCTGCAGCAAATCCTAAATACACTTAACTTTTATCATTTTACAAGTTTGGGTCACTGAAGTTGAATTTGCAGAAAGTCACAGGTTTCTCAATTCTTTCATTCTCTGGTTTCAAAATTTTGAAATGTTGAATGCAATCATTAACAAGTTTTAAAAACATCACTGGCAAAAAATGGAAGTAAAGGTTTATCACTTTGATACTGTTCTAAAAATGGTAACAGCACTTTTGACAATCATTCCTATGGAACCATGGACCAATAAAGGCCATCTGTAACTCCTTCCTTATTTCCCAAAGTGTATGCGATGGATATGGATTCGTAGAACGCGAGCAGTGTCATCCCCCACCCCATTCCGTGAGAGCCACATCGACCGAGATTAGAGCCGACGAGAAGGAGGAATTAGAATAATGATAATCGGTGAAATTTTAAATTTTTTAATAATGGCAGAGTAAAAAGTAAGGACTTTCAAGGACTTTTTAAAAATGGGGCATAAAAATAAGGATTTGTAAGGACTTTTAAGGACTAAATGTAAAAGTAAGGACTTGTAAGGACGTGTACGAACCCTGATTTCAAGCCTGTGTTTGCAAGCATCCGAGTTGCTATTGAATGAATAGCAGCTGTGATACAGTGCTTCGGTTCCTGCATTTTAGCAAAAGGCATCCGATACAATCTTTCACAAGATCCCACATGAAAAAATCAAAGGGATGAAGTTTGGATGGCACGATTGAATTTTTCTCGTACAATACACATCCAACCACACCTAGCTCCATCATATTGGATTCTAGAAATAAACAGTGCTATGAAACAAAACTTTAGGAGCCATGTTAGTAATATGAAACATCGGGACAATGCTAGTTATTTTTTGCAAACTTTTGTATAATGCCCAATAATTCTTGGATACCCTATACTTCTTTTTTTGCTTCCATGCTTTTGTTAAAATATTTTTTAATTGATCTAAAATATTTTTATTTCTTAAAATTATTAACTTTATTGACATTCATAATAAAAATAAAATTTATCTTTAGGCTATATGATTCATGAAGCAGCAGTTTGGAGTGATGTACATCAAGAATGGTTTTTCTTACCGAGAAGAGCTAGCTATCTCACATATAATGACAAAGATGATGAAAAGAAAGGAACCAATATGCTCATGAAAGCCAATGAAGATTTCACACGAATAAGCTTGTCGAATGTTGGGCCTTTAATACCCACACATGGTTTTTCCTCTTTTAAATTTGTGCCCGGTACTTCAGATTCTGTCCTTGTTGCACTAAAAACAGAGGAAAATGAAGGGCACATAGCATCTTTTATTACAGTTTTCACAATCACAGGTGAAATCTGGATGCCAGAAACAGAAATAGGTTCTTATAAATTTGAAGGAATCGAATTTATTTAAATTTCTAGGGAAGAAATTGTAAAAATCATTTGCATTTCTTTTCTTTTGTAATTTTACTTGTGCAAATATCTGTATATAGTAGAATAAATTAATTTATATTTATGTTAAAGATTAATGTCTCATTCTTTCTTGAAAGGATACAATGCCCCAATTTAAAGGGATTCGGGTATTAATAATGTCTAATTAATCAAAATTTTATCTTGATTTATAGTACAAAGACAAATATATGATATAATTAATAAACTCAAGAACATGTCGCCAGCATAACAGACTGCAATTATCTTGTGTAATTTATATGAATTCAAATTATGTTTTTTGGGCATCCATACAGTGACAATTTTCTGTGATTTTTTCATTTAGAAATATTTTGTATTAATAATCCAATATTAAAAAGGTATGCACATGCAAATTTTATAAACAGTTATTTATCCCATCTCCATGGAAGTTAGAAAGGGAAAAGATCATTAAGCTTTCATGGCAGTAATGTATGGGTTTTGAAATGAAAAAAAAATTACGGAAAACTCCATTTAGAATAAATATCAAATTATCTTTTAATATAGATTATGTGAAAAAAATATGAGTGGATCAGAAACCAAATTTGTTTTTTATTTTAGAAATATAATGACACAAATGCCTTTGTTCCCCTTAAAAATGCAACTTAACTCCATAAACATATTTTATAGTTAAGAGTGAAAAAATAACTTATTTATTTTTATGATATTCTAAACAACTGACATTATGAAATGGTTTGGAAAAGGGGAAGTCAAAGCATTATTAGATCACTAAATGAAAACATGATATAAACTTTTTTATGCCATTAAAATTTTTTTAACCCTTTGCATTCCACTCTCAGTATTTACATGAATGTATAGTAATAAGCAGTGCTGAATGAATGGAAATTCATTGATTGAATCTAAACATATGCAAGTAGTTGTAATCAAACCTATATTGATTTGACTTTTCTATTTTGAAGATATTTCATTTAAGACGAGTGACAGTTACCTTAAAAGTCAGTTTGGGACAGTATCTGAAAAAAAATATTGCAGAAAAACATACAACATGAAATGTTTTTATTATCAAGAATTTTTTTTTACAGGATTCATTGCACTTTTAATTTTCTAAAGTCTCATTTTCATTACTTGATGCTTGCTTTTCAGCACTGTTTTCTTGCAAGTTGTTTTGTGCGATGTTTTTATCATCTTTATTTTCATCCATTTGTAATTTATCACCACTATTTTGCAAATTACTTTTATCATTTACGTTATCTTCATCACTTGAGTCTTGTTTTTCATCACAATCCTCTTGTGGGGTGTTCTGTGATGTGTCTTTATCATTTATAGCAGCTGCTTCTGACAAGTTATACTTTCTGTATTCCATGTAATTCTTTAGAATGCCAATGCAACATATAGAACGCAGTATTTGAATAGAAAATACTAGTTGTGGTTCTGTTAAACTAACTACCCACTCTGGAGCAAACTTTTCAACAGATTCTCTAACATACCATAGTACGTGAGATGTACTAATATTATTATTGTGACGAATTCTGCTTTCGATTCTGTAAGAGAGTTTCTTGTTATCTTTTGTAAATTCTTGTAAATACTCATCAAGATGTTTCCTTATATCAATTTGGGTAGCTTTACATGTGACTATAATGGGTATCATTTTTAGAATAAATCTCCCTCTCCTTTTACCAGTTTGAAGAACATTGTCAAAGATAGCAGTAGCTAAATTTGTAGGATCTGGTACCTGAAAAATATAAATTTTTTAAAGGTTTAAATAAATACATCATACAAAAAAAATTACTTTTGAAGTGGAACGATATCTATAAATAGTCATGCTTACTAACTACATTTTGATAATATATTTATATAGTTGAAAATACGAAGAACTGGTAGATTAATAATTTATCCAATATTACATATCTGACTTTTACAAATTGGACCAATAAAGCACCAATGAACAGTTTTCTTATAAATAGCAAATAAAAATGTTTATTTTGTTATTTTCTTTTTTGGATTTGAAATTTGTTTATGTTAATGTGAACTAGACTTAAATAAAAAAAAAATATCTGGTTAACTCAAACGATTAAAACATATGTGACTTTTTTTTATCAATATATAAAAAACATAAAACTGACACTTTGTCCCATAAAAACAGTTCTATATTCAAAGACATTTATCAAGAAATCGGTGTTTTTCCCATCCTAAGCTGTGAGTATATTTTAAACAGAAATAGACATCAGAGAATTTTATATTTTCATGGCATGAGTAAAAAAATTCAATCATTTAGTACTTAAAATTAACGTATAACTATTTTAAAAAGGTATTTAATGAGACAAATGAAACAGTTGATTTAAGAAAAAAATTAGAACATTTCAGGTTTATCAAGTTAAGACATCTTTTTCAGATAAAGCATTGATTGATTGATCAGTGTGCAAACACTGATTTACACAAACTATTTAATATATGTCTCAACTTACGGTGGTATTGATGAAGAGTATTCCTTTAACCATGGTACAAACTTGTTGAAATCTTCTTTTCTTGGTTTTCATAGCTTCAATTTCTTTGTTTAATTCTTCCTCAATATCCAATTCTTTTGAATCCGAAGATTTTTCAGCAGTCTGTGGTAATATTGCAATAAAAAAATTCCATTTAAAAATATTAAGGCAATTTTAAAATTCTACAATTTTATGAAAATTCAAACTTAAATTCAGCCTGTTAAGAGAGCTCATTCTGATATAACATCTACACAAGCCAGCTGATATAGTAATTAGTTTTATCCTACTTTTAGAAGAGATAGAAGAAATTCATTCAGCATTGATCTTATAAAATTAATTTAAAAACAGGTCACCAGTATAACAGGCTGTGATTGCAAAACTAAGTGCAATTATATTATACATTTTATATGAATTAATTCAAATATCTTTTATGGACATCCATAGAAATGACAACTTTTCATTTATTCTTTCATTTAGACATCTTTTAATATTTGTAATTATAATCTAATATTACTGTTCAGCAACGGATTCCGAGACTACCACTTTTGGACGATTTTACACCAGAAAAAGGTGTCGGGCAATGGGTGCATTTCCGGAGTTCTTTGTTAGATCATGCTCAGTAAAATGTAAACATCACCCTTCCATTCTTCACTTTCCCCCTATTTTGATAAAAATAACTCTGCCCGGCGCATGCGCAAAAGGTTTCCGAATCCATTGCTGAACAATACAAAGGTATGCATATGCAAATTTTATAAACATTTATTTATGCAATCTCCATGGAAGTTAAACAGGAGAAAGATCTCTAAGCATTCATGACAATAATTATAGATTTTGAAATGAAAAGAGATTTGATTTATGGGAAAAAATTATTTTTATTACTTTACTTGTATCCTCATAACACAATTTTTTTTTTTGCTTGTATGAAAGTCTCGGTGAGGTGATTGCACAGTGTAAATCGTGATAAGTAGCAAATTTATGTAACCCGTGAATATTTGCATATTAAGCTTGAGATGAATAAAATAGATTTTAAGCCAGAAACCATCATTGGTTACTTACTAGTTATGACCACATAATTATAGTGATAGCTTATTAGAATTTCCTTCATATCTTTTTAATTTGATAGAGGCTTCAAATGCAAATTTGATATTATAATTAATGCAATACCTTATGAATTTACTTCATAGTTTTTTTATGCTAAAATTTACATAGCATGAGAATTATACTTAAAATGATAGTATTGTTTTTAAAAATAATTATTATCATACATTTATTGCAGAACATTAAAATCCACATAAGTTTTTTAAATATTCTATGTGTGTTTTGGGTAAGTATTTAGCTTATGCCAATAACTGTAAATGAAAAATATATTTTCTTTAAATCCCCCACCCTTCTAAAAAACACAACCTTGTTTAACTCATCAAATTCCTGTTTAAACATTCAACAGTTCTTATTACTGTACAGAGTCCCATATTTCTTGAAAAGTTAAGATTTTAAAACACAGTTGCGAATAAAAAATCTTAATGAATGTTCAATCTTCTATTTCACTTTGAAATAAGTGAAAATAATTAACATAATTTTTTTTTTTCAAAATATTGACAGACACAGAAAGTAAAAAAAAAAAAAATAATGTTTTTGATTCTACTTAATCTACTATTATGCATCTCTTTACTATTAATATAATTTTTTTTCTATCTAATGTTTATAAAGATAAAAAACTTAAAATACCTCAAACTCTGGACCATATAAATCATCAGCAAATTCATTCAGTAAATTGTATGCTTCTTTAACACACTGGTGTTCATGATTACATGTAATTAAAAATCCTTTTAATCCAGCCTCTAAAACTCCAGATCTGTGTTTCTTATTAGACTGGAAGTACTTCTTTTTGTTTTTTCGCTTCTTGTTCTTACTTATGGATGACATTTTTATCCTAAAATATAAAAGTAAATTCAACCAGTTAAAACTAAATGATTTATTACTCACACTGAAAATTTATGCAGATTATTCAAAGGAAACTTTAATTATCTTTGTGAGAAAAATAGCTTTTCAAAACTATTTTCAAGTTACTATAAAATATGTTTATTTTTGTAAGTGTGGAGTTTCTGAATGCGAATTAAATGTTTAGCACTGTGGGGAAATAATACACAATAATTGGTTGAATTATACACAATATACGTAACAAAATATGATTCCAACTGCTGCCTCTAGTCTGAAGTTTAGAAACAGCATTGTTTACTGACAGCGTAAAGATGCAGTGTCTTTTCAGGGATAGTAAAAGTTTGCAGATGGAAGAGAGAATATCAGCTGTGTAGTAATTAAGTGATTTACATTACAGGGAAGCAAAAAAGGTAGACAGGAGGTGAGGGTGGATTTGAATCAAAAAGACAATTCAGTAATTTTCTTTTAGAATGTTTTTCAAAGAACTGTTTCCAGTTTGAAAAAGTTACTGCATTATTTTTCTTTTGTTAAATTCATTTAATGAATTTTCTTAACCTTCATATTATAGGGCAGGAAAATTCTCAAGCATCCTCTACCAACCGGATTTTGATGTATCAATAAAGTATGTCCCATTCTTTTTAAGACAATCTAAGATAAGATCTTTTGACAGCCACCTGGGTTACTATTTTTGTTCTGCCTTATTAACATTAAATTTAATCTGTACACATGGGACGATACAAAAGAACAGGAAGTTAAACGGTCTTCTAGAGGATTAGAGGAAAGATAGATCAGTTCCAGAAGGATAAGAAAATCCTAATCGTCCAGTTTTACAATGGTTGTGCCACTCCATATGTTGAAGAAAAATATTTGCTTCAACAGCATCTAAACCACTCATAAGGAAAATACTAATTGCTTTTTTACATTACAATACATTACTGCTCCTGACCAACTTGGCCATGAAGAATATTGATGACTTTTTCATTTTCAGGAACTTTTATGTTCAAGGAAGTGGCTATTATTATTTAAATATGTGCTTAAGAAAAAGCATAAAGCAAATTATACTTATTGCAATTAAAAATTCAAAAGACTGAAGCCATTTCAAGGCAAGAGAAACCTTTTCATAAAATGACGACTTTAAAACATTTTTTTAAAACATTATTAAAAATAGGCAAATTACCCTTATATTACAATCAAAGAGAATAAGAAACATAAACAAAAAATTTAAGATAAGGACATACTTAATTGTAAAACTTTTAGAAGAAACAAAATAAAAGTTTGCAATATCTGGAATTACCCTCCAGTATTTAACAGTATTGAAAGACAGTCTTTATATATAACTCCAGAAAGTCATTTGATAAATTGGAAAGATTGGTGAACACTGATTGCATTATTTGTTCCAACTTAAAATTATTCATAAATTAAAGTACTGTCTGTTGGCAGTTACAGAAACCCTCCAAGAATTTGTACCAATTGGTTTTGATTTCATCAAAATAGGAGTGAGATTTTGTTTATGTGCCTATTAAAGGACTCCGTAAAAGTGCTTGCTCTTCTTACTTACTGTGCATCACCCCTCTGTGGAGTAAAATTGCTCAAAAGTAGTAGATTTTGATTTCTAAAACGAACTGTAATTTATTTTTTATACCTACTTTATTAAAACAAGACAAAATATAAAAGTTGAATTTCTGTGTATTGCTCTAAAAACTTACAAACTATTGGTTAAAAATGTGTTTAAACTCCAATACATTTTATATAAGCTACCCCTTATTTTTTCTCAATAGACTTATGCTTATTACCTATTTTTTAAAGAAGTGGTGGGGATCTTTATTTACAAACCCCCACTATTTTTATCAAGTACTTCAAGAACTAATGTTAATATTACAGCTGGGAATGAATAATGAAAATGAGGATGCATTGTTTTGGAAATTATTTTCATTAAGATTGATTGGCAGATCCCAACCAAAATCAAAAAGCTCCCAATACTGTATTCACAGGAATCTTTCTTTAGAATTAACTTGAGCCCTTTTTTACTTCAGGAAAATAGAGATCTAGTTTCTTTTTTTTATTTCAGTATTTTTCTTAACATAAATATTTTTGTTTAATCAAAAGTGCTTATTTAAAAACAATATTTCAAATACATCTCTCGGTGATTTGAATTTAGTTTTTTTATGGAGTTCTTAAATATATATTGAGACAATACTACAAGAATTTATCCATGAGAGAAATAATTCCTATTTTTTGATAAAAAATAATCTTAACGGAATTTTTTGCCTTGATTTTTATTAGTATTATAAATGTTACCTGAAACAATTTCCCTTCATAATAAAAATAAGTATGGTAATGATTTCAGAAATTAAATTAAAAGAACGATTAATTAATTTTCTTGAGTTACTAAATGTTCATTTTAAAATTTTCTATAGAATGTTGAAAGAGGCATGACTACTGGTAAGGTAACTTTCAAAATGACTTACTTCAAACAAACAAAATTAAAACAAGATATTTAATATACTTTAGCAGTAGTTTTTAAATACTCTGTTACATTCTAAATCTATTCAAGTTGCCAAGTCATAGAGATCATAGGATCTAAAGAGATAAGAATAGAACTTTATGTAGTGTAATATGTTAACTTTGCTGTATTGATATTTGACATAGACATAATAAACTAACTTGCCTATAAAAGTTATCAAGTTCTTCTAACTTATAAGAACACTTTAAGTTTTATTCATGTTAACAAAAAATTAAAACATATATTTAATCATAGCAAGGAATTACATAAAATGCTGGATTAAGCATTCAATAGGTGATCTGTCACAAGAACTTTCTCAGGCAATGTCTCTTTTATATAGTAAAAACGAATTGAGCTAAATATATTTTCCACAAATGATAATGTTCGAACCCTTTCGGAAAATGACAACAGCCGCTACATCCTTCACATCTGAATTAATACAATACCTATTCCTTCACAGCATTCTATAAAGCATTTATATTTCAGCAATTTTTATAAGATACAGGAGGTATGCTTTAGTAAAAATATAATTATTTTATTAATTTTAAACAGAATGTGTGGAGACTGAAATTCTTTTTTGCTGACTATAAAACAACCCCAGTTTCTATTAGATATTGGTACACCTTTAAATAATTGGTTAGAAATTAAAGCTTAAAACATGTAACAAATTTCTTTCAGTGCTATTTAAGTCATTAAATTATTATTATTATTAATTTTAAAATATCTTTAGTCATTTGGGTATTTTTCCATCTTCAAAAATAGTTGTTGTCAATCATAAACATTGGCATGAAACATCACTTTTCTACTGGCATGGTGGTAGCCACCAAATTTTACATAAACATGCCGAGAAAAGACACTTGCTTCAAATACTTTCTTTTATAATAAACGAAACATGATTGTTTTCATTCAAGCAATCTTTTTTAACATTATGACAGCAGAACTATGTGCACACTTTGATCAAAACTTGCTCTACTGAGAAAATCTTATGGACAATGATAAATTGATGTGATTTATGTAAGAGACAAGGGAAACTAAATGAATATTGGCTATAACAATTTATTAAGTAGAAATAAGCATATATATTAATTCATCAGATCATTCGACAGAAAAGGGTTAAAAAAACTGATTGTCAATCTCACTTTTCAAAATTAATTTCAGGTATATAATTTTAGTCATAGATATTTAATGTAAAAAACTTTATCACAAAACATCAACAACTTTTTAATAATTTATTAAGAAAAATAGGAAGTGCATATAGGGAAAAATGCTTGGCCACAAATCAATTGTTAATATTTTGATTTATCAAAGTTCAATAATACAGACCTGAAGTAACTTCTCTTTATTACTAAAAAATGTGTAAATTATACACGAGTAATTTCTGTGTAAATTTCCAAAGATCTTACTTTTAACACTGTTATATAATGATTTTTTTTTTTTAATAATACAAAAATAGAATACTACATAGCATTACAATAATTTCAAGTCAGAAAAAAATTCACAATATTTAATTCATACAGCTCCTTTTAAATTATCACATTCATCTTCTAAAATGTCCGACTCAAGTGAACTCAAATCACTCATTTCTTCGACTGATTTTTGTAAAAGAGAGACTGTAGATTTTTTAGCAGCAGTGTTTTCAACCAAATAATCAACTGGACTGGCAGGAACATATATCTTAAAGGATTTATCATCATTTTGTTGTTGGGTTGAAGACTGATGAGGATAATCTGTATATGATCCTTCTGAAGCATCTTCACCATTTTCTTGAATAGATGGCAAATTTCCTACATCAAAATTTTTGTAAGATAAGGAATCGCCTTGAGCATTTACATCAGATAATATAAAGCCTGAACTTTCTTGCTTTTGAGCAGTACAAGATATTTTTACAGCTGAATCAGAGTCAATACTGTCACTAGAGAGAATACTAGGTGAATCCGAAAAACGCAGTCTTTTGGGCAGTTTCTTCCTTAATTTTGATTTAACTACTTTATTTAAATGACTATCTAATTCATCACGTATTTGTGAAAAGTTCCCATATTTCTTCTCCAACAGCTCTTTCTCTGAGTTTACTAGTCGCATTTTCTTTTCAAACTCTTCATTAGATAATTTTTCTGTGCCAGGGTCAAGATTTAAACTTTTCAATTTTTCATTAACAATAAGTTTAACTTCCTTAAGATGTTTCTCAGTAAAATTATCTGAATTATTTATTAAAGAATTAAATTCATGAAGCTTCTCTTGTTCTCCAGTTTTCAGTTGATTACATTTAGAAGGAGAAAAAATACTTTCTCCATTTATATATGAAGTGCCTTCAAAATGTTTTTGGTTTCTTCTGTGGCTCAATGAAGAATGAAAACCTTTATTTTTACTGATTCCTGATAAATCATTACTTTTATTATAAACAGAATTAGATGTATATATACTTTTTGTTTGTCTCTTTGGTTTATGCAATGTTAGTTTCTGCTCATTATTTGAGTTTCTATTTTTGTTCATCTTATTTCTCTTAGCATTTGAAGTGAACAGAGAATGACCAGTTAGTAAATTCTGAATCCTGGATTCAAACTTACTTTGAATTTTGCGTAAACAATCAGGAGATTCAATTTTTTTAGAATTTAGCTGAACTGCTTTCTCTAATTTATCCACTTCTCTTTGCAACTCTAAATAATGTGCCTCATATTCATCTCTATTTTTCTTTTGATGGTTCGAAAGGATGTTTTGAATTTCCATTAGTAATTCATTTTTAAGAGTCCTACAAATTCTTTCTTCATTTAAGGCAAGTGTTTTTTCTATATCTTCCTTTGATACCATAGTTTCGCTGAACATTTGAAACAGCTTATCAATTCGTACTTGCAAATTTTGAAAATCATCAGCTGATATTTCATTAGAAACAACTTTTGCACTAGTCTCAGCATGCTTATATTTCAGAGAATCACTCTTTGTACTAACTGCTGTACTATCCAAGTTTGCACATTTCTTATTATTAGATGACTTGTTATCACTTTTTCTTTCAGCTATAAACTCATTTTTATCCTGCATATGATCAGCAAGAGCTTTCTTAATAAAATCTACTTCAACTTTTAAATCGGAAAATTCAGCTTTTAAAAATTCAAATAAATCTGGTGTTTCATGAATAACTTTCTCAGACTTTGTTACAGATAACATATTTTTATGCAACTCAATTAACTTATCAGAATGCCGTCTCAGCATATGCTTTACTAAAAATTTTGCATCATAAAACACTTTAATGCAGTAACAACAGTGTGAATAGTGAGCAGGCAAATTTTGATTCTGTTCCTTCTCCCCAGTTTGTCCTTGTTTTAGGGAGCATTTATTTCGTCTATGTCTTTCTCTTTTTACACAATCGTTAAACCATTTACTAGTTTTTTCATGAACAGCCATTTTTCACAAAAACGTCTTTCAAAAGTAAGAAAAATTTAGCTAAAAGGCACCATATTTATAAATCTAAATCAAGTACATCGTTTTTCTAGTTCGTAAATGAGCATTTAAAAGAGTATATTTTCGAAGCCGAAGAAAACACGAGAGATTAGCATTTTCAAAACATAAACATTGCATCACTTGGACAAAATAAAATACAAAGAATTGGAAAAAAATAGTATGTTGCTATTCAGATTATTACTAACACATCAAATTTTCTCACAGAAACAAATATACAGAACAACGGAAAAACAGTAGATATACATAAACTTAATGGACTTACTTTTTAAATTTGTAAACAATCCAAGAGTACTTCAACTTATACTAATAATCATGTGGCGTTGCCAATAATTTTAAATAAATGTATGTTTAGTTTGCTTCAAATATCTTTGTTCTGATTTTCCCGAAAATGCTGAAAACATAAAGTTTTCAGTTTCATAAAAAAGATATTTCTAGATTTTTCACAAGAAGGAACTAACTTCCTAAGATAATTTTCTCATTATAAGCTCAAACGAAAGATATTCAATGTTCAAATCTTTCTTGTTGCAGAACGAGAAATAAATTGTTACAACACCGCAGAGCATAGCATGATCAGCATTTTTATTCGTCAAACTTTGAACATTATTAGGTTGGGTTACTAATAATTCTATTTTAGCGCCAAAAGGGTGTGACGCTATATCTAACTGCGGTGTAAGATCTGTTGTCAAACGTGCCAAATTATAGCTATAACCCTAAAATCAATCAATATCTTTTTTCTCCAATTGAATATCAGTGCGTTAGTCCTCTATATAACTATAGCAAATCTGTTTTGTAACAATTTTGAACAATTGGATCGTGTGTTGCATAAGTTATAGTTACAAAATCTCCTTATATTTTCCGCTTATTGAAATGAATCCTGAAAAACGAAATGAAGACTTTCTGAGAGAAGCGTCTGCTCTGGGAGATGAAGATGGAGTAAGAAAACTTTTAGAAGCAGGTGTCGATGTTAACAGTCAGCATTCTATAAATGGATGGTACAGAATATTTTCATCCTTAGTTATTTTAAAAATCAAGTGTCCTGTTTACGATCAAATTATTATAACACATTAATACTAAAATGTTCATGTTTGTTTCTTTTAGTTAATTTAATGGTTTTTACGTAAAAAAATATATTTAGACTAAATATTGACAATTTAAAACTGATTTCTCTCTAAGTTTGTATTAGTAAATTTTTTCTGTGTCGAGTTTTATTTGTAATTGGTGGTAGATTTTTATTAAGAAGAAGAAAATGGGTGCATAGAAATATAAGATGATTGTACAATATAATGTTTTCCTTGAATGTAAAATTTTTCAAAATTCTAGCATTTAATAACTGCTTTCATGGCATGAGAGATTTACAGCGTGAGGAAAATTTCGGAATAATTGCCATTTACTATCAAAGCCATAGCATTAGTTTCTATGTAGACTAATTATAATCAGATCAGAATTGGGATGAAATTATAGATGTGGTCTGTAAGCAGATTATTTTAGTAGTGATATAAAAAAAAAAATGTGGTTTCTGTGTGGCAGTTGCTTTATTGTTGTGATGTGTTAATAGTGTACAAATAAAATATATCATTAATATTAAAGACATTTTATGAAGCATATTTTATTTTTTGCAATCATCTGAAAGACATTATTTTGACTGCAATTTTTTTGAGATGTGAAAAATATCTTATTAATAGTTAAGCAAAAATCTGATAATGTAAAACTAAAAGACATGTAGAAATTAATGTAGCTATTTTTTTTATTATTCTTAATTATCTTCATGAAAACAAAGATGTTTAATTTTATTTATGGATTAAATTAGCAAAATTTCCTTTACATTTATCTTAATTAATTGAAAAACGAAAGAATTTAATTATGAAAATTTCATCTTCAAGTTTTTTTTGTAAAGGCCATTGATGTTTTGCTCTAACTATTCTCAAGTTTTCATGTAATCATGCTTCAAAAAATGATGTTCAAGTGAACTTTTTGCGTTTGATCAAATCATTCATAAATAATGCAAATTTGATATTTTATTCCTTTTCTTCATTACAGGACTGCTTTGCATTGGGCAGCAAAAAGAGGTCACCCATCTATAGTTCGCTTATTACTGTCACAAGGTGCTGATTCAACTTTAACATCAGTGTATGGAGAATCGCCTATTGCTGTAGCTAAAACTGAAGAGATACATAATATCTTATCTGGTAAAGTAGTGTAACCATTTTTTTATTTATCTCAAAACTTGCAAATTATTAAATATAAAATATCAGTAAAATTTTCTTATATTTTGTTTCATTTTAAAGATCGCTTAATGTTTGTTTTTTCTTATTATGACACAAAAATGAAACAGGTTTAAATTTATTCAGTTTTTGCAATTAATCTTTTATATCAAATTTTGTCATAATTGTAAAATTTCATGTAGATTTCATATGTTGTATCGTATTTTATTGCAATTTATTTCGAGTTTTTTTTTTCTTTATCATTGTTGTTTTTTAACCTTTTCAAGTGAGTTTGAAACATTACGTGCTAGTGCAATATGTTCCATTAGGAATGAAAGGATTAATGCAAAATTATTTTTTTAAGAAATGGAAGTATTTACAAATACAGAAAAAAATACACAGTACCAGAAGCTAATTGTTGGGTGTTTTGCAAAAAAAGACACCTAATCCAATTTTCTGATTTAATCTATCCTGAAGAATTGCTTACATTATTCACTTGTTTTGCGTAGTGTATATTTAGGTACATACTGTTATAGTCCTTTTGATCTAGTGAACTGTATAAAATTTCATATAGTCGATCTCTAAGCAAATTTTTAGTTGTTTACTGATGATGACACTCCCGACTGGAGACATCTGACTCTCATGAATGAGTGGCTTAAGGCTAATCAGATGGTCCACTCATTTTTACAAAAACAACTGCCAAAATGGCATTGGAGTTACAGTTAAACAAAGATCTCTGTGATACAGGCATTGACACATGCATTTCTAGTTCAGCATAAATTTAATATTTTTATGTTGCTTAATCCTATGTCATAAACTAGATGAAACTGTAGTGAGAAGACAGTTTTATTATTAGCGGGATATATGTATTTCATTTATTGATTTCATCTATTTTAAAATTATGATTCAGTATTAATTAAATATTCTATATAACCTACCAAAATTTTGCTAGTGTGCTCTCCTCTTAAAAAAAAAAAAAAAAACTTAGCTTGTGATTATGATCCTAGCAGCGTAGGTTTGCAGAACTTTTTTTTATTGCAGTTAAGTAGTAAATTGTGACTAATGTGCTTTCTAGATAATATTTGTGGAAAAATATTAAATGAATAGTACTTTACATTGATTACAAACTGGGCTTGTGATTCAAACAAACTAACAACTGGTATGAGTAAGTCTTTAATTAATAATATTTTGTTGTATATATGAGTGTTAGAAACTGTTTTTAGAAATGAAATACAATTTAAGAATCTCTCATTTTGTTCTTGCTATTATTTAAAAATCAATAACAGAGAGAGTGCAGTTAAAAATTTTGATTTTTCTGACGAATTTTCATTATACATATGTTAATAAATTGAGAGCATTTTACATACAAATAATTTTGAATATAATTTTATTTTCCTAAAGATCTGTCTAAAGGGTTAGGGAATTTCTAACTGTGTCTTTTAGAGTTTTGTAATTGATTTACTATAATAATGCTGAGATAGACAAATAATGTTTTTAAAACATTATTTGTAGTGATTTTCTTTTAAGATTTTTCTCTCATATTTTTTTATTTCTGAATTGTTTTAAATGATAATTAAATATAAATTCATGATTAGCTTTTATAGTATTCTTAAAAATTATTAGTGAAAAATACCTCTAAAAAATTGTGTAAAAATTGATTATAATCCGTAAATTTAATATGATAAATTTTGCTCAAACATTTGATTATTTTCCCTCTCTGTTTATAGTTTATTTTTATTCCATGTAATTTTTCTTTGCTTGCAATATATGCAGAATTATCTTAAAGTTACCAAACTTGGGGATTTCTAGAAATATTAGAAACAGTGTGTAGGGATGGATGATTAAATGCATCAAAGAGCATAGTTTATCCATATTCTTTTCCCTCTTTATTATCTAATGTAGCTGTATAAATAAAATATTTATAGATATCATTTATTTATTTTGCACAGGCAACTTCGAATCACAAACTGAATTCCAGGCTAAACCTTCTCTTGCCATCACTCCTAATTATTTGGCTAATCCAGCTTTAGCACCAAAAATTGAAAAAAAGGATAAACGAAATGCCGAAGTTTCATATTCAAATAATTATCCTGATGGTGATTCAAGACGAAAATTTGAAGAAGGTAAGCAGGTTTTATTTTTTGGAAAATTTTTTATGCAACAATAATTTGTGATAACTGAAGACTATAATAAACTTACTAGCAAACATGTATAAAATGGTTTTAAGAAATTTCCCAGTAATGTTTATGGCAAAAATTATGAAGAGAACTTAAAAAATCATAGGCATTTTACTTCTATAGTTATTTATTAGTTTATTCATTAATTATAATTAGTTTGTTATTAATTAATACATGAGTTGTTTGATGTATTAATTTAAAATCTTTTCTTATAGAGAAATTCTATTATTTTTAGTTTGTATGTGATAAATTATCTTTGTAAATGTAATTTACTGCATTCTTTTTATTTCTGAATTTAACAGCTTTACAACATTTGTTTTGTCTTTATAGTTTCTTCAAGAAAATAATTATCATTTTATTACTATTATGGTATTATAACACTGTGTGTAAACTACGAAGGTAACCTTTCAGTCTACGATGCCCACTTGCTTCTTGCTGATTTTTCTTGGCGTAATTTCATTTGCTTGTGCCAAACACTGTTTTGTTAGCAATAAGATGCTTTGCTCCAAGTCTTGTCATCTCTATTTCAATTAGGAAGAGAAATATTTATATTTATCTAAAGTTATTTACTTACCAGCCGCTGCATGTTTGGCATAAATGCTTTGCGATGTTTACGTTTGAGAATCAATGCATGTTGATTAAATTCAGTTTACATCGCTCGTGCTTGAAAGACTGCGAGCTTATTGTTTATGCAAATGAGCAGTTGTTAATACGCGCATCGCTTATCGGATATTCGCCTACAACACATGCTCTGGATGGAGTATTTAAGCTGGAGATAACTAGAGAGAATTTAGTCTCGAATTTAGCTTCGTTTAGAGTAGTCTCGTTTCTAGTTTTGTTTACAGTTTTGTTTAGAATGTTTTTCCCATCTTCTGTTAAGATGTGTAGCCTTGTTAAATATAATTTTAGTTGGAAACGCAAGAGTTGTTTCTTTTTGATCTGACGATCACCGATGTGAGTGCAGCTTTTCAATGTTTAGAAGTTCGAAGCAGAATCGGCTAATGTATGAAGACTTATTGAAAACCTCGTCGTATCGTTTAAAGGCCTGAGTAATCAGTTTAAGTCTCGCATCTATTTTTCTAAGTTCATGAATTTTTTCTAGTCATCAATTTAAATGATTTTCACTGGCTTACTGGATTCAATATAGCTTATTACGTTAAATTTTGACTTTAAATGTTTCCATACATTTTCTGATATTAACTTTTAATCTTTGTTGTTTCTTTCATGTTGTTGAAAATAAATAATGTTGGATTTTACTTAAAAGTTTCTTTCTTGAATTGCAAACTGCTTGTTTGTTAATCACTAATCTAAAGGTCGAGGTTAGGCATCTCAGTAATGTTTCTACCGTAGTTTAAATAACTCTGCTTAAAGTTTAAATCGTGCTATATGCTTTGATGCCTAAGCATCCATGCATGAAGTAGTATAGTCAATGTTTATAGGCGACTATATGGGCCGTCGCCTAACATGTTTGGGATGCGCAGTGCGCTTTTCATTGCTGTACAGCACATGCTTCATTTGAAAAGGAGCGATTGAGCACGCAATGCCTTTCAAACGCGTACCAGGCAATTTTTTTTTTACTTAAAAAAACATCAGCGGCTTCGCTTTCTGCAAAGCGGGACACTAGTAGCTTTGCTTATTCATTGAGAAGCGGAAACACAGAATAACATACACAATTCTGAACCTAAAAGTGATTGAAAATGTTCAAAAATGAGAAAAGTGTTGTTAAAACTTCACATACCTATTTTAATTGCCCAATTATTGTTTATGTTAAGCGACAGCCCATGTAGTCGCCTATAAACATTGATTATCCTATTTCATGCATGGATGCATAGGCATCAAAGTATATAGTATGATTTAAACTTTAAGCAGAGTTGTTTAAACTACAGTAGAAACATTATTGGGATGCCTAACCTTGACCTTTAGAATAGTGATTAACCAAACATGCAGTTTTTAGATGCAATTTAAAGAATAAACTTTTAAGTAAAAATCAATACTATTTATTTTCAACAACATGAAAAATCAACAAAGATTAAATGTTAATATCAGTAAATGTATAGAAAACATTTAAAATCAGAATTTAATGCAATAAGAAAAAAATGCTATATCGAATCCAGTAAGCCAGTGAAACTTATTTAAACTGATGACTAGCAAAGATAATTCATGAACTTAGAAAAATAGATGCGAGACTGTTAAACTGATTATTCAGACCTTAAACGATGTAATGATGTTTCAGACAATTCCAAAGTAACAAGTCGGTAATCTTCGGATGCCAAGTGACTTTAACTAACTAAAAAAATGAGATTGCACATCTTAATAGGAAATGGAAGAACAAACACTTGAGACAAAACTGTAAACGAAACTACTATAAATGAAACTAGAAACGAGGCTACTATAAATGAAACTAGAAACGAGACTACTATAAACGAAACCAGAAACGAGAGTAAATTCTCCGAAGTTACTTCCAGCTTAAATACTCAATCCAGAGCATGTGTCGTAGGTGAATGTCTGATAAGTGTTGTGTATTAACAGCTGCTCATTAGCATAAACAATAAGCTTACAGTTTTTCAAGTACAAGCGATGTGAACTGAAATTAATCAACATGCATCGATTCTCAAACGTAAACATCGCAAAGCATTTCTGCCAAGTTAAATATGCTGCGACTGGTAAGTAAATAACTTTAGATAAACATAAATATTTCTTTTTCTAATTGGAGTAGAGGACTTAGAGCAGAGCATCGTATTGCTAACAGTTTACACTTAGGACACTGATATCTGCTTGCTATCAATCCCTGATCCACACACTTCGAAAGGGAACCAATGCTATAATCAACAACAGCTGTATGAAGCACACGTAACGAAATGATTAAATCAGATGAAAATCAAACCGACGAAACAAATTCGATTGAATCAACCAATCACGTCAAATGGATCAACGGAACAAACCAATAAAAAAGAATCGTAATATCGCGCCATGCGCAAAACACCGATGAACAGATAAATTTCTGCACATGTGCACATCTCGCTCCTTAAAATCGTCATTGCGCAACCAAAACAAATATCCTCTCCTCTCCATTCTTGGCGGCAGAGAGAGTTGGCAATCCTAAGAGGAACGAAGTAAGTGGGCACTGTAGACTGAAAGTTAACCACTGCAAATAAAATTACCATTTCATTTTCTGACAGCAATATCTAATTATCTGCATATCAATTTGTTTCTGTGGTGAGTTTTACCTATAACATTCAGTTTGAAGAATATAATTTTAAAAATCAAAGTTGTGCTTACATGGCAATCAATTTTTGATATCTGTTTAGTGAATTAATAAGCATAAATCTCATATTTGTTTTAATATTTTTTTTCTTATTTCATGTTTAAAAATGTTCAGATAATTTATAGTTGTTTTGTTTTAACTTATTTGGTAAATAAAAAGAACTAGTAAATCATATAATATTCATTGGATCCCCTGTTAACATTCACATAATTGTTTTCATATCAATTTTATTTATCACTGAATGATAACAATTAATAGAGTAATTTCACTAGATTAAAAATAAAATTTTTATTTTAGAAATTGTACTGAAAGTTCGAGTTGCAGAGTCTATAGATCCTGATTTCATCGAAATTGAAGTACTATTAAAAGATTTGACATACGAAAATGTATGTAGAATCTGCTGTGAAGAACTGGAAGTGTTGCCTAAAAATGTAAGTTTGTTTTTTATAAATGTGATTAAAAAATATATCGGCAGATTCATAATTTGAAAAACTCAGAATTAAGTTATGTATGAAAATAAAATTTATTTAGAATTGAATAGGGGTTGCTATGACCTATTGGTAAGGTCTCGGCTTCAAGTCCAGAGGATTCCAAGTTTAAAACCCAATTCCTCTGAAGTTCTGCTGTATATGTGGTTCTGAGTCACCTTAGATATATGAATAATATTAAAACTAATAGATCTTTTTCTAATGTCCTTCATGGTACAAATGAGATCAAATTTCTGGGTTGCAGTTATTATTTGTGAGATTTGATTTGAATCACTTGCAAGAAAAAGCAGGACCGATTAAAAAATGGATTTTCTGACAGAAAACTGATTTCAGCACTGTAGAGGTGCAATTTGAAAGTTTTAATTGAATATTAAAAATCATAGTAGAAGAGAGGAAACATAACAGAACTGGGGGAACCTCTTAAACAATGTAAATATAGAAAAAGAAGTTAGGTAAAAAATAATAAAAAACTTTAAAAGGTGTGGATTCCTTTCAGTTTCTTTTATTTGATCTCATTTGTTACTACTTTCCAGAAGTTTAAAAGGAATGAAGGACCCATCTCAAAAGTACCTTGCATTAAGAAATGCAGATGAGTTTTAAAGCTTGTATCCTTTTACAGTACCGTAAACTCTCTCTACAACGATATCCGATACAATGATAAATCCCTCTACAACAATGAAATTTTGTGGTCCTGGTGAATTTGCATAGAACATAATATTAATCTCCCCTCAATAAAATAATATTTTGTACTTCAATAAACTCCTGTACAACAATGTTTTTTTTTTTTTAAATCACAACGCCATTTTTTCCCTCTATAACAATATTTCATCCAGGATAAGCAAAGTTATAATGACGAAAAATCCCAAAATGGCGATGTTTCAGATGGCTGAAGAATGTGTTTTGAGACTTCAAAAGTCTTTAACTCAGCTTGAAGATAAAAAATGGGAAAATGTCTGGAATTAACGTGGTGGAATATTTAACAGCGGATGATGTTCTTATTGTTTTTGAAGGAGTTACTGAAGACGAAATGGAAAATGATGATGAAGAGGATGATGATACAGATACATCGCAATCTTTATTGACTTTAAGAAGGGGTAGCACCAGTGGGGGGACCAGGGGCCATGGCCCCTGTCGGGGATGCTGTACTCCGACCCCCTCCCCGTCGGGAAAATTTTTGTACCCCATTCACGCAACGAGGTATTCAACTAATAGATAAATAGAGATCTAGCGAAAATTTGATATCAATTTCATTACACTTTTCCCCTGTACAGCAAGTTGTGCCACCCCCGTCGGGCAGACACTAGTGCCACTCCTTTCTTCAATCAGTTCAGCCCCTATTGACAATTTTTTAAAGCCTTTCATCCACAAATGATGATCATTTTTGTGCATTAGACTTTATGCAAACCTTGTTAGTTGTCTTAACAGTTCAAAAAATGAATAAGCAAATGAAAGTATTGGATTTTTTCGATAAATATGTTTCTCAGGTATATTTTCTGAATTTTCAAATTTTTGTATTCTTTAATATTCATTAACACTATAGTGATACTTTTTTTGCAAAATGTATATTGTTGTATTGTGTCTACATTAAAACAACCAAAATTTAGCTTTTTTATGTCGTAATTATATCACCCCTCGATATAACAGTATCTTTATTTGGTCCCCAAAGTATTTTTGTAACGAGGTATTACTGTACTATGTTTTGATTTTTCAATGCTCTTTCAATTTCTCATTATTTTATTCATTTTTAGTGTAATTGTTTTATTCTCCCTTACCTGTTAACAATGTCAACTTCAATTATTATATCCATCTCCCCATTTAGATAATAAATATAAACATTTTCTTGCCATATGGTTCATGTGGTGGAATGGAATTGAAAAAGTAATGCACTCAAGATTTATCAATCATTTCTCTTTTGATTGACATAATTTTTAGCATCTCGTATTGTTGAAAGTAGAATTCACAGGATTTTCCTATGTTTCCAAACATTTGTTCTTTCTATTTTGATGTTCAGTGTCCTTTTTTCTTTTACAGGTGCTGAAGTTACGGAAACTTCCCAATACAATAGTTCGAAAAGACAAGGATGTGTTAAGATTTCAAAATTTTCAAGAGTTAGAATTAGTCTTAAAACCTAATGGAGCAACTAGACAACAAACATTAAAGACTCATTTCAGTGATACTTTTTACCAAGAATCTAATAAGTATACTAATAATAATAATAGCAATGATAATAATTCTGATACTAGTTCCCCATTAGTAAAAAAGTCAAATTATTGTAAAAATGGAACAATTTTATACTAATGTATATGTAAAAGTTTCTGTATATTATAGCCAATAGCATATAATTTATTTCTAGTCTTATTTAAGCAGAGTGTCTACCAGGTTATAAAAAAAAAATGACATCAAAAAATATTTTTGACCTTATTTTTTTCAATCGCTTTACAATTTGAAATTAATTAATTTTGTAATTGTCAGTATAATTGAGGGATAATTATCAAAATTTTAAATTTAGTTAATAAAAATGCCTTTCAGAACAATTACAATTCTTAAACTTATAAAGAAATGAAGGGAAAAAAAATAACAAATGCTCTGTATTGGATTCTAAGCAGTTTGTCCGTGAGTTCTCCAATACATTTCAACAAATTTTTTTAAAGCTGTATATGCAAATAGCTACTTGCTTTTTAAAGTGGCCACCGAGCTTATTTGGCGACCTTTGAATTTCGCCAAGCTCGTAAGTTCGGTGTTTCTAGCAAAACTACTATGTTCTGGCTCCCATGGCTAGCGAAGCTGTTGGATGTTCTTTTGAAGTTAAAAAAAAATCTGTCCAGTTTCCACTTGGCTTTATTCACTAAAAAACAAGTAATATTTTTCAAAAACCAATTCGAATTTAAGAACAAAAGCAATATGTAAATGTGCGAGCAAAAAAGTGACATGGCTACGGGACTGCATGTTTTTATAGGGCTACCAATGTTTTTGGCAAGTCTTTAACATCATCTTGTTGATACATCTCGGTTCCTTGGCGATTCAATCTTGGTGGCTATTTTAACAAGCAAGTGCCTGCAAATATTTCTAACTTGCTATTATTTATCGAAAATGTGTTTAAGTATTAGAAGTCAAAACTTGTGGATAATATTTTATCTAATCTTTTAATGAGAAACACTGATACGTATACGTATGGATACGTAAATAATACTTTAGATTTAAGATACAAAATTTTTTAGAAGATAAAAAAATTTTCAACTTGATTATTTATTGTTTTTATTATGTATAGAATAACTTATATATAAACTTAAATACCTGATGTTTATCTTCAATTTAGCATTTCTTTAAAGCAGTTATTTTTCTCGGCCTTAATTCTGTAGCCAACCTTGAAGAATGGAATTAGAGGAAATAATTGCGAAGTGTAGAATTTTCATGATCAGTAGACACTCTGTTAATGAGATTAAATTTTCATTTCATTTTTGTTTCACAAATGTATTTATCATTTTCAGTTTTGTGGAGTGTAAAATTAGCATCCATTAGTTAGCATGCATATATTTATTTAACATCATCCCTGTTTATTCTGAATTTCTTAAGGAAATTAAACAAAATATGGACACAGTTGTTTTCTTAACAGGAATAATTGCTATGATTGTCAATGTCTTGTTTAGAAAAACTCAAATTGAAATACAAAGGGAAAAAAAGGAAAGAAAAGAAAACATGCATTCATCATTGTAAACAAACATTGGTCATATATATGTTACAGTTAAAGTAAAAAAAAACAGTTATATTAATAATTACTGGTTAGTATTATTACTAACCACTTCATTAAACCACTACCACTTTTCTTATTATAAATACTAACCACAGTTAGTATTAAACTGATTAATTACATTAACTCTAACATATACATCTTTGTTTTTTTATGTTTATTATTCACAAAGATGAAGTCATTAGTTTGAGTTATATTCCTTGTTGGATTCTGTAAAAAAGATTGATAGCATTTATGTTTTTAAAATCAAAATGTTACCAAAAAAGTTTAAAGTCATAAAGAAATCATTTTATAAATTGAATGGTTATGCTGTTTTTTGGCTTGGTCTGCAATAACATTTTCCTCAGTGTAATTTTTTTTTATTGCTAAGCTTGAAAGCAAAACAACGAGGTTTTTTCTTCGTCAAATTCGATTTAAAAGTGCAAACAAAAATGCATGTTTATGTACGAATTTTTTTATTATAAATCATTTGTAATTTGAACAATATAATTTTCAGCTCAAAACTGTGGATGAAATAACTTTGTATGCATGACAGATAAAGAAGGTATAAGTTTTCTGTGCCTAAATTTTCTTTTAGGCTTATATTTTTGTTGAGCAATTTACTTTAACAATTTACCTTTAATATGAAGGGAATACTTTGAAAATAAAATTATATATTATTTTTGTCTTGAACCAATTGCTGAGATAAAAAAAAAAAATCAATAATTCTGCTTGGTGAAAGTGGGGTGACTGCAGAATAATCTGATGCATTTATATGATTTCCTTTTATTATAATTGGAGGGAAAAGATTTCATATGTTGCTCATTTAATGTGAAAAAAATTATACTTTTTAGATATGAATATTTCAACCCTTGATAAACCTTTCCTATAACTTCTTGTTCCTGAACAGACCGATTGCTATTGTGGTATGTTCAAAATAGTGATTTTAGACCCGAACAGTTTTTGCAATCATCTGAATTATATACTTTTCAATAAATGAATCAAATTTATCATTGGTTCGTACCTATGGCATGGTAATGGGAAAGCAAGTGGTGTATAGATACTCTAGATGGCACATTTGGTGGGCACCTCAAAGACAAAATTTGATTGGATTTATTTCACTTTTCAAACCAAATATTGCAGAAAAGGGACAAAAATGTAGTATGCTTTTGGTGCCATTTACCCTTGCCATGCCATTACCTGTAAACGGTGAACCTAATTTGGATTTTGGTAATGTATGTGTTACTGGCAAGCCAGAAGTATGGACAATTTGTGAATTGTCTGGCCATTTCATGTATTGGCCAAGAGGTACAGCCAAAGGCTGAAATTAGAAATGAATGATTAGTGTTTTTTGTACTTTGGCCTGTGATTTTGCAAAGTGGCTGGAAATCCCTGGCCAAAATTCAATGTCGAATCCTTACTTTTAATGCACTAGCAAAGCTACCAAGTTCTTGCTGCTAGTTTTTTTTTTTTTTCCAAGTTAAAATATTCTGTTTGATTCCAAATTGAGCATTGAATTGCGTGCATTTTTTATCCCACTCTATTTGTGTAGTTAAAAAACAAGCATATTCAGTTTCTCCTGTTTACCATCATAAAATCAAGGAAAGATCTTGCTGATCTTTCCTATTGGTGTTTCTACTGTGTATGATCACCCCGTGCCATTTCAAGGCTGGCTGACAAAAGCTCGAAATCATGAGAAGACTGGACATTGGCTGGTCAATGTACAGTGGCATTAGCTAATATGCAAAATGGCCCACCATTTCACAAACTGGCTAATTTTGGACTTTGGCTGTAACATATGTATAATAAAAATAATCAAAAGCACAAATTTAGAATTGTGTTTCATACTTGAAAACACTAGATATTTGTATGTTTTTGCTGTACAGCTAATTAGAAAATTCTGAAGTGAATTTTATTCTCTGTCGTATTTTTTTAAACTTGTGATAGAAAATGGAATAACTTTATAAGTTATATTTCATTTTGAGCACAAATTTTAATATTGATTTCAATTTAAGAATAAATGTGAGAAGAAATCTGTACAATGAAGTTTGCATCTTCCTATTGTAGTTTGGTACTATGAACAAAATATAAAGCCTAGTTTGTTGTAATGAACAAAATATTTTTATTACAAAACAATTTCAAATAATGTGAATAGATCCAGATTTCATTAATTTAATATTTTTTTATGAAAATCTCATATTAATTTTTTAACATTTGTTACTTTTACAAAGGAATTAAAATGGACCAGATCTGTATTCTCAAAAAAAAAAAAAAAAAAAAAATTTATTATTTTTAAAAAATAATTAAAAAAAACCAAATTTTTTTTTTAAAAAAAAAAAAAAAAAAAAGACTTCATACTTGTGTAGCATATAGTAACAAAAAATACATTTTCTTTTTCTAACCCTGATCATCTTCAAAATTTCAGCTCATACAGATTTGTAGTACAAAATTTCCTCTAGGTTTTTGCCATATTTGCCCTAACCTATTATTATTAACAATAAAAATGAATTTCCTAATTAATAGAAATCATTTCTAAATTGTTTTTAAAAAATCATTTTTAAAAACGCTAAATTCAATATATATATATTGTAAAAAAAAATCATTGCTAAATTTTTAAATTTCTGAAATCACTTCCAAATTTCTACTTTAAAATTATGCATTAATTCATAGTAATTCAGAATTAATGATTTCCAGGAAGTTCCTTTAGATAAAAATTTCTCATACTTTCATTTGTCTTCTTACTGTAAAAACAAAAATTTTCAATATTATATATTTAAACTGCTTTATTAATCAAATAAAAATTCTTATTAATCAAATAAGAATTCTCACTAGATTGCTAAAAAATAGTGCTGATATGTGAAACTCTTTTAAAATTTTAAGGATAAAACATCTTAATTAAATATATATATATCTAATTTGATTTAAATGGTTTGCTAATTTGATATTGAACTGGTGCTTGTGTAGTCTGAAATTTCACCTTACAGTTCATGAATACTAAATTAAGTTTAAAAATAAATTTTGTGAAGTATATTATACAAATTAAAAAACTTATGATAACATTTATTTTATTGTTCAATGTATGCTCTATAAAATCGCTCGAAAGAAGATGAATTTTATTGAAAAATGTTTTACTTCCTTGAAACTTGGAATGTACGATTACTGTATTAATATTCATTTATATTGCTGTTCTACTTTTTATATTTGCTTGTGATAAATCTTGTGCATTATTTCAAAATGTGATATTTTTGTAGAACATAGTGTGTACTGTGACAGTTATATTTTTCAAGGCACATAATGTAGAAATATAAATGAGTAAAAAGCTTGAAATTAATATTTGACATCCTAAATTTTTCTATGATGATACTTTTCTATTCACAAGAGATTTGATTTATTTAAAAAAGAAAGCAGGTTCATATTACTTGATAGCTTATTATTTATGTTTAATGCTTTTGAACTTGCTGCTTTTACTGAACTTACTTTTTATGAATTGCTGCTTTTTCAATGTAAACAGTTAACACTAGGGAAGGAAATTAAAGTTTTTTAGTGTTTGAAAATACAGTGAATTCTCGATTATCTGCATTCAAGTATCCGGAAAGCTCAACTAACCGGAAAAATTAAAAAAAGGAGTTTTTCTAAAAATTTTACATCCTCACACCAAAATTTAGCATGCACGCCGGCGCCGTTCTATTCACATGGACAATTTATTTCTGGAATGCAACATCCGCTCTGCACGGAGGGGCATAGAAGGGAGAAAAAAGCAATATACAGTACTGTGATGTACACAGACTTGTTTTAGGGGGGGTTCAAAAACCAAAAAAAAAAAGGTCCTCGCCTTTCATCGAAAAACAAGACCTATAAATGAAATCGACAACAGAAAATAAAAGGTAAAGGGACAGTTTTGGTAAAAAAAAAAGCTCATGGGTGTTACTCCAGATTGGTAATTCTCTTTCTTTTCGTTTATTTATTTACTCTCCGAATACCAGCAGATGTTGATTCTGATTATGTAATATCACTTGCAGGAGAATTGGATTGCGATTTTTTAAAAGATAATTAGTTTTGATATTCAATCTGGGTTTTTTTTATGATCACTTAAGAGTTTTATTATGCTTGCCGAGTAGAATATTTTTCAGTTTCGTCAGCTATTTTATATGTTTATACTATTTCTACAATCTGTATATTTACGGTACAGATCATACTTTTTTTAAAATTTTTATCATCAATGTTAAATTAAAATCTTCATAATATGTTTTGTAAATACAATTTAATGGAAGATACAGTATTCTTAAAAATTATATTTAATGCGCATTTCAAAATGACAAAAACAAATTATTTGCCCAAAAAAATCTAAAAAAAAAAAAAAAGGCAACATTTCCCCCCCCCCCCATTTTTCCTGTCACACTCAACTATCCGGACTTTTCAGGTATCCGGAAATCGGCGTTTCAAGAGCCTGCCGGTTAGTTAAGCTTTTACTGTATATGCATTAAAAAAAATTTCAATGTTCAACGCATCTCGATGCCCAGTTTAAAAAAATAAAAAAGACTTGCATTTCAGTTGGGATACCATAATTGTAATTATTATTGATGGATGAATCAGTAGTAACAGTTCAGTTTATAGTTAATAAATATTTTATATGCATGTTTAATATTTGGAAAAGAAAAATTTTTAAGATTATTTTTTAAAAAACTACTACTTTTCTATCTTATTCCTCTGAAAAATTTTTCAAGTTACTTTACTTGCAAGGTAAAAATGTTACACATTACTAGGAAATTGTTTTAAATTGCATTATGTACTGTAGTTAAGTAATAGAACTTCTATTTCTAAATCAAAAGAATTTCTATTGCATTTATTTTGTTTGTTTTTTCCCTTAAAACTGCATGAAATGAACTCCATAAGGGATGCCAGCATTCTAATATTTTAAATTTTATACATCATTTAAAAAAAAATTGTATTTAGCAATGAAAGTCTTATAAAACATTTTTTGTTCATTAAAAACAAGACATTCTGCAAGATAATATCGTGTTAATTTCCAAAAAGAAGTTTCTCATTTTGTCATAAAAGTGTATAATATTCGTGTATTTAAAAATATACAGCATTTTTGTTGTTGCCCCACTTATAATATTGAATGAAATATTCATTCAGAAATTATTTAAATAACTTAAACTATCTGATAATTTAATGTTTCACGCATGAAGTTCTTAAAGAATTTCAATGCTTTACCAATCAATTTTTCAGAACAATCCAAAGAAAATTGTTTAGATTAACATTTTTTATTAGGTAATTTAACCACAATGAATTTTATGCATAATCCCAAGATTCATATTTTGTTTCCTTTTCAAACAATAATGCTATATTTTTGCACAAATACATTTCTAACAGATTAGTAACTACTTTCTGTAGTTGGAACAAGTTAGCAGCAAAGCTTTTTAACTCTTGTTGGGAGTAAACATAATGATGTCTAAGGCTACGAACACACGGGTCAGCTACGGCGAATTCGGCTGAGAGCTGAAAATGTGTCGGTGGTGTTCACACGGGGCGTTTGGCGAATCAGCGCTGCATATTCGGCTTTCGTGGCCACATTCGGCGTTAATCTTTCCGAGTGAGTGATATATGTGGCTTAGAAATGGCGATTTATTTGAAGAGCTCCAATCGAAGAAAGGATTTGTTGCATATAATGAATAAAAATTTCACAACTTATAATGTATGGAACTGTTTCAGAAAATTCTCAATTGAATTTAGGATAACATACATTAGTATATATTTTTTTGTTTTCCGGTGTTTCATATAATGTTCTCACAAATTAAAGAATATCCTATGGATATTCTGCTTATCCTGATAAATAGTAGGCATGTAATTGAATTTAAAATAATTTTATTGTGATAAAAATTCCATTTTGAGTTATTTATAAACAATATAATAATTCATAATGATCATTGCATGTGTTATTTTGTAGGGGAAAAAAAATCGCTTTAAAAGGAAAGTAATTTCATATTTTACAAAGGCTAGGAAGAGAAAAATTATTTTTCAATATATTTTTATTTATGATTCTCAAGTCAATTAGAAAAATAATAAAATTTAAAATGAAGAACTGAAAAGGTTACACCTAAAAGTTATATGCTAAATATTGTTCAACTGACCTAAAACATTAATAATTTTCAACCGGTTCATTACAAAAATATATATTATTTGCTTTTTTTGCAAATTATAAATATAAATATATTCTGAAGTTTGTTAAAATTAAGGAAAAAATTGCACAACTTTGAAATGATTAGGATAGAGTCGCTGAATTTGGATCATCTGGACGTTGTTTACTGCACTGTGGTGGAGAAATAATTTTAACGAAAAAAAAATAATTGAATTTTTTTGTAGCTTATTTATTTATTTTCAGAACGGTGTAATTAACTTTTTATGAAATGGACTTTAAATTAGGAAAAAGCAAATTAAAATTTAGCAACTTCCTTAATATCAAAAATTTGATTCGGACCTACATTCCTGATGATAAAACTGTGTACCAAATTTTATCCATCTAATTATTCAATATATTTTTGAGTTATAGCATTCACATAAACGCGGACTGACAGACTTCCCGTTGACGGATTTTGTCCAAAATTTGATAGAAACCTGCAAATTATGTGTCGAGATCACATACCTAATTTCATCCCCATAGCTCTAATAGTTTCCGAGTTATTATATTCACACAGACAGATACGTAGACAGACATAATTCCAAAATTGTGTTTTTTGGACTCAAGGAGGTGTAAAACGTGGAGATTCGTCAAAATCTCGAGTTCGAATTTTTTGACGATTACAATATTTTCTCTTTGTATATTTCCTATACGAGAAAGTAAAAAAATTAAATGTTGATGGAAACTTAATGCATTTAATGAATCAGCGACCAGTTTAATTAATGTATCAGTGAAAATCTGAATATAAAGCGAGTGCCGATGAAAAGACTATTTCCTTGAAAAACCCCTGTCCCCTCATATTATCGTAGATACAAATTTTAGCAAAAGCATTTATTCACAATATGCCTGTTGAAGATATTTATTAAGAAAATAAAATATGAATATGCCTTTATAATAAAACAGTTTAATTAAGCTTTTATTATCAAATAAAATGTATTATAATTATCCTTCTAAATAAAATATTACATTAAAATTACAATTCAATAATATTGTCGAAAGTTATCCCGAAAAGGTGAAAAAAATTAACTTGATATTACATTTTCATCCTGTACAAATACAGACACATTCGCTTTAATTATTTGTAAAAAATCATAATATCTGCATAACAAAATATTATTAATCGCAAAAGAAACAAAAAAAAATGTTTTAAATAATCTAAAATCTTTTAAGTTTTTATTTAACTTTAAAGGACAGAATCAGTGCTTGGAGCTGCCATCCGGGTAGAGCAAAAACGCTTTCGTAGAAAAACACGTGTGAACACTGTCACTCGTTACTATGGGACCATGCGACGATTTGCTGGCGAAACCGGAGCTGTTTCATTGGGGAAGGATGATACCCGCGTGACGAGAACTGGTTAAACAACTTTGCTGCACCAGTGTGAATAGCGCCATTAAAAAAACACAGGGTCATGTGTCGCCTCACAGCTTTAGCCGAAAACGAGGCATCTGCTCGTGCCCTTACAGTGTTGGCACTAATCACGTTTTACAATGTTATACCAAATTGAACATTAAAATAACTATGGCAGATCTGTAATTTAAAATTTATTAATAAAATACTGATGCCATGATGCAAATGCTTACAAATATACGCATGAAACAAAATAAATCAATTTAGAATTAATTAATGCATTAAAATTCTCAATCGGTTCCTGCGCTAATAATTTTAAATTTTCTGTAAGTGAGGTTCTCCTTTATTTAATTCAATAAAATAATCTGTATCAATCTATGTGTACAATAACTTCCACATTCAGTTTCAGTAGTTTGTTATGTGTATGATACAATATAAAAATATCTAAGTACTTTCATTCCATTTTCTTTTGCTACGTATATTTATATGATCAAGAAATTATTCGTCATAAATGACCTGCCCTAGAAGTATACATTTTGGTCCTTGCACCAATTAATTCACATTAAGCAAAGAATTTAAAAATTCTAAATAATATATCTATACTTATAAAAGGCAATGTTTGTGTGCGTGTATGTGGTGTCCAGACGAATCTATCGCACTTACAGCCATGAAATTTGGCACACAGGCAGTCGTAATGGTGACTCAATGCACCTCGAGGCCCGAATTTTGAAATTCAATCTAGGAAATTTTTTATTTAATATTTTGGGGGATTTTTTGCACATTTTTGGACGATACTGAGAAATAATGATCAGATTATCGATACACCACAGGATAGAGCAAACAATTATCGTTTTAATGACGTTTGTTTGGAAATTTATACTGAATTTTGAAAAAATTTTAAATAATAGTCAGTTTTCCAGGAAAATCTTAATAATTAAAAATCAAATGACTCCATATCACTTTCTAATTTCGTTACCTTTTAAAAAAATTTCGACCTAATAAATGGGAAGTTTCTCCTTCATTTAAAACAAGAACAGTTAAAATACTATTTTAAGTCAATTTTTAATTAATTTTTTAGTTGATGGAGTCAGAGATGTTTTTTCCCGAAGGAACTATTTTATGGAAAGTGTGTATATCTGGTAGAAAAAATTACAACAATGGTTTTATTTGGCATCCTGCCACGAACGAAGAGTAGATACGGAATATGATGGATTACTTCAGTCTAAATGAACTATTACACTGTTTGTATAAGGTTTTTTCTCCTTTGGTTTTTTTGTATGCGTCTGTGTGTTATGCTCTGATCAATTTCACATTCCACTTCAAGCTCAAGATAGACCATTTTTTGATTGGGGGGAGGATTGCGTTTAGAATCACATTTTTTTATACTTTTGATTTGTTTTATACTTGTTAGGCAAGCATAAATGTTTGTTAAAAAACACTTGTTTATGTTGTGGTCAAGTTCCTGCATTTTCTTTCATTACAAATTGATAAACGAAGCTGGGAAAAAAAATGACCACAAGAACCCAATAATGTGGCTTCAAAGTTTAAACCTGAAAATTTGATGCACTTTTTTTTTCATTCCGTGTCAAATTTCATTTGATTTTCACTCTTTTAACATTTGACCTGGTTTATAGTAGCCATTATTATAAATCCCCAATTTTTTTTCAAAAATAACCGTTTATTTGATACAACTTCAATTTGAAATCTTTTCCTTGGATGGCTTTAATTCAAAATATCTAATGTTACTTATTGCAATTTTAAACAGAATCCGAAGATTTTTTTGCATCAGCCTTACTGAATTATGACTCCATTTTAACGGGTGAACCAGCTGGTTGTTCCGAGAATCATGAAAATTGATTTTACTTAGTTAACTTTATAATTTTTCATTTTTTTCAACTTACATTCAGTTAAGATAGTTGTCACTAAGAAAAATAAGCGGGCAAAATCAGTTATAAATTTTTTTGTTTCATTTTCAAAAACTTTGTCATTTTGGGCCTTTATTTTGTTGAAGTCATGATACCACTGGCAATTAATATTTTCAAGTTGATCAAATTTTGTTTTCTGCAATATTAGATTGATAAAATGTCAAGTAACAAGATTATTATTTTACTACAGGGTGCTTAGTGAGAAATTGCTGCAAAAATTAAGCACCTTTGTACATGCATACGTAGACCCATGTATTTCCTAAGCATTTGATGTTTTCCGTTTTATAATACTGCATAGTTTTTACTGAAACATTTAAAATATGTAATTTTTCATTTTAATACTTATTTCTGTATTTGCACAATGTCTTCAATTGAAAAATAAAGGATGTCTTTTTGGTCTGGCAAAAAAATAAAAATGCAAACTGTCATTACCAAAAATTAAGTCAACTTTTATAAGATTAAAAATAAAAATCTGTGAAATTTTTTCCAACATTTCTTAAAATTAACAAATTACAAGTTAATTTGCCCCTTCGGGATATCCATTCCAATATACGGCAGTGCCCACTGTTGAAGAAAAAGGAAGCGGACAATAAAGACATTAATAGTCCATATAGCGAAGGGTTTGAAAAAAAAAACCATTAAATCGTCTAGTTTTAAAAATTGGTATACTTTATCGTGAGGGGCTTCTGATGAACATATTAAAAGTCCCGAGGGAGGGGGGCTCATGCCGCCATCTTGGATTTTGTCACCCTTTTTTAGTTTTTCTTGAAAACTATTAAAACTGGAAGAAAAATAAAAGCATGTGCTTGTAGGGAATTTTATGATCAATAATTTATTATATTGCATGTAATTTAATAGTTTTTGAGATATTTAAAAAGGGGGATGAATTCCAAGATGGTAGCAAACTTTTGAGTGCCCCCCCCCCCCAAGACCAGGGACTTGTATGTTCTTTATGTAGCGTTAGCTTGTTCATCAGAAGCCCCTCACGAACATGAGTTACTAATTTTCAAAACTATACGATTTAATGTTTTTTTCACTCTCACCTTGGGCCTTCGTTGACTAGACTATAAGAGTTATCTTAACTCTCAACTGGGGAGCTGCAGTCTTGCAGACAGCTAAGAATGGTTTACACATCACCCCTACTCTATTTTTAGTTCAATTGAATGGATTCATCCTGCAGATTCTCATTTTATGATCTCGACTATATGTATACCTTTTCTTCAAGTTTTGCCGTCTGCTTTTTTAAAAATTTTTATAATCCAAATATTTCTTTCCATGCTGCCCAGCAGACCGCACCTCCCTGCTAGTGTTCCAATATTGTGAAAGGCTTAGAGAATGTCACTGAAACCTAGTCCTCTGAATATCATACAACCTTCCGATCCTCGGCGAAAATAATCGTACAGAGTTTTTTTTTTTTTTTTGTACGAAAGTTCACATTTGACTAATTCTGAATTATCCGAATTTGAAGATGGAGAATGTCAACAAGAAGCTCAAACTTCATGTGAACATTATTATTATTGAAGAAATCCTTTTAAGTGGTCTTTCTGAAACAAAATGAACAACTGCTTATAATATCATCCAACTTTCAGAATTGGTTTATGGCTATTTTCTATAGGCTATTGGATACGAGAATTATAAATTCGTACATTTTGTATCAAAATAATTCTGTAAACCCTGTTATGAATGGAATGCAGTTTTTAAAAGTCCTTGCAAGAGAATTTTCTCTCCAAAATAAGAAAAAGAATCGAAAATTCAAAAATAAACAAAAATTGCAAATGACAAAGAAGCGAATTTTAGGGATTGATACGGAGGACCAGGAGAGATCAATATTACTGGAATATTACCAAGTTAGAAGTGAGGAAAACTGGTTATTTATGCCTACCAAAGAAGAAAAGAAAAATTGCATATTTTGTGACAAACATGTGTTTAGAATGCACTCGAAAATTTTGTTATGGGTATGGGCAAGAATCAAAACTCAAATAATTCCATGTAATATCAAGTCAGTTTTACCCAACATCAATTTTTTAAAATAATGGCTAATTTTAGCACTAAATTATTTTCTTCATACATTTATATAATCGAAAAATAAATATCACTAGAAAAATTTAAAAATATTTATGTTTCTTTAAGATCAATATTAGTTATATATTCAGAGAAAAATTTATGTAGCAAAATAATTAATTTTTCTGCTGATACTATATTTTCAAAAAACGAAAGAAAATATTTTTTATATTAAGAGAAATATCTACAGAATATATAGGCAGAATTTCATACTGGCGTTTTTATTAGAAAATTTTATTTGAATTTTTTTTAAATGCGGTCTCTTAGACTACTCCTCCCCAGTTAAGTCCAAAATTTTCACCTCCCCAGTTAAGGATTAACACTCCTGGATCTATCTTGCCCTGGATTCTTTCCCCGAATTCTTCCCTTTCGTCTGTTTTCATTCTTGATATATCCGGTAAGAAAAGCTTTATGACTATGCTTTCAATTTATTGTATTCAACGTCTGAGGAAACAAACAAACAACAAAAAAAAAAACTTTCTTTGCACTTCTGGAGAAAATTGAGCACTTTTTAAGGAATTTTCGGTACTTATGTATTAACACCACCGAGGCTACAGATTTGGCGGTTTTTGTACTTACGTATTAACGCCAATTTGGCGGTTTTTGTAAACAAGATTGTTCTTTATTGGCGCATTACCGCCAATCTGTAGCCTCGGTGGCGTTAATACGCAAGTACGGAATTTTCTTTTCAAAATTAAACACTTTTCATGACGTTATGCACCCTGTACTAGCCATGATAGGGTTCTAAGGTTGATTGATTGGAAAGGTAGGCAGGTTGATCCTGAATATCCTTGAACACCGAAAAATTTTGAAGCACAAATGTGAATCCAACTTGCCCCAATAGATGATGGCCTTTAGGATGGAGTGTTATGAAGAAAAATTTATTTTGAATTCTTATGCATAATTTAGTCACAAAGTTAAAAGTATATCTGTTTACTAAGGAAAAACAAATTGTTTCAGAACTAAAAATAATGAATGGGTGATCAGTTAACAAACAGACCAGACTAAGAACAAATTAAACAATGAATGCTATTTAGTTTGAACTAAAGAGTTTTTTATATGTAAACAATTAATACCTTACAGAAACAACATATGAAAAAAGCTACAAATTATGCAAGGTCTATAAAGCTGCATCTTACTACCATCTGTTGGTGCAGTCAAAGAGAGATGAACAAATGAAAGTGGGATGCCAAAGAGTTGCAAGCAGCAGTGAACTCGCCAGGTAAACCAATGAGAATGGAAACATCTTCTGACAGTTAGACATAACCTTTTCTATGTATAAATAGCTGATTTCGGCTCTTTAAATTTATGTCACTGATTTTCTGAATATTTAAATTAAAAAATTTTATTATATTATGGGACCTGAAAAAAAGATGCGTACCAAGAACTGAGAAGAAATTATATAATTCTTTATATATATTTTAAGGTCTCCAAAATGAATCAATCTTATAAAAATACATGACAAATCAATGGCAACTTAACAAACATGTAAAAACTTAACAAATATAATCTGTTAATGGTGATGATCTGTTAACTCCTACTGAATATTTTCTTGCAATCTTTAATATCATTAATTACCATGAAATTTCATTTTAGAAGCTATTTCAGTTTTGAAATGAGAAAACAATCTTAAGAAAAATCAAGAAGATAGGCTAAGCATACAAATTTGTTTCTGGACAAGATTTTACTAAACTTGGTACTTTGTCAAACAATAGCATTATTATGTATTCATTAAAGAATTCCTGTTCTTTTTATTTTTCTTCTTTGAAGAAGCGTGGATAGAAGGGGAATTTTTAATTTCCTCTTCACTCTTTATTTCTGTCTTATCTGAGAATTGGCCCAAAATACTTTTTCTCCCTTTCTTTTTTTTCTTCGGTGAAATTTCGGCAGTAACAGAATCTTGAATATCTTCATTTTCTATTTCAACAATATCTGTGGTATCATCTACATTAGTATATTTTTTACCTTTCTTCTTTTTCTTTGGAGAAACTTTATTAGTGGTAGAATCTTGATTATCCTCCTCATTTCCAGTATTAGTTGTGATTTCAACTAAATCAGCAGATTTTTTACTTTTCTTCTTTCTCTTTCTTGAAGTTTTTGCAGAATCTTGAATGTCTTCCTCATTTTCCATTTCACTATTATTTGTGATTTCAGTTACATCAGAAACTTTTTTCTTTTTTTTCTTTAAAGAACCTTCATTAGAAATAGACTCTTGAGTGTCCTCCTCATTTCCCATTAGAGTATTAGTCGCGACTTCAACTAAATCAGCCGATTTTTTACTTTTCTTCTTTCTCTTTCTTGAAGCTTTTGCAGAATCTTGAATGTTTTCCTCATTTTCCATTTCACTATTATTTGCGATTTCAGTTACATCAGAAACTTTTTTCTTTTTCTTCTTTAAAGAACCTTCATTAGACATAGACTCTTGAGTGTCCTCCTCACTTTCCATCAGATCATCGTCTGGAAATGGTTCGTTTAAATTCATCTTTTTGTCATTTTCAGCAGCATCTTCACAACCGTTTGTTTCCTTCTTCATTTTTCTCAGAATTACTCTTCCGTCCCGGAAAACTTTAACTTCTGCATTATCTATAGTGCTTAATTCATCAAGTTTATATTTCTCATTTTTGCGTGGTTTCTTTATCAATATATCATCTGGAATATCTGAGAAAATAAAGATAAGAATGACCATTAAATATTTATATTGTTTAATTAAAATAAAAAAACATTCAACAGGCAATATAGCTTAAAATTCCTAACATTATCTTTAGAAGATAGCAAAGTAATAAAAAGGTAAAAATGCAAAAACTGTACACAAAAAAATCAGACTACAGGATTTTATAATAAATCATACATCAATTTTTACAAAAATATAATTCTGCATATTAAAGATGAAAATAAAAATATATTTAAAGCAATTAAAAAGATATCGATGTTAAGGAGCTTCTGTTTTATTAAGCTTATTCTTGCATGCCTTAAAAAGTATAAATGAGCTTATTTATTTTTTTAAGAGTAACAAATAAAACTAAAACCATTAGTTTTAAAAATATTACCCATATAACCCAACATTCATCAAGACATCAGTACTTAATTCTTATAATTTTCTTTTGAAAAAAATTATATCAAATTTAATGATGCAGAATGAATTTCAAGATAATTTTACAATTTCCTAAGCTATACACTTTTACTAACAAATGGCTTAAAAATAAATTAAGATAAAAAAATTAATCACTATAAATTTCTAAACCCATTGTTACTGAAATGAAACATCAGTAACAATGATCATTGAAAATTACACTATTTTTTAAAAATGCAATTATAACTTGGCACATCAATTTATAATAATGCTATAAAAATCTCAATAGCTAGAAAATGTGTAAAATAAAAATTAGTTATATTTATATTATTCATGCAAGTTCTTAATATTATGACTGTGTTAAAAATATTAAAAAAATATTAATAATAATAACTTTAACTTTAAAACAAACTGAAAATTCAGCAATTTCAACAATCACTGCAAAATCTACTTAAGGTAAATTTTTTTGATATTTATAATCCATTGCAAACTGTAAAATAAGCCCAACTCTAAGAACTGTATTAATTTACTAGCTGTAGATAAAATACTATTATTTAACCTAGTATCAATAGATGTTAATTAAAATTTCAGAGAAAAACTAAAGAAAAGCAGAGAATGTAGAAAACTAATTCTTTACTATTATTATTTCTCTAATTTACTTTTATTATTACTACTTTACATTTTTTAATAATCAAAGACTTCATTAACTGGTAGATGAGACAGTACATAGAGGTCAAAATATATATTATATTTCTAGAAGTGTCTTAAAAGTTGAATCCATATCTTACCTAAAGACACATAAATTGGAACTGCCTTAGATTTCGCTGTTTTTACATAAAGACTAAGAATGTTTTCTCTATTTCCAGGAAGTTTATTTTCTAAAACTTCAATACAAGTTTTTATGTTTTCAATAATAGCCTCATCTTCCATTGACAACCGTGCAACTTCCAAAGCACTGTAATAAAATGTGATTATCAATTTTTAAAAAGTAAAATATAGATAATATATAAAAATTGATTCATAACTATCAGCTTTGATCATTCCATCTCCTAATATCTAATCACTTAATTTCTATTTATCAATCAATAAAAGAATAAGAAAAAAGTCGCTTTTTAAGTTACCTGCAAGTTTAGGATAGCCTTCAGAAGACTAGATCCTCAATTTAATAATAAAAAGTTTGAAATTTAAGTATTTATAACAATTTTACACACTAATTTCAAAATACTTTTAATTTGAAAGCCATGTGTTACAAAACTTGAGTGATAGACAAAAGAAATAAATTTAGGAAAGAAGAGAAGAATGAACTTAAGAATGTTATAACTTCTTTTTCAGATGCTATATGATGTTGAATCTATGTTCCATATGTAAGTGCAGCAAGTCATTAATGGCCCTCGCATGTCACACAAACAAGTTCAGGGGAAAACGGTAAATGAATGTAATGATATTTCGCCGGGCATTAACCGCTCCGGAATGGGTGTGTCACATATGCATCACCTACGAATATTTCTCACAGCCAGGCGTACCACCAGTGCATCACTAAATAAAGTTGATGGTCGTGGCTCCGTCCCATGGGAACGTCTTTAACAAAGGAGTGTCATCGCGAAATGGCTAAAACCAGGAAAACTGATTTCTAATATAATTTCTTAGCAACAAAATATGCTTATTAATAGGGGGGGGGGCCGGCAAAAAAGTAACAACACAGAAACTCTGCTTGCTCATATGGCATATCAAACAGCTGGAAGAAGTGCATCCATACCTAGATATATATAGGTCAAACAGTTAAGAGGTTAAAATTTCTAGAAGAAAGAATAAAATGTAGATGACCCTTCTCTGTTTCAAATATCATTAGTAATGTAACTTTTTCAAAGTATGTTTTCTTAACAGAAAAAGTACTGAAGAAATTGCCTTATTGTGAAGTTCCTGAAAACTACAAAATTCTTGCAAGCATACAATATCATAAAAGATTGTGCTAGTATGAATTGGGTATATTTACCATCTAACTTTTACAGAAAACGTTTATATATAGAGAAGTTGTTTGATGCTCTAATTATTCCATAAGCAAATCCAAACATGGTCTAAAAACTCTTCTAAAAGGTACACAGGAAAAGAGAGTTTGAAGCACTCTATTAAGTATCATTTTAAATTTTGAGAAAAGTTTAATGCTCTCTCTACAAAAACAGAATTTGAAAAATGCTGATTACCAATTTCCATACCAAAATACATTATTCATCATTAATATGCAAAATAAAAAACTAGTGGCATAATACTTGCAATAATGGAAAACTAGATATGCACTCTGAAATTTTTGATTCAACAACAATTTGTTTTTATAATTTTACTTTGATTGCCTCATTTCCTTAATATATTTTTTCACAAGAAATTTTAGCTGTGATGAAGATAGCAAGGCAGCTTGATAAGCAAGAAAGCTTGAAGAAAATTTATTAGAGTGATTTGGAATCCCTTTCTTGCAAAATCACTTGAGATACATTTTATCAATTTCAGTTGTATATTTATAAATAATAGAAGCAATAATTGTGCCAGACTTACACCACCACAAAAGCAATCAATCAGAATCCAATTTATTGTTCAAAATGAATAATGGTTCTATTCTGTATGATGATAAATTTTTCTTAGAAGACAGGATAATTAAAGAAAAGTTTGAAAATATTCTCTACTTACTAACTGTTGCCACGACATGTTAAAGAAAATTCTGTTTGACAGAGAGCTTTATCTATTTGGTCTTTTAAATTTGGTCTTCTCATGTCAATCTGAACAGGAAACCTAGAAAGATACAAACAAAACCATGAACCTAACAATAATTAAACAAGGAATAAATAATTTTCATTGCAAAAGCACCAAATCATGAATGAAAGTATGTTTAATATATAGTATAAGAGTGGGGTGTTTTTGTTGGTTTTGTTTCACTTTTCTGCAAGTGGCAAATTACGTACTAGAGCCACAGCACCCTTGAAATTTCAAAATTTTACTTATTTATTTAATATTTTCTGGCATATTCCTGACCTAAACTTTAATAATCTCATACAACTAAAAATCATTTGATCAGAAATGCTTCAGTTATTACCTCAAAAAATTTGAAAAGGATAATGGAATTAGTCATCGCAGGAATTTTAGTTTTAATTCTTAAAATTTTTCAGGAAAACTGATTTTTTTTTTAAATTTCTTAAAACTCAGTAAATTTTGTCAGATGTTCAAAACAAATTTCATTAGAATAAAAAATGTTTGGTCTATTCCCATGGTGTATTTATTTTCTTCCTACAATTATAAGAAATGATACATCAGAATAACACACAAAAAAAGAATATCATAAAAAACACAAAAGAAGGATTATTCAGAAATAACACAAAATATTTAATAAAAAATTTTCTACATTAAATTTAAAAATTCGGGCTTCAAGATGCATTGAGGCATCATTATGATAACCTGTGTGCCATGTTTCATGGCAGTAAGTGCTAAATATTTGTCTGGACATTGCACACTCACACTAACACTTCCTTTTATAAGTATTCTTTTTATAAGTATGTATTGTTACAAAGCTATAAGGTTGTTTCCCCGAGATGCTAATCTTGGCGATAAATTTGGCGACAGAAGGAATTTTCTAGAAGGACCTTGAACTTTCCACCTATTTCTAATGGCTTCATGAACTTTCTGGAGATTACGTCACTTCCTACGTAATGAAGTCACTTCCTGTTTAAATAGTATAAGCCAAAAAAGAGTAAGTTGGATTTTGATCAGCAAGCAAGCTGGTTGAGCTGATAAACTTTTGAGCGCTGTATTGAGTTTTATTGGTAATCTCTGCTGTGAATTACACCCCTGCTCGCTCCGCTCCCCATCCCCCAAGAATCACGCTGTGACCCCAACTCGCTTCGCTCACTACACAGTTATGCAATTCTGTTAGTAATAGGAAATTATAAATACATTAATTACTGAAAGTAAATTTAAATTATCTGAAATTGCATGAACTCCTAAAATTAATTTTTCAACAATTACTAAAATTAAAATCTTTTGGTGGCATAGAAATACACATGTAAATGTTAGAAAGAAATTTGAATGCTAATATATATAGTTCTAAGATGTTTAAACATAAAAATTATTTACGTCAATCAGAAATCAGTCACTTAAAACTTTTTCCATACACAATCAACAATATCTTTAACAGTTTTGTTTGCCATAACTTCAATCCAACAAAATTTTAAACATGCACTATTTTCAATTATATGTTGCTGAGAAAAGCTTCCCCACATATATTCATACTCACTCCAATTATCATTTAGCCAAGAAAGACGTAACCTCTCTCTGGGCAGTTATTTACGTGTTAAATCTCAGAAAATTTAAGTTGTCAAGAGAAGATATAACACATTTTATAATCTTTTACCTAAAAAAGGACCATTTAAAGAGAAAAGTGGCATGAAACATGCTCATATTAACTATTCAAAATTGAAACCATAATGATTATGCATTTTTAGCTTTTTAAAATTGATACGATCCTAAGTTTACTCAGATTATGTTGCTCAGAAAGCTTCCCCACATGTATACAGACTCACTCCAGTTACAATTTAATCAAGAAAGATACAACATTTTTCTCTGGGTTGCCACTTATGTTTTTAAAACTCAGAAAATTTGAGTAATCGAAAGAGGAAATAGCCCATTCCTCAACCTTTTAACTAAAATGGACACCTTAAAGAGACATTCATTCATTTGCCTAATTGAAACTGCAAAACTTAAATTTATTTTGTTCAAACTATTCAACTAAAAAAAAAAAAAAAAAATCTGTCGTCAAATGGTCTTTCCTCCATTGTAAACAAAACAAACTTGTGAGCTGTTGCCAAATGACGATTAAGAAATTCGACCCTTTTTTGCCGCTATGCAAGAGAATTATATATAGAGATTCAAAGGACAAATGGGAGAGGGAAAAAACCCTATGTAGATATAATAAAACTTTCAATTACAGCAAAATATCTAAGAATATGTATTTGAATAATAGAAGAGAGAAACAAACAAACATTAATTTCATTAATATATAACAATGTATATTACAAAAAAATTACCAAACATGTATGTTACAATATTTTCCTCACCTTCAAGTTGATCATTTTATATTCAGAAAAAATTATTAACCCATTTCTTTATTGTTTCATAATTTTACCAAAACTATTACTTTCATAAATATAGCATGAAAAATAAAATACTACAGAAAAATAACTAACTGCCCCAATGAGATTTTCAAATATTGAATAATACATGAATATGAGACATATGAATATATTTTGTACTGTTATTTTCTAAAATTTTAATAACATTACTTCGATGTTCAATAAACTAATTAGTACTAAAGAGAACAAAGTGATAACTAACTTTAGCAGAAGCAGTATTATCAATAACACAAAATTTACATTTTTCAAAAAGTAAATTCCTCAAAAACAGAAATTTAACTAGTTTACTAATAATGTATGAATTGAAAATAAGTGACAGGTAAATGATAGAAAATACATACTTTCGACTCTGAAAAAATGATTTTCCTAAAGTCTTTGCCATAACACCAGCTATCTTTTTATCTACCAAAAACACGTCATATGCAGCAACAAGTTGGCGCTTACTTTCAAAGGTTTTGTATTCTGTCCTAAGCTGGCGCAGGGGAATTACCTACGAAAGATTATGTAAATGTAATAAATAGAAAAAAAATTTGCAAACAACAAAAAATTTTCCATTTCTCATCCACAGAGCATAGCACAATACATCTATAAATAGTTTAGTGTCAATTAAAGATAAAGAATCAACAAAAGAGAAAGGGGGAAGAAACATGTACACTGCAGTAGTGGTCAATGAAAATGCACCATCTTAGATTTTGTAATATCAGGTTGTCAGAAAAGTCGTGACTCATTTTTGGAATGGATTGAACATTATTGGAAATACTCGAGTTATTTGCATCAATGCTATTGTTATGTCATTGAACAGCTGATAGTTTTAGCTTCGTTTAAAAAAAATTTATCCACTTTTTAAAAATTTTTAGATTATACAACAAGCTGAAGACCAAACTTTGCATTTTCGCCATATTTATTTGTTTTATTTCTGTAAAGGGAAGAACAGCCAAAAAGTTCATGAAAAATTGCATTTAGTTTACAAGAAGGTCAGTACCAACCATGGTTGACGAAATTCTGTGCTGGTAACTTTGATCTCAACGGTGCCCCAAGCTCAGGAAGGCCAACCAAAGTTGACAATGATAAAATAAAGGCATTAATTCAGTCAAACCATCGTTAAATGATAAAAGAGATTGCAGAGACATTGAACATCTATTAATCATGACCACCTGGTGCATAAGCAAGCTCAATATTTGAGTTACTCTTAAATTCAAAAAAGTTCATCTGATGGCATGCATAAACATCTGCGACATGCTCATTACAGGTGAGGAAAATTATCCTTTTTTGAAACGATTGATAACTGGTGATGAGAAGTGGATCGTTTACAACATTGTGATGTACAAATAGTCTTGGTTCAGGAGTGATGATCCGCTTCAAACGACATCGAGAGCAGAACATTCATCATAGGAATATTATGCTATCACTGTGGTGAGAATTTAAAGGTGTCATGTTTTTCAAAATTCTACCAAGGAACCAAACAATCAATTCAGAAGTCTAGTGTCAACAACTGAACGATTTGAATGAATCCATCAATCAGAAATGTCTAGAACTCGTTAATCGTAAAGGAGTTGTGTGTTTCATCACAACAACGCAAGACCAAACACAAGTTTTATCACCCGCCAAAAAAATATTAGAGCTTGGATGGGTTGTGTTTTCATACCCACCATACTACCCTGACCTTAAGCCATTATAATTCAACTTGTTTCACTCTCGTCAAAACTCCTTGAGTAGTATAACGTTCAACTCAGATGAAACAGTAAATCAGCACTTTGTTCAGATTTTCGAGGGCAAAGACAGGTCCTTCTATGAAGGAGGAATTATGAAGCTTTCTAATAGATGGCAAATAGCTATCTAGCAAAATGGGAAAATTTCATTGATTGATCTTCACTTTTTATATAAATACAAATTTAAAACATAGAAAAATGCGTAGTGACTTTTCCGACAACCCAATACTTTATACATGAAGCTGCTGCAATCACTTACAGGATGGTGTAACAGCAAAAACAATCATGCAGTCCTATAGGAAACTCATCAAAACTACCTTCTTCTAAACAATATTATTTGAGCAATTTATAAAAAATGCAAATGCTGCATTGCTTGGGCTATTACTGTATCTATATAAGGACCTTTTGAAAATGCCAGCTTCTGGTATGAGGCCTCAGACAAATACAGTTTAGTGTTGATAGCAGGTCTTGGAAAGTTTATTTTGAAGTATTTTTCTCATCTATATTGTTTTGTGTGTTAGAAAAAATTGTTTCTTTTGACACCTTAAAATGAAGAAAATTATATTTTCAATAATATTAGTTTGAATGCAGAACATCTTGTAATCTAATTTTAATAAGCTGCTTTCTTAACCCATATTATTTTTAATACCCTATTTTAAATTCATGCTTGAACTATATGAAGCTCATGCTCATTGTTCATTTTGGTGCTAACTATGAAAGGTATTCATTTTCAAAGTGCACTAGCACAAATGATAAATGAAAATGTACTTGGTTTGCAGTAATTATTAATTTGAATCTCAAATTTTAACATTTGTCTTTCATGAATAACTTTTCATTTGGTTCACTAACTTAATTTAAAATTATTTTTCCAGACAGGTTTAATTATAAAATACTTACAATTTATAAAGAGTTTTGATTAAATGATTTATACCAATATGGTGGGTGGACAAGCTGATATATTTTTCACTGATTTCAGATACATCTGTTGCCTCTTTATTGCTTTTATCGTTGGAAACAACAAAAGTTTGTTTAATATATGAAATAAAAGAATGCAAATAAATTAAATATCACATATTTAGTTCAAACCTCATAGCAATGGATCTTCACCATATGAAATATATACATATATAACAAGACAGAATTCTCATTTTAAAAAAAAATTACAATAAAATTTAATGAAACACAACAATAATAAATACATGATGTAAAAAAATAATTACAAAAAGATAAATATTGCACGTGTCACTACACATCTTTTCTAAATTTCACTGTTCATTTAAGAAGCAATTGTGCGCCTTACCTTTTGTAGTTTATTGACATATTTGAAACATTCAAAAGAAATTTGGTTTTCAAAGGCATTGTGCTGGAGGGGAACAGGGTGTAGTTGTCATAGAAGCCACTCTAAGGGAGGCACCACGAAAGTAAGATATTTTTATGTTTGTTTCATATATTCAAAGCCCGGTCGCCGGGGCCCCCCCTAGGCAAAAAAGAACACTGCTCTGAGCACCTTTGCTATGATTGCTTTGATATTTCAAAAACAGTTCACTCTGTTTACAATATGCACTGGTTTGAATAGTGTTTTCTTTCAAATTATTGTGTTCAATAATTTTAACATGCAATTAATTTTTTGGATAGCCTGAATCTAAAATAACTAACACAAGTACAGTAATAGCTATTTTACATAGTAAACTGAATAATATCTACTAATAACCTGGGAAAACCAGTTACTTATTAAAGTAGTTAAGTTTCAATAGGTAAGTAGGTAATATAAAACCAAACCACATTTACTGAACAACTGTAGAAATGCAAGGCAGTAGTGTACTTATACAAATTGTTCCACCTTGCTTTGCTTGGTATTAATGAAATGTGACTTAGATATGTAGCACAGTGATAACTTGAATTTATTCTTTGAATACATCTTTGTTATTTATTTGCAATATCATAGTTTTATTCCTTATTTACATGCAATTATATTTTCATTCTTGCAAAAGGATGAAAGAGTGAAGGAATTGCACAGGTGTATGTTTTGTAAATAACCTTTTTTCTGTTAATTAATTGCTTTTGCCTTTTAACTCTTCACATGCTTATATTTCAGGGGGATTTTTTGTTTTTGCAGACATTCAAGATCACCAGAAAATCTACAAAAAATTATTCTGTACCTGAGACACTACTGTAACACCATGTTTTCTCAGAAGATCTTTGTAATGCAATACAGTAGGTTCTACTTCAGCTTTATGATTGCGCTTTTCTAAATCACCAGTGATAAGACACACTTCAGATGTTTCAGAAACCAAAGAATGAGGTAAGGGCCTAATGAATATATAAAGAAGACATAAATTCATGCATGCCTACATCACGTTTCAACAATTCAAACATTAATTAACAATTGGTTATACATTGAATTTCAGTTAAATACACTAATGTGTATGCAGAAGTGATTTTCAATTCACATGATATACCCACTTAAGGCAGGCATTAAATATATATATATATAAATTAAGGCTCTAAAATGTCATTTGAAGTTGAGATCCAAAACCAGATAGGTGAGAATATTATTAAAAACATCTGAAATAAATTAATAAATCTTTAACATGGCATATTGAAATGGCCCCAAAAAATAAATAAAAACAGAAAGAAAATTAAAAATTTCTTGACAAAATAAAGAAGCCAGTTTAGGGTTTTTTTTTTTTTTTTTTAAGCTGTGAATTTAGCAGTTTCTTTTCTTTTTTCATTTTATGTTGATTCATGGACGCAGAACTCTGTTAATATCAAATAGAAGTTAAAAAAAACTAGAATTAATTCATTTTTCCACTTCTCGGAGATCTTAACTTTCATTTTCATTAAAAAGGTTTTTTTTTTGTATTTAATTTTGGAATTGAATATTTATATATTTTGCAAAACAAAAGTTAGTGTCAATTAATTCTGTTTCCGCCTCCCCATTTCTGAAGCACTCTGCCAATGTGCATGAGATTTTCTACAGCAACTTTTGTTAGTAAATCTGTGGCAATCAGATCTGAGAAATTGTTGGAAAGGTAAAAGCCATCTTAGATAGGCACAAATCTTCTAGCAGGGTGCGTAGCAGGCTGCAAAAACTAAGCACTTTTAAGGACTTTTTAAGTACCTTAGCCAAAAAATAAAAATAAGCAACTTTGTATGTCCATGAATACATAGACGCACATATTTTCTATGCATAGGATGTTTTCTGTTTTATAATACTGCACAGTTTTTATTGAAACATTTAAAATATGTATATTTTTTAAAATTTTAAATATGTAATTTTTTCATTTTAATACTTATTTCTGTATTTGCACAATGTCTTCTATTGTAAAATAAAGGATGACTTTTTGGTTTGGCAAAAAAATAAAAATGCAAAACTGTCATTACCAAAAATTAAGTCAACTTTTATAAGATTAATAATAAAAATCTGTGAACTTTTCCCAACATTTCTTAAAATTAATAAATTACAAGTTAATTTGGATTACCAGTTAATTTGCCCCTTCGGGATAACCATTCCAGTACTTCAATATATGACGGTGCCCATTGTTGAAGAAAGAGGGAGCAGGGGGGAAAAAGCCATTAATAGTCCAGTCAACAAAGGGTTTGAAAAAAATATTCAATCATGTAGTTTTGAAAATTGATAAACATGTTTGTGAGGGGCTCCTGATGAACAAACTAAAAGTCCCTGATCCTGAGGAGGGAGCTCGTGCCACCATCTTTGATTTCACCCCTCCCTTTAATTTTAGTTTTTTCTTGAATATTTGAAAAACTAATCAGTTTTCAAATTACAACTGATTTATCAAAGAGCATAAAATTCTCTACAAATACATGCTCTTATTTTTCCTCTAGCTTTAAAAGTTTCTGAAGTAATGGGTCTCAAAGTTTGCTTCCAACTTTTCAAAACTATACGATTTAATGTTCTTTCCATCATCATTTTGGGCCTTCATTGACTGGACTATAGCGTTGTGTTGACACCCCTGGATCTATCTCACCTTGGATTCCATCCCCAAATTCTTCCCTTTTGTCGGTTTTCATTTTTGATACATCCAGTAAACAAAGCTTTATGACTATGCTTTCGATTTATCATATTTAACGTCCGAGGAAACAAAAAGAATGTTTTCTTTGCACTTCTTGAGAAAATTAAGCAATTTTTAAGGGCCTTTTTTTAAAAATTAAACACTTTCAGAGTGCTTAAAAATGGTTTTCAAATTTAAGCACGTTTCACGAAGCTAGCGGAGGGTGGGAATGCGCATCTTGGAGCTTTTTTTTTTTTGAAATTTTAATTAATAAAAATTAAGCATTATTTTGGTGTTTTTTTTAATAACTTCCAAACATATTAAAAAACAAATTATTTTTACACTGCCTGAAATTGCAAAAAATTACCTTTTCAATGATATCAATTAAGCTGTCGTATGATTTTTTCCTACAATTTTAGTAAATTTTTAAAAATATTTTTTGGCATAATTTTCAACAATTCCTTTTATTGTTGCAACGCATTTCAAACCGTTTTCATTGTTTAAACAAATATTTAATTGCATATTTTTCTTCCATTTAAGTTTAAAACTACTTTGATAAGGGAGCCATGAATATAGAATTATGCATAAGAAATTCAGTTGAAATTTTAATTGTGGCGATTAAGCTGGTCTCCGAACTAGTAAATGATAAGACAAAACAATGGCGAAAGAATGCTAACAATGCTGATATAATATTACAATTGCAACAACATGTACAATCTATGTAAATATACAGTTTTGATGTAAAATATACCTACATTCTAATCATCCGTATCAATTGTGGAGGTGGGATTTTCTTCAACATTACTTGTAAATATATAGGACTTTCTGCTGTTTCCTCCAAAAGAGGTTGCTTTTTCAAATCTTCTTCAACAAACTTTTTATTCAATAACTTCAATGCATTAACAGCCTCTTTAACCTAAGAAATATGAGCAATTGCTTTTTATAAATATAGTAGTCTTAACATGCAATTAAAATTAACATAATATCCAGAAACAGTACACAAAATTACATACCCACAAACAATAACACTTTTGCATAAAAAATTGCCATGAATCAATGCTCTATTGAATATCTTACAAAGTCCAGTCCATACACATTTCTTACAAACTATAAATAATTGTTCATAACTATTAGAAAATAGAAAATCACTCATCATGGTATGACGGGTGCAAATTGCCTCTTCATTCGAGAGATTTTCCATCAAATTTGACGTGTTTAAATAGATATCTATGCGATAGAAATGTTTAACATTGATTGAAAACAAATAAAATAAACATGTTTTATGACAGGAATTTTTTTTTTATTTACATTTCTTTATTCAAAAAACCCTCTTAGTAAACAACTTCTGTGTGAAGTATTTTTCGTTGTTTAACAATTTTATTATAATTTATTAACTATGAAATTCTCAGCTTGTCAAATGTAAGTCAAAAGTTTAAAAATTTCAAAGGAATTCTTTTTCGAAATTCTAATCAAAACAAAGCACAAAGCATGAAGATAAGACATTATTGTGAGACAGAGAACAAGTAAACATACAGACTAAGGCTCATTGTGGTTTGGAAATCATTCACAAATGCATGGATTCATCAGAAGAATCTTCAAGCATCCAGGATATTACTGATCAGCCTGGGACTTCATCAACATATTAACAACTTGTTTTTAACTCCAAAATTAATGGCGGTATTCGACCGATGACAAATTAATCAGTAAAATGTTGTTTTTGCCCTCGAAATCGTAGATGAGTCTTTAAGCCACAACATGGATGAATTGGTAATCAATCAAAACCCGATAGAAGGATATCTGGAAGATTTTCATAAGAAGAAGGCAGCTAAGATTATAGAATAATTTTAAGGAAATGAACCTAGTTTCTTTGGGATGGTAAATGAACAAGATTAAAAAGAGAAAGACTACCTATCATTGTAACATATAAAGATAAAAAATAATTGTTTGGTGCCAAAATTACAAAATTCTTCAGGGAAGGAGCAAACTATGGCTGTCTAGGGTATTCTAAAAGATTGGGGGTTGAAAGACAAGGCTCAAATTCTTTGTTACGACACAAAGAGTTCCAATATTGGCCATATGAACAGTGCGATTACATTTCTAATGCAGATCGAAAGATGGTATATTTTCCATTTCGGCATAAGGTGTACGAAAAAGTGCAGCAAAGTGATTTCGATCATGAGGTTAGCTCAAGTGACTAGCAATTCAGATGATGTTTTCTTTTTTAAAAAATAAGAAAAAATGGAATAAATGCTTCAACGAAATATGTGGCGAGAGTGAAATACTGAGTAATGTAAAATATCTTTCTAATGCACTTAAAAAATGAAAAATCAAAGCATGCTTAAAGGGGGCTTGTTGAATTATAAAGATAGCCAATTTTTATTATTTTTAACAAAATTTCCTAATTATTTACAATTTAAGTCATTCAGAATTTATACAAGACATCAAAAAATTAGTCCTTTGTTGTTTTTCTACAGAAAAAGCATTAACAGACTTCATTTCTCAGAAAAGTTAGAATTTAATAAAGAAATTAGACATGGAGAAATTGAATTTCCGAATCTCAATCAGATTGTTGGGATGGGGCGATTCTTATTTAGTCATAAGAAACATTCTGGGGAAACTCAGTGTTGTCAATAATACAGCTGAAAGAGGGGTAAAATTTATGCAAGCTTTTAATTGACTCTTAACTGTGGATGAAGAGCAAAAGCAATTTCTTTTTCAAGACCACAGAAAGCAGTACCCGGACTGAAACAAGAAGGCTATTCTTAAACATGAAAATTTATTTCAATATATTATTAAAATAGCATATATTTAGTTTTTAATATGTTATCAAAAAATGCATTATTAAAACTTTTTTCCAACTCTATGCTTATTTAACATTACACACAACCTTATTTTTTATCGTATATTAAGATTAGATGTTGAATGGATGGATGAGACAATAGTTTGTGTTCAAGTTTGAGTCCCCATAATTCTTCGTGAATTGGATTGTCCTCCACGTCAGTCTCAGAATTAGATTCTCCATTTCGCTGTAATTGGTCCATTGGGATATAATGCATCAGATTCGTCCTCAGCTTTTCTCTCCTTGCTTAATTCTTGCAAAACAGCCAAATAGTAGTAGGGATAATATCACAACGTTTTGTGACAGTCAACTTGGGTTATGAAGAGTTTTCATGCACTTTCAAGCATGATCAGATTAATCACGCTCGATGCGGCACAGGTTAACCTTTATATATTGAAGAAATATTTAGTAAATATATATTTATTTAGTAAATATATAATATTTAGTAATACTTACACATTTTGGTAAACGGCCACCCCTCGGGCGGGGGGGGGCGCCGCGATTAAAAAAATGTTAAATAAATTTTTCTCCATTATAATAAGGGCCACCCTAATACAAAATACTATAGGTTAATATACAAAAAGTTTTGTCAAAATTTAAATTTTTCAAAAAGTACATATTTTAAAATTTTCGAATTGATTCCATGAATAATTTGTATTGTTGTAAATCACATGGTAAAATATAAATTTGGGATGGTGATGGGTTAATTGTTGAAAAAATGTGAAGCTTGTTTTTCATTAATTCCCTGTAATGAGCTGAATAATACAAGAGAGCCAATATTTACACTTTCGTGAAAATAAATATGACTGCTAACCTGAAGAAAGAAGAATGTCGAGTTTAAAATAATTAAATCATACAGATTTTTACTTTGGCACAATACTTATTAGCTCATACTTTAAGAACTTACTTTAAAGAAGCCTGCATACATTTCAAAGACAAGTTTCCGAGCATAAAAATAGGTTTCTCCAAATTTGCTGAGTTGAGACCGAAACATTGTATTTTAGCTGGTCAGAGTGGCAAACACTCTGTGTATGCGCAACTCACCAAAATGTCAAATTGATGATAGAAAATGTTAAAATGAATACTGTAACAAATGGGAACATAAAAAATTACAAGTAATGCCTAGCAAATATACTTTGTAACACATCAACAATTAATTGCAACATGGGGAACTGTGTTTACTGTCCAGGTGAAACTGAGATGTGTACAATTTTGCAAGAATCCTTCGCACAAAATTTGATTGAACAATTTCATTTCCGTCAATGGATTTCAGTTCGCCAAGGACAAGTTTTCTAGAGATCCTTTCCTTTCTAGAGATCTTAGAGAAATCTTCAGAAGAATTTATTGATTTAGTCTGCAGCAAGTTGCCCTCTTTGGTTCAGCATGACTTCATAGCCAAACAGGGAGCATTATTTAACTACAGAAGAGAAAATCTCAAAGTATCAAAGTTCGCTGTCGCCTGTGATTTTTCTGAAAATTATAGCATAGCAAGATGAAGCACCGAGATATCACTGGATAAGCCAACAGGTCACAATCCATCCTTTTGTGAAAGATTTCCAACAGGAAAACAAAGTTAAACATGTTAGTTACATAGTTGTTTCTGACCGCCTAAAACACAATACAGTTGCTGTTTACACCTTTTAAAAAAAATTGACGGGAGGCTGTCTCTGGAAAAGGGCCGCTGGGATTGAGGGAAGTAGACTTACTTACCCTACTCAATTGTGACTATGTGACTCTATCTATGTAACATTCTTCGTGATTTTCATCAAATTTGCAACTTGACTGTGACTAAACCATAATTAAAAATTCTAAAATTATTTTTGCAATTTTCAATGTCTACCTTTCTCTGTTAAATGAAACTCAAACCAACTCCCTGTGTTATTTGGTTGCGGAGCTATAAGCATTTAACTTTAGCATGAAATTCAACAATTCTTGAGTAATATTTTGCGCAATCGATGAATGATTTGCCTTAGTCTGCATGCATGCGCATAGGTCACTGTGAAATCATCAAAATCTTTAGTGATTTAAACAACTAGGCAGCTCGACTGTGACTAAACTGTAATTCCAAAATTCTTTTTGCAAACTTCAATGTCCACCTTTCTCTGTTAAATGAAACTAAAACCAACTCTGTATGTTATTTGGTTACACAGCTATAAGCATTTAACTCTAACAAAAAAAAAAGCGTCATAATTTTTTCCTCTCCCACTATGGAGAGACGCAAGTCTACGTAAAAAAACTCATATTCTTTCTGACATCCAAATTTCAAAAACTTCTAGACAAGATTCTTTATTTTTTAGATGGATCTGCCACCCAATACAAAAATAAGAAAAAAATTTTAAACTTCTGCTTTCATGAGGAAGATTTTAAAGTGAAAGGAGAGTGTTACTTTTTGGTCACAGCACATGGAAAAGGGCCTTGTGACGGAATAGGGGATTCAATAAAGAGACTGGCAGCTCATGTTAATTTACAAAGACCATAAGAAAATCAAATTCAAACCCCACAACAACTTTCTGAAGTAGGCTGTAGAAAGCATTACCAAGGTAGACTTTGCCTACTCAACCCAAGAGGAATATGCTGAATCAGAATTGTTCTTGAAAAGTCACTTTGATCAATCATTGGCTGTCCAAGGAACAAAGCATTACCATGCATTTATTCCAAAAACTACATCAACATTATTGGTGAAATACTTTTCAGATGATTTGCAGGGTTGGGAAAAGGAAGCGTCAAAATCTCCAGATAAACTTAAATTAGAAGACATATCAGGCTACATCACAGCTGTCTATGAAGGAAACTGGCTCGGCTATGTTTTGCAGAAAAATGAAAAACTCGATTAAGTAAAAATAACTTTTCTTCATCTATATGAACCATCTACATAATTCTCATATCCAAGAAGGGCTGATGTTCTGTGGGTGTTCGTACAGGACGTTCTGACAAAAGTGAATCCTGCAACTCCCACTAGAAGAAGTTATGTTCTACTTGAAAGTGATGCATGCAAAAACAAATGTGGCTTTTTCAAACTTCAAATGATAAACATAACCTACCATCTAATGAAGAGTTTTACTTTAAACTCATTACTGTACTCTTTCTTCAGGTTAGAGTTCACATTTATTTTCACGGAAGAGCAAATATTAACTTTCTTGTATTATTCAGCTCAATACAGAGAATTAATGTAAAACAAGCTTCAATTTTAAATTTCTTTAACAATTAACCCATCATCATCCCAAAATTATTTTGCCAAGTCATTTACAACAGTCCAAACTATTCATGGAATTAACTTGAAAATGCTGTAAAATGACAACTATCCCAGCTCAAATAGGAGATCTCCAAGAGCAATTCGAAAATTTCCGTTTGCGATTTTTGGACACATTCTTGAAAATTTACATTGCTGTAATTCAAAAAGGAGTTAACGTATCTCGATGAAATTTGGTATTTTTCCCGAAGTCTATATCTATAGCACATCTCCGCTAAATTTCATGGAAATCTGAGATGGCGAAGTTTATAGAGTGTGTCGAGTTCACCTGGAATGAACCGGTCCTCATATGAGGGGGTTTTATTCATTCTTTTTAAATTCTATGTCTAGACAATAAACTAAACCTATTCATGATGCTTCTTCATAATATTTCAAAAAATTTAATGCCTTGTGCCGGAAAGGGTTAATCTTTTGATCAGCATTATTCATAAGAACGTTTTGTCGAACAGATGTTTGAATGCTTCAAAAAAAGGTTATTCTTGCAAACTTTTTTTTTTATGGAAGTTCGTTTAAAAAATTAAAATGCATGTGAATTTTTTTTTCTGTACATTGTATCAACATTCTTCTTCTAAATAAAATGAATAAGTATATACCAACAACGATGTGGTCTGTTTTTTCTGCTATCCTTCTAAAATTGTAGATTTATTAACTATTATTTTTAAAGCATTTTAGATGTACTGATCACTTTGGCTTTGATCCAAAGTGATGAGTACATGCAGCGTCCGCTGTATAATTTAAAATCATATATTATAAACATATGATTTTTTCGGAACTGGAGATAATAAAATAATTAGGAGAATCACAAATGTTACAGAAAGTGATTGATTAGTTCTTTAAAATTTTCGACACATTAATATTTTAAAAATATAACTCCATTCTTGATTTTTTTTAATAACTTTTGGTAGGAACCATACCAAATTTTAAAAATTTCGTCTTCTTTAATATCCTAAGAGAAATTATGTAATTTTTATTTTAAAAAAAGATTTGTACATTAAATCTATATAATACATATAAAGTGTTTCAATGCCATTAAAAAATTATTACATTCAAGGGTTTAAATATGTTCCAAATTTATAACAGTTTAGACAGAAATTTCATCAAAAAATATGCTCAAATGAAAAGAATTTCTTTATCAGGGTTAGTATTTAAAACACTGCTAATAACTCAAATAAATGTGATTATATTTATTTCTTTTACAAGTTTTTACTAAGCTGATTTATCCAAGAATGCCATGTTAATTCTATTTATATGAAAGCAGAGTGGTGCTGCTTAGACACACAATTTTTTATAAAATTATACAACTACCCCAAAAGTTCAAATAGTTCATTACATACCATGATTTATCATGTTTCAAATAAAATTTTTTATTATTTTTTATTCTATTTCCATTAATTTGTTTTAGAATTTAAATTCTTAAATAATTTTGCACAGTGATCCAGTATTTAAAATAAAGAGATGCAAAGAGAGACATGGATTTAGATATTAGAAACTGTTTTTTGGCATTTTCATTGCTTATAAAATAGTATATAAAGAAAATAAAATTAACAAAATCTCTTGATTATTAAAAACTAATTTAGCTAAAACTGATTAATAGTATATTTGCCTTGAACTCCACCATCACAATATATGTCCTTTACAACAAACCATACATTACAATTTAAAGAAATACAGTAAATTTTTCGAAATAATCCAAGAGAAATAACATTCTATTGTTTTGTTTATTATTGATTGGCACTTAAAACCTATTATTAAATTTTGGATATTGCTAGGAGATGAACATCAAATCGTGGAAAGAGAAACACAAAATACTGGGTAATTGATACAGCGGTGATTTAGAATCCTTTTTTATCGGTGAAATGTAATACACATTTAATAAAAGAAATGTTAAAAATTGATAAAAATTATAAGGAGTAAAACCCAAATTCAAGGAGTTTCCATAGTGCTTGAAAATAGTTTTCAAGGAGCGTACGAACCCTGTTATATAGGTACCCATTTTTCCTGCTTTATTTTTAACCTAATAAATGCATTTGTGATAAAAAAAATTCTGTAACTATGTTATCAATTATCAGAACATTATGCATATCAAAATAATTCAATCCATTTAAAGTCACTTTGAGTACAGGTAAATATTGTAATGCCTTTACCTTTGAAAATGTTTTACTGCCATGTTAATAGCTCAGTTGGAATAGCTTTTCAGCCCTATTTGTTTGTTACATACTGCTAATTTGCTGACACAATAAAATTGGAATTGAAAAATTGCCATTTGACAAGTCACTCCAAATTAAGGGGTTAATTTTAATACATCTGATAGCCTTTTTTTCCTGTGCTACGGGGGAAAAAAGCAAATAAAAAGGCATAACTTAAGCCTTAGAAATGAGATGGATACAATGCACAACGTAAATTAAGGAAGGTGGGGAAGACGCATTTAAAAATAGAGATTCTACTAAGGATGTAACGAATATTCGGTATTCAGCTGTTTTGCCGAAAACTAAGCAGATTTCGGCCGAATATATTCATGGTAATAATTTTTTTTTAAAATTTGCTAATAAAAACATTTAACAAAGAATATTGTAGAATTACATTTACTATCAAAAAATCTCCTAACGTTTACCCAATTTTAAGTTGCATATAATTTATCATTGAAAAGCCTGAAATTATGATGCAAGAACAATAATTTTTCAGCATTTCCCATGAGGAAATCTGATCTGTTTGGTTTCATACACATATAATATCAACTAGAGTTGTAATGAGCATTTAGTATTAAGCCAAATGCAGGTGTTCAAATACTTTTTTTTGCTCACTGCAAGTTAATTTATCAAATGCTGCTATTAATTAGTTATAGTCCCGTCAATTCATCAAATACTTCTATTAAATAGGGTTATAATTCCGTCATTCGATTTATTTTTCTGTAATTTAAAATGAGTATGAATGATCTTTAATCTATTATTCCATACTGCTAATTAAATAGATCACAAATAAACATATAAATCTTACTTTCTTGATTTCCATCTTTGAATTTTGATAGCCCTCTAAATTTCTATCACCAAATCAAGCACGTTGCTTCTTCTGTGCCACTTACTACCGCTGTGAACTGTGAACCAAAATAATCGAGTTGAGTTGAATCTTCTTCTTCTCTATGAGTTGAATGAGAGTGGCACCAGAAATAGTGATTTTCTGCATTGAACTGGAAAGGTTTTACCACAGAGAAGGGAAATCTTCTTCTCTGTGGGTTTTATATTATAAAGTTAGATTGTGGTGACAAGGTTATCATCCTAAAACTAAAAGAATGATTATCAGAAGTGTATTTCGCTTGAAATGGAAAACCAACTTCTTCCAGAACATAACTGATAAAGTTTTTAATCAGATATTTGAATAATTTTGTCCAGTTATAGTTTACCAATTTAATTCCGAATGTTCAATAACTTTTGGGATGATTCTAGACCGATTTAACTTTCAATCGAAACGTATTCTTATTAATCAAAGATTGGCAATACAGCTTAGTACTGCAAACAAATAGTAAAAAATGTGTCACTGCGCAGGCGTTAGTTTCCATGTTTATTTTTAAATATTCGGCAATATATTTTTTAAAAAGTGAATACCAATTGAAGAAAATTGACACATTCAATTAAAAAAGCGAAATTGACGTTAATTGATTATTATAATTATAAATAAAATGTTACAAGAACGTTTCATTCTTCTGCGGCGCATGCGCAGCAATGCAATAAATGCGACTCCCTACTCTCTATACTTCTGATATTTGACGAAAATCGTGTGACCTCTGTGTTTTGTGCAGAGTGTATAAACATTGCATTTCCAGTTTATAATTCTAATTTTTCGAAATGGCTCTCTTGCGCCATAATATGAAGATGTCCCTGCGCTTATTTCAAGCTACATCTGTTGCATTCAGGCACAAGTCGTCTGAGCAGAAATTGCCTCATTACATCGAACACTCAACTGGCTTGGAACGGAAAGAACTCTTGGCGAGAGCAGCCGGGAATGATGATCCTTTTGGTATGAAAGTTTTCAAGAGAGGACCTGGTACTAAAGACAACCCTAATTTGATCCCATCCTTCGAAGATAAAAGAATAATTGGATGTATTTGTGAAGAAGATTCTACTGCAATCAATTGGATGTGGGTTCACAAAGACGAACCGAAACGATGTGGTTGTGGCAATTGGTTCAAAATAGTAGAAGCAAAACCATTGTAAACTGTAACTTAACAGCGTTAACTGTCAGAATATATGATTCTTGTAGAATAAATTGCATTATGTAATCGAAAAATGTATTCCTGGAATCATTAAATTTAAAGATTAAGTTTGATTGCATAGTCTTGAAGATTTCTAATTAGATATCTTCTATCCGCCTCTTTTCTGTACCAAAATCTTCATTATCTTTTAGAGTAATACCAATTCATTAAAAGTTTACCATTATTCGGTTTCTGTTTTTTTTTTTTTTATCATCAGAATCACTTGAATTTAATAAATTTTTATAAATATACTAAAACTGCAAATTTGAAAATGATTTTGAAATATGTAGTCATTTCTTTAAGATATTGATCTAACAACCAAACCTTCTAGGTATACCACTGATAAAATGTCTTATGGTTACTGAGAAATTTTCACTTCATTCTTTAATTTGAATAGTATCCCTGTCTTTATTGAAAAAGAAAGAAATGATTTTAATGAGTTATTGTTCAAAGCAGTTCATGTAAGTAATTCTTGCAGCCAGTCATGTATTACATAAAAATGTCAAAATATTAAAGTTTGATTGGTCCTCACACCTGTGATATGGTGGGGAGTAGTTAACCTTAGAACTTTAAGGTGAATTTTTTTTTTATTTTTACCGATGGTAGGTGTATCTTTTTAAAGTATATATAAAATGGTGGAAAATTTTTAAAGGATTCCATTTAATTAAAATTTTGTCGAATGTCATATGATGTGCTGGCACAGCTTGACCAATCTTGGTCCTTGTGTCATATAAATGACTCGCTCACTCATATGATGCATCTTAGCATCTACATCAACTTTTGGAATCTATTGCGATCTCATTCTTGCTCATTTGTTTCAATATATTTTTAATTTATGAGTATTATAATAGATTTATGAATATTTTAGATGTCTTGCTCACATATGAAAATTTTAGAGTTATATTGCAAATTTTTGTTCTGGTACTTTCTCTTTAATTGCTTATTATTTTAAAATATTACTTTTAAGAAACATTTAAAAGAAAAATCATGATTAATGAAGTTTGTATATTAGTGCTTATATGTAAATAATAATTTCAAACTTGTAAATATTCTAGAAAATGTTTAATGAACATATACTTAAAGGACCATAATTGGATAACGGATGGATATATTGATGGAAGACTTTTTAACAGTTAATTTTTTTTTTTTAATATGAAGCAGTAAGGAATACAATTTAAAAAATAGTGCAAATTCTTTAATTAGCAACTAGAGATTAAATACATTGATATTTATAACAGTTAAATATTAAAATTCAAGTGTGTGGTAAAATGTTTACCTGCAAAAACAGCTGTTATTAGATTCTTTCAGTTATGCTGTTTGTTAGACAAAGTGCAGCCTATAGAACTGGGGGACTGTTTAAAAAGTTAGAAATTGTAATTTTTTTCGGAAATATATTTGACTCGAGCAACGTAAAATATAGTTCTTGCCGTCAATTTAAAGCATTTTTTCACTTGGGACTATTTGTCTATCTCTTAACGGTTTAAAAATTAGCTATTGGACCATGATAAGAGTGGAAACCCTGTACATGTTAAGTAGGGTTCGGTGTTATTGTATTCAACTTGATACTTAGTATCTGGTACGCGAAAATAATACAGACCAAAAGTATCAGGTACTTGGTATAACTTCTCGGACTCGATTGATAAAGACTGGTAATCACTTCGACGTCATTCGTTTTCGGTCGGGTGATACTGTATGAACTTTATACAAAATATCACATTGAAACTGTTCCTCGTTGGGAATGTTTAGCGTTTTCGGTAGAGCTAATGGTATGTGCAGATGGTCTTCGGTTTTAAGTGCTAAACGGGTGGGGGGGGGGGCGAGGAAAGGAAAATATTTGTTGTTATAGCCAGAGTGTATTGAAAAGCTAGGATTTCTAAGCAGTGTCGCACAGATATATTATTTCTGCCTTGGCAACGCTATTAGAGTACGTTATGTTTTTTTACAAACTACATGCATTATTAAAATAATTTCTAAAGCATTTTTTGCCTTTCCTTGCAATGTTTTTTAAGTATACCAGATTGATGGGACTTTTTATATTTGAAGCAAATAAGTAACTCGTGCAACAGAATTATTGTCAGCAAAATGAATTGAACATAAAAATTAAACTTTAAGGTACTTTTCCGTTAGCTGGGCACAAATGTCGCCAATTGTGAACTAAACGCAAGCCAAGTTGCCAAAGAGCGAAGCGATTTTCCGTTAGCCGGACGCAAATGTCGGCAATTGTCAACCAAACACAAGCCAAGTCGGCAAGAGGAAGGTTGTAAGAAATCTGGCGGAATTCTACATTATTTGGCGATTTTTCGCTTGCGCCCGACTAACGGAAAAGTACCAACTTTAAATATGAATATTTTCAGAATATAATGATTTTAAATAATTACTTAAAGAGAAAATATTTATATTTTTTAAATCTAAATATACGATGAAATACTTAAAAGCAAAAGTGATGAAAGTTACACTCTTGTTATCATAATTTTATGTTTTATGAAAGTCCCTACTTTTTCATAACATTTTAAAAAATAAAGTTCAAAATTAGCTACCAAACCTATAGATAACAAGCAATTGAGTACGTATAGAAATGCTAGTCCTTAAAACTAATATCTATTAGTATATAGAGTTTTAATTCATCCAATTTGAAATAAATGTGAAATTTCTTTTATATTAAGAAAGTAGGCATAATATCAAAACAATTTTGGAAACATATGGGTACAACTAATGAAAAAGTAAAGAGAGATATAAAAAGAAAACTTCAATATTTATAGTTTTAAAAAAAACTAATTTTTTATTTACTTTATCAGAGGATCGTCATCATTGCAATTTGCAACAGATGGATTTGCAGAATTACATTTCAATACACTTATCAAAAAAAATCTCCTAACATTTATTCAGTTTTAAAGTGGAGAGTAAACATTATCAGGTTAAATAACTCTTAACCCTGTAACTGTGGATATGGTTTATGAACCACATATATAAGAAAGTACCCGCAGTTGAAGGGTTAAAGAAAAGGAGAAATGTTTTATGGGGTGGTAAGTAGAAGTGAAGAAGAATATATTTTAAAGGAAATGACTTAACATTCTAACTTGGAGAAACGAAATTTGTTATAGTTAATAGAAAGATATAAAGGATGACAAGCAAGTTTTTAGGTTTTAATAAATTTTCTGAAAAAATGAAAATCTTAAAAATATAATCTAATGTATCTATAGATAAAATTATAGTATTATAATTTATTTAGATTTGTGAAAGCCTTATTGTCTTACTAGCAGTACGCACACGGCGTTGCCCGCGGAATCAGGACTGGGGAACAAATGACAACAATGATACGAAAAAGTTTTTAAAACAAAATCAAAACAAAAGATACACATTATTTGATTTTCCTGCTTTTTTTTTTTTTCGCGCTACAGTACAGAGTACGTTAATCTAAAACAATATTACAAAATTGGAACGTGAAAATGAGTATTATACAGCAAGCAAAATATAAAATTGAATCCGAAAATAATAATCGAAGTAATTCATTCAGGTGAAGGTCATGACATATCCTGCGCGTCCGCCTATCAAAATTGCCAGCTACGTTCCGAAGAAATGCCGCGCGAGGAACTCGATCGAGAAAAATAACTCTCAACCGTCCAGAAAAAAATTAATTAAAAAACATGGGAAAAGATATTTTAACCGTTCTTGTTTTAAATCCGACAGAACCGTTCTAGTTATAAGCTGAAAAAAATTGAAATTAATAGTGTTATTAGAAAGTCGGATGCAACAAATTTAAAATCAAAAGTAACATCTCGATGCCAAAACTGGGTATTTTTTAAAAATTTCTCAAAATTCAGTAAATTGTGTTAGAAATTCAAAACTAACTTCATTGCAACGGTAATTGTGTGCTCTTTCCGATGGTGTATCTATTTTTGTCGTATAATTATTCGAAACCATTCTATTGAGAAATTAGTGTGAAAAATCAACCAAAACAACACAAAACATTAAATAAAAAAATTTCTAGATTAAATTTTAAAATTTCGGCTTCGAGGTGCATTCAGTCACCATTACAACTACCTGTTGCCAAATTTCATGGCTGCAAGTGTGATAGATTCGTCTGGACATCGCAGACAAACACACACACACAAACATTGCCTTTTATAAGTATAGATTCTTAGAATTAAAGTGTTTAAAATATACTACAAAAAATACATCAAGGTGTAATGTCTAATAAAATCAATAAATAATAATATCAATTTTATTAATCTTTACTTTTTTATTTAAAATTTGAGGAATGTTTTATTTACCATCAAAAGTGTCATGTTTTTAAAAAGTAGATTTTTGGCCAAATATTTGAGTATTCAGCCAAATTACTATTTGTTACATCCCTAGAGTCTTCTGAGAGTGTTTAAAAGCCTTGCTGCAATTGCCAATCAGTCGGTGGCTGTTGTACTTTCATTGAGTAAGTGTGACACACAATCATCGGTGTTTTGACCAACAAGGGGAGGGCGCGACTTTGGAAATTCAGTTTGGGATGAGACTTGGTTTATCAATAGTATACCTGTAGAGTATTCATCCATTAAAATGCTGAAGCGCAGTGGCCAGCCAATTGGAAGAAAATGGCCCTTAAACTTTCGGCATAGCTTATATACCAGTAAGTTGTCACCATTGTTGAAGCAAGAATAGCATGGTCAGTATAGTACTGGTGTGCAAACCTTTTGCCCAGGATTTGATCCCGCCGCCGTATTCTTTTTTGAAAATATTTTTTAAAATTAATATTTAATTAAATTGAAAATTTATAAACCTCTTTTAATAATTTTTAAGCATTAAATAATTTTTTATTCATATGATATATCAATCATAGTCATAATTTAATCTAAACAGTTAAATAATCATAAAAACAGCTTTAATGATGTTAAATAATAAGTATAATTACTATTATTCTTATATGACATTAAAATTTTTGAATGATCCCATTAAAACCTACAAATTTCGTATCTAGCCTTACGGAACTGGTTTTGGTCGGGAAAGAATGTATTTATAATTATTTAACTGTTTAAAAATTATATCACATATAACTGTAATTCAAGGATCATATAAATAAGCAGTTATTTTTCAATCAAATGATTAATATTGTAAATTAAATATTTATAAATTGTTAATTTAATTTGAAATTATAATTTCAAAAATTATTTACAAAAAAGAAAAAAAATTATAAATTTAATGGTGCTAAATAATAACTAATTATAGTTGCTCTCATTAGATAATTGTAATATTGCTCTCATTGTAAAAGAATTTCATAAAGATTTTTTCCTTTCTAAATTTTTGAAATTTTCCAACATTTATTAATTTTTATTTACATACAAGAACATCACATAAAAATATTAGAAATAAAAAATATTTTGATATATTGCATAATTAATAAATGGTGTACGTTTATTTTAAAAATCCATTGGGAAATTAACTTGGACCATCTATCTCTGTATTCAAAAGTTTAACAGTTGCTCTCTCTTTTTGGTCAAAACCGGTTCCATAAAGATTTCCACTAGAACGGAAATTTTGTAATTACTTTAACGGAATCATTCAAAAATTTTAATGACATATAATAACAGTAATTACACTTATTATTTAACAACATTAAAATTGTTTTTATGGTTATTTAACTGTTTAAAAATTAAATTATGACTGATTCAGTTATCATATGAATAAAAATATTTAATTTAATTAAATATTAATTTTAAAAAATATTTTCAAAAAACAATACGGAGGCGGGACCGAACCCTTGGCAGAAGGTTTCTACGCCAGTAACTATACTGACAATGCTATTTGCACTTCATCAACTGTGACAACTTACTGGTATATAAGCTATGCCGAAAGTTTGAGAGCCATTTTCTCTCAATTGGCTGGCCATTGTGCTTTAGCATTTGAAATGTATACTATTAAATAAACCAAGTTCCATCACAAACTGAATTTCCAAAGTCGTGCCCTCGTAAAATGAAACTGCTGAATGAGTTGGTTTGAATTGTAATAGTCTATTGAAGACTGGATTGTTTTTCCTTTTATCAACTGTAAATAAATTTCTGTTTGTACCATCTTAAGTAAATTCCATTCAATCCATGAACAGGTCTGAACAATATTGTTACAAATCGTCTGCTGGGTGTACGTGAAAGCTGTTCAACAAGCAGGATAATAAAAAAATAAATGACTTTATTTTATGGATATTCCAGAAGAACAAAAGGTAGCACAGGTAACAAAACTAAGCAGCACTTTTTATAAACTAATTAGCACACAAAAAATGAATTATTTATTACACTTCTTCCTGGAACCATTCGCTGAATTTGTTCCTCATTTTAAAGGATGCCAAATGTGTATGCATTGATTGTTCTAGACAGAATAAATAATATAGGAACTTTACTCCTATGGAACACCACTGCCCTCTATTCATGATGATATGCAGTAAATTCTCGATTATCTGGCATTCAAGTATCCGGAAAGCTCAACTAACCGGAAAAATTAGAAAATGAGTTTTTCTAAAAATGTTATATTCTGTGCACCAAAATTTAGCACTTGTGCGCCCATGCCGTTCCTTTCATGCGGACAATTTATTTCTGGAATTCAACATCCGTTCCGCACAATAGAAGGGGGAAAAGCAATATACAGTACTGTGACATGCACAGACTTGTTTTATGGGGGGCCCCCCCCAAAAGGAAAACTGAGAACCAAAAAAAAAATAATAAAAGGTCCTCACTTTCACTGAAAAACGAAATCGGAAACCAAAAAAAGGTAAAGGGACAGAATTGGTTTTAAAAAAAAAAGCCTATAACAGATTGGTAAGTCTCTTTTCCTTTATTTATTTACTCTCCGAATACCGGCAGATGTTGATTCCAATTACGTCATATCACGTGCGGGAGAATTGGAGGTGTGTGTATTGCGCAACAACTCTTGCGATTTTTTTAAAAGATTAGTTTTGATATTCAATATGGGATTTGTTTATGATCACTTAAAAGAGTTTTATTATGCTTGCTGAGTACAATATTTTTCAGTTCCGTCGGCTATTTTTATATTTTTACAATCGATATATTTACGGTAAAAATTTGGTTACAGATCATACTTTTTTTTTATCATCAATGTTAATTTAAAATCTTCATAATATATTTTGTAGATACAATGTTATGGAAGATAAAGAAGTATTCTTAAAATTATATTTAATGCACATTTCAAAATGACAAAAACAAATTATTTGGCCGAAAAAATCTTTAAAAAAAAAATGGCACCCCCCCCCCCCCATTTTTCCCTTCACATTCAACTATCTGGACTTTTCAGGCATCCGAAAATCGGCGTTTCCCGAGTATGCCAGTTAGTTAAGCTGTTACTGTAAGCAATATATTTCATGGAAAAAAATTGGGAACCTTATTTCCCGATACACCCTCGCACCTTATTGATTCATATGTCCCTTTCATATTTAGAGAATTTGCTGTTATTTAGACAGAATTACAATAATAGTGAAACAATGACAATAAAAAAGGGGGCAGATTTTGTTAACATTGTTTCAGAAGCTTTTGGAAGTTAAGGAAATATAAGACAGAGAAGTGATTACAGATTTGAAGATAATCTACCATTTCCCCTGCAACTGACATATTTAAATAGAAAGTAAGCTGATGAACAGTAAGTCCCTTTATGTGTCAAAAGATTTATTGATTGTTTTTTAGTTAGCCTACATCTTGACACATTGTTTACCGGTCACAAGTTAACTCGTGTTTTCATGTCCAAAAGTTGTTTGATCACGAGTTCATTTGTTTTGCTTCCACATTCAATTACGAAATAACAGCCGGTGACAAGAGATAGCCTCTGCGTAAAATTGCTGGTCAACAGTATGTTAAAACTGTTACATGCAAGCTATAAACCCATGGTATTTATTCCACGAACCTGAAATTGAGACCACTGTCATAAAGTATATTGTTCATGCTTGGGAAATTTACATTATTAAAAATAAAAATTCAGCTGTCTGAAATTAATGATTTTTATTAAATAGTGAAATAAGTAAAACATTTCATTGGTTACAAAATGGATCTTGTGGCTAATAAGTAAAGTAAATACATTGTAGCAAATGATAATTCATGAACATGTGCAATTTCCAAGAAAATATGATACATACCACGATGTTATTCTTTTCAATATATACTTTGACACATTCTATAGGCATTTTATGAATATAATTAAATCCATGTATACATTATGTAATGTTTTTAATGTTTAATATTTCCTTGATTAATAACTTACATGATAACATTACACATAACTTAGATAGTAATGCATTAATAATTTACATAACTTGTTGAGAATTATCAAAATATTTCATAGTAATGAAATGATTTAACGAAAAAGAAAATCAAGATCGTTTGATGAAACAGCTTTTCTTCATGTCTTTAAAATAACTCTCCAAACATCATTTTATAAAATAAATAAAATTTATTCACATATACAAGTCAGGTTACATTATGTAACAAATACAAAAATTCATTTTTCCTTGTCTTTTCTATTCATAAATCCTAGCATACAGTTCTTGTGTAAGTCTGATATAAGCTTCTTTTTCTTCAGGAGTCATTTTAGAAACCAGCTGTTCTGTTACTTCATTCAAAGCATACTTGCGATCTCCAACTTTCACCATAACAGCATCATCTTCATCACTTTCCATTTCAGCAACTTCTATTGGGGGGGAGGAAATTATGGTGAACAAAATCTTTAAAATCACAGCTTTCGTTATATATATAATAACAAATTATTTTGTTAGATATGCCTGGACCTCTTAATGAGCTGAATTTAAAGGGCTAAGGAGATAAAATTTGCTATTCTTTCGAAATCATTGTCCAATTAATTCAAGACATTTCATAATTGATCAATTTAAGAGTATAAGATATATTCAATCTGAACTAAATAAAATTTTTGAGATCAAAGTATGACAAAAAATTTTGGCATATAGTTCAGATTAACCTTTAGCTGCTGTGACAAATATTTTAGCATAATTATTTGGTATACTCTTTTACTTTCAGACTGATAAACTATTTTAAATTTTTGTGCTAAAAATATATAATTACAGAAATAGGAAAACTAGAATCACAAAAATAATGAAAATGTTGACACTTCATTCATGAATTAATTAAAAGTAAGGTTAATATGTCCAATATTCAATTAGAATTGACTTGCTAAGTTAATATTTGCACATTTTCTTTTAAAACTAAAGATATAATATCAAACATGTGGCTCATACATTTTTGTAGAACAATAAATCTAACAATGAAACAGATTACTTCAGTGAAAATTTAGTGCCACAGTCTGCGTTAAATTAATAAGGCATGCCTTAATAGAAATTTTGAAATATCCAGGAAAATTGTAACCAATTTTTAAAATATCTATTAAAATTATAACCGAAACTTTGTTGGAAAATAAAAATAATTTAAACTTTCTTTAATAATATTACTGAAAATAAAAATGTAATTTTTCTTTAATAATAGTACTAGAAGTTTTTAATGACAGAATTCCAGTAAATAAAAATGAACTGTTAATGACACCTGTACCACATTTCAAAAATCTAAAGCGGAATTAAAAATACAAATTATAGAGCGATTTAGTATGAAAAGGAAACTATAGAACAGTTAAGCTTTTTTAACTAAATTCATCAGAAAAATTACTGTTTTAAAAATTATCATTCAAGTTATACAGATTAAAATTAAATATGAATAAATAAATACTACTAATATACAAAATGTGACAATTAATGAAAAATTATTCAGGAGAAAATAATATAATTAAAACTTATTTGTTTCCAGAGCAAAAACATTAATTGTTGGGTTCACACAATTGATAGCACTGGTAAAGCATGCATCGCTGTATTTATATTTTTGTTTTAAGAGTTGTGAATCTGGCATTTTCTGCTCAAGTTTTTGGTTCCAATGTAAAAATTCACGGATAATGCTTTTGTAAAATAAATGTCTATTTTCAGTTTTGCAAAGAAGCTATTTTTTTTTTTATTGAAACTACTTTCTGTTGAGTCAGGGACTCAGAAGTATATTTACTTAACTCTAGTGAATTAACATCTTGAGCAGTTTTACTTTTTTAAAAGGTGAAACATTAATTAATAACGAGCAGAGATTTCTGTGAAATCTTGGTTTGCTGCAATATTAATATTTTTCATCTAGTTTGTTAAAATAACTACTTCTGAATTAATGATCATAATTAATAATAAATAATATCAATATAATAATAATTAAATAATAAAATTATGATCATAATTAAATGATCATAATTTTCAATTAATTTTTAATTTTGTGGTTTTAAAATTATTTCACATTTAAAATTAATTAAGAATTATTTAAATAACAATTTTTTAATAAAATAAAAGTGTTATTTTTTCTGTAGGTAGTTTTTACAACAGACCAAATAAGTAATTTAGTACCCTACATTCTGATTTTAAGAAAAATTACAAAATATTGTTTTGGACCAAGATGACATATATTTGAAAAATTTCCTTTCCTGTGAGACCACTTACCAGGTTCCATGAAAGATTGCTGAGCAGATCTAGAATTTTCTTCAGATTCGCTGCTACTCTCCTCATTGCTGTTATGCCCAGGAATAACTAGCTTACCCTCAGAACCACTCTTCCTTTCATGGGCCAGAAGAGCTTCCATAATATCATCTTGCTTCGATATTGAAGTTGTAATTTCAGGCGTAGCAGTTGGTAGTTTTTCTTTACCCCATGCAAAATTGGATGTCTGAAATTGAAAACAAGTGTTAAGACAATTATAGTTGATAATTTCATGCTCAAATGCACCAATACTTTTAGTTTATCATCGCCTCCAAAATTTCATTACAAGTCTTCTTAATACAACTCCCTTTCATCGACAAATATTTAGGTAGACTTCCTTTTAATTACAAACAACATTATCTCTGAGAATTAAAAGGTATTAATCTAAAATGAAATTAACAACAGGAGATACTTGCACTTGGAAAAGTAATACGACTTGTGAATGTAAAGGTTCATTTCAGTGCGTAGGAAGTTAAAAATATCATTATTGTTTTAATTAACCACAGGATGCGCAACTGAAGCATCACACATATGCACTTATACATTATGACTTATCAGTCATGATACAGGAAAATAATATAGTTTTGCACACTTTTAATTATTGTAACTCTATTCTTATTAATAAAAATTGCTATGTTATTTAATTTTAATGTTATCTTAATTAAACTTTGTTGATGATTCAGATGTTTGGAATTCAATAATTATAAAGGAAAATGTAATAGACTTTTTCTTTGCAAAATTACTTTGGATATTACTATAGCATAAATAACTAATGCTTTTTACCCAACATTCAGTGGGTCAATGAGCTCTAAAGGAAAATCAATTTAATACTTAATACAGAAAATGATGAACTATGAATAATAATGAAATGTGATATTTAATATGAAATATTCATACCCTTGTAGGGTAAGGCAAAATCACTTCCCATCCTGACCTAAGTCACTCAGGAGAATATTCATACTATAATTCAATGCTAAAATATTTTTGCCTATATAATGATAAAATTATAATAAATATTTGCCTACGAAACCAACTCAATTTCACTTTACAATAAAACAACTTGTTTATTCTGCCTAGTTTTATAATCTGTCTCAAATTCAAATTTTTGCAATAATTTACAATAGATGCTACAAAAGCTAAATATAAAATACTTGCTTCATGCCGTATTTATAATTGATAATAAAATGCTCCACCCTAAAAAAATTTCATTCACTAAGGCACTTTTTTTTAGGAATTTTATAAAAAGAAATATCCCAATTGAATACCTATACCTGGAACTAAAACTTAACTAAAAAGATATTTATCATATACCAATATTTAGAAAATCTTCTCCATAAAAGACAGATTACTATTTGATTTAAATTTTAAAAGTGAAAAAAATAAAGAATTGAAAAATGTAGAAATTCAGTTTAAGAGCATATTTTTAAAATTATAAAATATTTCAGAATATATTTTCATCAAGCTATAGTCAGTTGTTGGTAACATAAAAATTTAAATTGATTTTTATTTCATTAAGATAATATCTGGAATATGCTTCCAAAGAAAATTTTCATACTATAAAAGAAAATATATTTCATGGTTTCAACATACCATAGATTTAATTATTTTCATTGAATCAAATCTAAGGAAATATTTCAGTAACAGCAATATAGTTTTTATACTCCATTGCACAGGAAAAAAGGAACTTTCCTCCACCCAAAATTTCTTTTAGAGTTGGAAGTGAAAAAATAAACAGCATTCTAAGTGGAAAATTGCAACTTCTTATGATTGAAATCAAATTTCGGAATTTTTCATGATCACTACAAGCCTTGAATTACTTTCACCAATTTCTCAACCTTTCAAAAGAATATATATGAACTACAAATAAAATATTCACTATTTTAACATATAAAATCTCACTTCTTTTGGCTCTTTCTTAACAGTACTTTCAACCATCCAAATAGGTTGTTCTTTCTTTTCCTGCAGTGCTGCCATATTTGCAGAATCATCTGTTCCAAAGTTCACAGTGATACCCTGAGAATTACCATAGTCATAGTTTTTGTTTCTCGTAGCATCACCACTCCAGGTAGTGTGGTTCATGTTTTCGTTATTAGCATTGTTTGGTCGTGTGACCTTATTTGTACTAGCATCTCTGCAAAATAAAAGAATAGCTATTTGTAAACACATCATAATAAGACAATTCATTAACATGAATAAAAAAATATTATAATGCATGTCTAAGGTACATAAAGAATTATAGTTCAGAACCCTTTTCAAAAATCCTATTTATTAAAATAACTACAGCACAGAATCGATAGTTGCAGCAAAATTTATTTGATTGTTACATAAGATGAACAGTAAATGTTTCAAATGGATAATGATTTGTCAGATTAATGTTACTTTTGGAAGCTACACAAAGCTTATTGGGGAAAAAATCTCCATATTTTAAATCATGATCTGATGAAGAGAGCAACACTTATCTCCATGCCAAAACAATGCGAGGATGTTTGACTCACAATCAGTGATGCCTCATATAGTATCACCATGGGGTTGCTGTAACTTACAGTGCTATAATTCATAGTGCTTCTATAATTTTCAAAATATATTTACAGTAATTAAAGAAAGATAAATGCATGAAAGAACATATCATATAAAACATATTTCTTTTTTAATATTTTTATATATCAGCTGTGAGGACTATGTGAATGAAGAAGATAAATAGCTTGTAAGTTTATTACAACCATTAATAAGGCATACACAAAATTTAAATACGCATGTCTAGAATAAACGAAAGTGTAGTTTTTTTTTGGGGGGGGGGGGGGGGGCGCCAATAAACAATTTTTTAATCACGAAGAAAGAAGAAACAGAAGAGAACAGGAAAAAAATATATAAAAAGTACAAAACCATACTTCTTAATCTGTGAAAGGTCTGTAGGTTCAGGCTCCAATATTTCTGGAGCCAGTTTGACATCATCAACATCTCTCAAAAGATTATAAAGAGGTTCAATTTGCTCATTAAACCTTGCTAACATCAAACGTGAGTCAGTTTTAGGAAGAGCACTTTCATCTTCTATGATGGGTTGCTCACAGAAGCTACAGCGGAATTCACCAGTCATAAAGTCAATCAACTGATCAGCTTCTAAATCAGTAAAAGTTTTTTCACAATGAGTGCACTTAAAGGAAGCTCTGCTAGTAGAGTCTCGCTCTTCAGTTTCAATCTTTCGGCGCATGTGGTCAAGTTTGTACTTCACAACATTTACAAAAATCTAAAAAGAAAACCATTTGCATGAATTATGTTTTTGAAATGTCATAAGTATAAGACATGCAATGAATATTTGGCCACTATTCGGTTTGGCCGTTATTATTTTGGTCCAGATATCCGTCCCTTTTGCAGAATATTCTGACTCAACGAATACTGAACATATATTCGGTCAAATAAATTCAGGATAGTAATTTTTTTTAAATGCGCTTTTTAAATATATTTAACAAAGAATATTGCAGAATCACATTTCAGTATATTTATTATAAAATAACTCCTAACATTTAAAAAAATTCAAGTTCCAAAGCACATAAGTGTATTTAATAATATTACACATCATTTATCATTGTGAAGCCGTCAATTATGATGCAAGAACAATACTTTTCCAGCTTTTTAGGGAGAAGTCTGTTACGTTTGGTTCCCTACATATATATAACTAGCTTCAAAAAATAAACATACTGAGCTTCGAGGAGCTGAACGATATTTTTTTAATAAATTTACAAAGTCTTTGAAATTTTAGTCATTTTTTTTCCCTACCAATTAAGTCTCCATCCTTGTTATTAGAAGTTCTTTATCAAAATAGGAATTTATTTGTAATAATTTTAATTTATCAACCAAACTTTCTTCTCTGTTTGTCATGCTCTGCAATGATGACTTTTTTTTATATCTGAAGCAATACCAAAATGAAGAGTTTCTCATTTCTTATCACTGCAATTATTATTGAAATTTAAGTATTTAAATGCTACAAAAAATTACAAAAAACACATCAAGATGTCATTATTTCTAAAAATTTAAATAATAAAAAAAATCAATTTTATTAATCTTTAAATTTTCTTTTAAAATATGAGAAATATTTTTCTTAGAATCAAAAGTGAAATGTTTTTAAAAAGTAGGTAATCAGTCTGAAATTTGGCTGAATATTTGGTATTCGACCAATTATTATTCATTACATCACTAATAAGTATTTAAAATGACGAAAAATATGTTGTGATTGAGGAATAGAGGGCCCTAGGCAGCATCAACAAATAAAAAAAATTATAATCCATAAATAAACTAAATATCATTAGAGGAATACTAAAGTACAATATTTCAAATTAACCTTACTTTTTCAGTTAATAATGGTAAATAAATTAAAAATAATTTTATAAGTTTAAAATACGGTTGTGTCTATAATAGGCACAATAAAATTAAAATTACAGTTTATTTTTTTTTTTTTTTTGTCAAAAGGAAACAAAAATTAATAATTCAAAAATTTCATTTTTATACCATTTTAAAAGTGAGCATTATTATGAATTCTTTAATAGATAGCATTACAATAAAAAATCTTACCTTTAAACAACTTTTTTTAACATCTACTTATTTATGAAATTTAGTTGAAAACTGTTTTTAAATCTTCTTTTCATACTTATATGAATTCTTCAACTTGTTATTAGCTACTATTTAAGATAATTAATTTTATAAAACTATAATACAGCTTAACCACTGAAAAAATATTTTATGCTTCTATAATTAAGAAGTAAAACCAGTTTATTATTTTATTAAGGCTCTATAACAGATATTTGGATTTAACCAAGAAATTAGATGATGGAACTTCTAATATTAATAAATCAAAGAAGAAAACAGAAGATAAGTCACTGCATCCTTTTCTGCATTTAGCTATTTATATTAATCATTAGACAGATAGTATAAATCATTAAATGCTGTATAGTAAGATGGGAATTCAAATGAATGTGATTTGACATTTCTTTAGAAAAATACTTATTTTAAGAGATTATTATGAGAGCCTTTTATTTTTTTTAAAAGAAGGCAATCATGACAACGTTCAAAATAAAATAAATTTATAATTTAAAAAAATTAAATCACTTTTAAATGCAACATACCTTATAATTAATATAATAATAATTCTGTCGTGTAGCTTTACCATCTGATCCAGTTTCCATTCGTAACCGTACTTTGACAAAACGATCATTCTTTAATTGAGCGATGACAGAACGTAGTTGTTTTCTTTCAAACTTTAACAACTCAACTAAGTCATCTTCTTTCATGCATGGATTACGTATTAACATGTCCATCAAAATAGCATGTTCTACATTATAAAAGCCTCGCATCACTAAACGAACCAACCTCTTCAGAGAAGTTGGCACTTCAGAAACAACAGTGGACATTTTAAGCTAAAAAAATAGTAAATAAATAAATTAGACTATAATATATAAAACAAATTAAAATATAAACATTAGGATATTTTTATTAGATAGTTTATTAAGAAACATAATAAACAATACTGGAAAATAACTACCAGATTTATTAACCATAAAATTAATTTCAGTTCATTTGAAATTCAAATGAAGTTAAAGTTGGCATCTTCATTCACTGTACATATCCTTTCATTTTTTGAGTTTTTTTAAAGACACAATACCTACTTGTAAATATAATCACCCTCATAGATAAACCTTCTTTTAAAGATTACAAAATATTTATTACTAAATAATATTTATTATTGTTATTATACTAAAATAAGAAAAATTTACATATTTGAAAACAAAGCTTAGGAAAATAATAGTTTGATATATTCATATCTTTGCACAAAGATATTTCCATGGATGAAAGATAAATAATTAAGTAAACATGTATTTATGAAACAAGAAATCGCTAATTGCTCCAAACTTCAGAATTTCATCAGTGTCAATCAATTTAATTCAGTAGGTATATTGTGTTGTCAAAGTTCATCATTAATGACTGACCAAAAGAGAAGGTAATCTTGAAATTTGATTAATTAAAAATTGACTTAATTTTTACTCATATGCAGGGACTTTATCCTATAACTGCTTTGCTATTTTTAAAAAGAAAACAAGTTCATCCACATCTGCATAAAAATAAGAGTATTAATTGGATTAAACACACTAACTTGAGCAAATATCGAATAATTTTTGTAATTTGATAAGAACGTTTAAATAAACTTTTCATTAATTCCATATAGAAAATAAAATTCATTAGGGAGGAACTTTTATTTGAAACAAATATCCTACCAATAAGCTTACTATTGTTAATTACTATTAGATATTAATCCAGCAGAAACTTATTGAAAAATTTAAAATTACAGAACTAATTCAAGCAGAAAAAAGAAATACACTTAACATTAGGATTTTCAGCAGAAAAAGTTTAAAATTTTAACTGATGCATGAAGATTATATTTATTCTAATAGCGGTTACTTTACAGCATGAGACCATACATTTTTTTATATTAAACGATAGGCAATTAAAGTTCAAACCTAATGCTTAAAAATTCAAACAAATTAAACCAACTAATAAACAGAAAGGCAGCGAAAAACGAAATCCTCATTGGATAAACTATTAGAATTGCACTCTCTTTTGAAGGTACACGAGATTTATGACATATGATGATATCATTCTATATAATAAATTGATAATAGGATAGGGTGTAGTAAAAAATATTACAAATAATGCATATTAATATAAAAAATAGAAATTTTAATAACTTACTCTGATTATATAATGCAATATACTATGTACACAATGTAGTTTAAATTCGTCTCATAAATTTGCCGGAAAAGTGAGATTTTCGTTTATCTTTCTATCACCTTCTTCAACCATTTAAAGAAACGTACTAAAAATGAACATAATACGCTGAAAATCAGCAAGTCCTTCTGAAAAATATCACAAAACAATATACAAAATTTTTGGTTACTACAATTTACAGAAATTCATACATCATAAACAATTGAGTTGAATTCAGTTCGAATCTATTGTTTGTTCAAGTATTCACTCTGGTTACGAGTGCTGGCTTTACCACTAATGCTCAAATTTTGTTATTCAGTTAGGTGGCGAAACGGCAAACCCACACTACTTCTCTGTGGGCAAACCTAAATTTATGCAAAATTCCTGGCTACCATAGTGAGAGCGTAATCCCTGAAAGGGCTATTTTTTCGCGTCGCCAGAATATTGTTAACATGACGGTCACGGTCACTGTTACTTGTGAAACAACCGGTCCATGCCGAGATATCTTCCACCGCAGGAATGTTTGTAAACATGAAAGTCGAAACTCGTTTTTTGACTGACAATAAATATCATGAAGAAACCGAACCGATTATAATTTCGGTACTTAGATCCCTCAGTGTAGCGTGAAAGGAACATTAAACTATACTTGTATAGATTCATATTGTTTATTCATATGCTGGGGAGAAAGCAAGCAAAGATGGCTTTCTCTGTGTTGAGAACTTCTCTCCAACGATGTTATACTAATTATTGTGGTCAGTATATTATTAAGAAATCAATATCAACCTTTCAAAATAAGAACCAGCTTTTACGGACGAAAATGCTAAGCAATAATATTTATAGATTTTGCAGTGAAGAAAACAAAGGATGGTAAGTTAAACCTGCTGTAAAATGTGGTGAAAGTATATGAAATTTTAATTATAACTGTTGATCATACCATTATATTTTAATAAAAGATGAAGATTTGTTGAAAAGTTATAATATCAGAGTTTGCCATAATTCAACTACTTACAACACTTTCACTTTTTGTGTGTGCCCATAACTTTAAAATAGATCATTCTAGTAAATTATCAGTTACTGTTCTTTACTTTGAAATATTTAAGGCAGTAATGATATTTCATGTTATTTTGAAACCATTCAGCAGAAGTATCATATATATTATATATATTTCTAAATTTCATTCTACAGCATTCCGAGAAGATATATCTGGCAATATCGTCAGTAAAAATGTATTCAATGTTCTCAGTTAAATAAAAGCTTTAAATACTGACAGTGCTTTGTAATCTATATTATTTGAATATCTGAATTTATATTGTTTCTTATATTTTAGTCTACTAGATATTTATTTTAAAAAATTTTTATTAATTTAATTTGCTTATCTAAATATTGTTTAAGTGGGTCACTATTTGCTTGATATGTTTTCTACATATATGTATTTTTATTCTTTCAGCCTTGAATGCAATCCCATATTTGTGTGCATGTTATACTTTCTTTATAACCATATTTTAAATATTGGTGTTCAAGGAAGCAAAGTTTTCTGCTGTCCTGACATTTTTTTAAGCTGTTAAATGAATTTTGTTTACATTTGATGTTGATTGCAAGACTTAGTATGAATTTAGAATTGAGTTTGAACAGATATAGTATAATTATATTCAGTGATTTATTATTAGTAAAATTTGCCAAGACCCTGTCAAAAGTGACTTAGAGAGCTTAAAAACTGACAAATGAAGGCTTTTGGGAAATATATTTTGCTGCATCTATAAAATAGATATTTTAATGTATCTATATCATTAAGAGATCTATTTGTTTCTTTAACAGTTATTTATTACATAAAATAGTTGTTTTAGGTTTGGGTGTGATGACCAGTGTCAAAATTCCTAGTATTTCAGTAGGATATTACTCAACTGGAGAAAAAGAATCGAGAAAATCTAGAGTAAAATCTTTATTTGGAATATTCAAGAATTTATCATTGCATAATAAACGAATAAACTGGATCCAGTTAGGGATGTAACAAATAGTGATTTGGCTAAATACCAAATTTTTAAAAACATTTAATTTTTGATTGTAAATGAAATATTTTTCAAATTTTAAATAAAACATTTAAGATTAAATAAAATTTATTTATATTATTTGTATATTTATAAAAATGTTAATACTTTTATGTATATTTGTAATATTTTAAACACTTTAATTCCAATAATAAGAAATGAGAAACCCTCATCATTTTCGGATTGCTTCAAAGAAATAAAAGAATCATCATTGCAGAACATGATAATGACAAACACAAAAGGAAATTGGATGGATAAATTAAATTTACTTGAAGTAAATTCCTATTTTGATAAAGAACTTCTAAAAGGTAGGATGGAGTGTCCCCTTAATGGTTGGAAAACCAGTGGGTGTGGCCTCCCCTAAACTTTCTCGTATACTCATTTCTCAAAAACTCTCATATAGCGTGTCAGTTTCCCGCACCCTCTCTCGGATAAAAATTTCGAATCTGCTCTATTCCCAGATTGCAACAAGTTTCTCCAGCATACGTAAAAATGACAAATCAAATGGAAATAAAATAATCCAAACTAGATCAGAATTCACCAAAAGGGAGAAAAAGGAGCCAAAAGGAAAGAAAAAAGCACCAAGCAGGAGTCATTAAGCCACTGAATTTCATGCACAGAGATTGCTTCCAGTACGCATGCTCGTGGAGATAATGGATTCATTTCAAAAGTAAAAAAATTGAATATGCAATTTGAACACCTCTTTTTTAACCGACTGAGATGAAAATTGGGCGCAAATCTATAATTAATGTTAGCATTCATGATACCAACTTTTATTTATCTAAGCCAAAGGGCTTATGAGATATAATTTTTACAAGTATGTGATTATACAGACCAACAGACAGTCAATCCTTTGACGGATTTGGCCCAAAATTAGATATGGACCAACATTCATGACGATAAAACTGTGTACCAAATTTTATCCATCTAGCTATTCAAGTTTTTGAGTTATAGTGTTCACATGACCGCGGACAGACAGATTTTGTCCAAAATTTGATAGAAACTTACAAATTATGTTTAAAGACCACATACCAAATTTCATTCCCGTAGCTCTATTAGTTTTCAAGTTATCGTGTTCCAGGGTGCATAGCGTCATGAAAAGCGCTTAAATTTGAAAACCATTTTTAAGCACCTTAAAAGTGCTTAATTTTGAAAAAAGGTCCTTAAAAAGTTCTTAATTTTCTCAAGAAGTGTAAAAGAAACATGCTTCTTTTTTCATTTCCCCAGACGTTAAATACGATAAATCGAAAGCATAGTCATAAAGCTTTGTTTATCAGATGTATCAAGAAAGAAAACCGACGAAAGGGAAGGAATCCAGGGTGTGATAGGTCCAGGAGTGTCAACATATGTTAAGATAACACTTATAGTCCAGTCATTGAAAGCCCAAAATGGGGTGAACAAAGAATTATAGTTTTGAAAATTGGTACACATGTTCAGGAGGGGCTCCTGATGACCATATGCATTAAAAATCTCCGGTCCTGAGGGGGGGGCTTGCGCCCCATCTTGGATTTCAACCCCCCTGCCAGGGTTGTCGATTTTTTTTTTTATTTATTTTTTTCAAAAAATCAATTTATTTGATTTAAATCGGATTTTTTTTTATTTAAATCAAGATTTTTTTGATTTTATTGATTTTTTTAAAACTATATTTATATAATTAACATTTGTATATTAGACAATCCCAGTGGCAGAATCACCGCGACCCTGCATCGTACGTTGCAGATTTTGGACAGTGTCTGCAGACTATTTTGTAATAAAGTTTATCATGTGCTCATAAAATAAATCCCATCATGAAAAATATCAAAGTTATTAATCACACTTTCAAAAGAACTTAATAATTTTTATATAACGCACATTGCTAAAATATGCAATCCTCTCGCCCTCCCGAAATTATCGTTTCCCCCCCCTTCTTTCTTCCCTACACTGAATATGGGCTTCCCATAGTGACTGCGATTTGACCTTGAAGTACGCTAAGTGCCTCGTATCGGTATTGGTCATGGCTGATGTTTTCTACGCATTTCATTTCTGGCACTGAGCTTTTGGTTTCTGGAAATAATACGTGGTTTTTTACTTTGAGATGGCTGCCTATGTAGATAAAATTCGTTGTTTTGATTGCGATGCTACATTATTACAAAAAAACTTAAAGCAGCATTATTTACGCCAGCATGAAAATAAACTTCCGAAGTTTCGATCGATCTCTACGGCTACAATTCAATCATTTCTTAAAAACGGGAGCGAAAAAAGAACAAATTCTGAAATTGATAAAGACGAGGAACACAGTTTAAGCCAGGATTGCCCCAATTTTAAACGTTCGAAGCATTAGTTAAGAAATATGAAATTCATTATTATTCACACTTTCAAAATGTGCAAATGCAAAATTCCATAAAATCAAAAGTTGTATGAAGAATTTTAGAGGACCACAGCTCTGTTCTTCCTTGTTTTAAATAATAAACAATGATACTATGAAATCTTATATATGGATAGTTGCAGAACAATTTATCAGTTTGCATACAAACCATTAAAATGCATATTGGGATAAACGTGCTAACAAGTTTCAAGGTTTTTGTTTCGTAAAAAAAGCAATTATTTATTGCATTTTAAATTAAAAACATACAAGAAAGACATTTTTTTAACAAACTTATTTTTTTTTTTTCAATAAACAGAAGGCATACATTTTTAAATAACATCTAACATATTGAAGAGTATTTCATTTATACGGGCTAGTAATGTATTGTTTTGAAAAAATCACCAAAACAGACGCCAAGTGCTGTGTCTAAAACGGAAAAGTTCCCAAATATAATTTTCTGCATAAGTATTTGTGTAGTATGCTTAATATTACTTCTGAAACAACTTGATACTTCATTATTGTTAATTATCTTCCCAAAGAAAAGATTAATCTTCAAATGCTTTTGTTTATTAATTTATACAATTATATTATACCAATAATAAAGATGTTATATGGATTTTAATTTATATTTGTCGTATTTCAATAGTTGTAAGTTGATACTATAAGTATTTAAAAAAAGAAAGCAAAATATTTATAATCGTGCACTATTTTACAGATTATTTTTAAGAGACCCAACCTCCGCTGCAGACTGTTGAAAAGTATTCTGCCACTGGGTAGACAATGAGCGTTACAGTCATAGCATTATATATATATAACAACATACCAGTCATTAAGCAGTACTTTCTTTTTAAAAAAACAAATTTAAAAAATTTAATTCAAAAATGTAACAACTATTCAAAAAATATTTGTGAACTAAAATATAACAATAATATACTTTTGAAATATAAGGCAATTTTATTAAGGAAAAAAGGAACAATATAATAAAAATTGTCATTTCTTGACTACAGTTATATTAATGTATGTTAGAATATTGGAGAATTTTACACTCAGCTGTTCATTTGTTTCATTACAAACACAAGTTTTGAAGCTTTCTCGACTCCTAATCTGTTTGACCCAAAACATTAAATAAAAAATTTTCTACATAAAATTTTTAAATTCAGGCTTCAAGGTGCATTGAGTCGCCATCAGAAATACCTGTGTGCCAAAGTTCATGACTGTAAGTGTGATAGATTCGTCTGGACATTTCGCACACGCTCGCAAACATTGCCTTTCATAAGTATAGATCATAGTTTAAATTGCACTATGTAGATGTTTGTATATCTTTTGGAGCATTTATATGCATTACTTAATTATTTTACATTTGAACATTATTGCAATATAAAAACTTTGTTGTCCCCAACACTATTTAGTTTTCTCCAATATTAAAATGAAACTCACTGCATTTTACTATGTTCTTTCCTTGTGAACATGATCCTTTCACAATATTTATTTTATTTTATAAAAAAAGGAGTATCTCATACTTTGCATTTTATTGTGTTGCTCATTAGAGATTTATTTAACCCTTTGCTGCGAATTGTGTCAGTTAATGGCACACCTAATTTCACTCGTTTCTCAACCATTAAATTCAACTATAAATGAAAAATAATAGGTTTTGGATAGGGCTAATAGTAGTCCTTTTAGAATGTATATAGCAGTCTTATGAAATTTTGTTTCAGAATAGGAATTATTAGAGATAAAGTTTGGGAAAATTCCTGGACTCGGAGATAAGAAAGTTTTCAGTTCTGGACGTTTAACAATTTTAGCAAAGTAACTCGAAAATTTTGCTCCAATATTCTTGAAGTTTTAATTTATAATTTTCTGTAAGATTCAACAATAATTTTCGAGTGTATCAAGGTGGCTGTATCAAAGGGGGTTCTCATGAGGGGGTGACCCGAAAGGGGGACGACCCCCCCCACACACACACACACAGAATGAAGCAAGTTTTTTAAAAAACTTTTTTTGTAGATTCTATGTCTAGGCAATAAACTAAACCCATTCATGATGTTTTCGCATCATATTTCAAAAAAATTATTACCTTGCGCCGTAAAGCGTTAAAATCTAATTTGCTTCCGTTCTCAAAAATAAAGATATGGAAAGTACTTTAGTTACATCAATTCAATGAAATATTTTTTTATGTTCTATATATTCTTTCTTTAAATATACATTTAAAAATATTTTAAAATCACTATTTAAAGATACATGAACAATTTTATTTCATTAAAGAAGATTAACTTGATATTTAAAATAAAGTGATTTAAATCAGTGATTTTTTTTTTTAAATCAGTTGATTTAAATCAGTGATTTTAATCAACTGATTTAAATCACCGCAACCCTGCCCCCTGCCTTTTGTAGTTTTTCTTGAATATCTTGAAAACTATTCAGTTTTTAAATTACAATTGATTTAAAAAATTAAATAGTGTGAAATTCTCTACAAATGCATGCTTTTAGTTTTCTTGTAGCTTTAATAGTTTCTGAAATATTTAAAACTAAAAAGGGGGTGTGAAATCCAAGTTTGTAGCAAACTTAGAAGCCCATTATCTCGGAAACTAATAAAGCTAGAACAAAAATAAAAGCATGCTTTAGTAGGGAATTTTACTTTCTTTAATTTGTTACATCACATGTGATTTTAAAATTAAGTAGTTTTCGAGGTATTCAAGAAAAACTAAAAAGGGGGATAAAATCCAAGATGGTAGCAAACTTTGAGACTCATTACCTCCGAAACTATTAAAGATAGAAGAAACATAAAAGCATGTATTTGTAGGGAATTTTAAGCTTTTTAATTTGCTGATTACATTAAATTTACAAATTAAATAGTTTCCGAGATATTAAAAAAAAACTAAAATAAGTAAAATAAACTAACGAAATCCAAGATGGAAGCAAACTTTGAGACCCATTATCTCAGAAACTATTAAAGCTAGAAGAAAAACAAAAAGCATTTATTTTTAGGGAATTTCATTCTCTTTAATTTGTAATTAATTGTAATTTGAGAACTGAATAGTTTTCGAGAAATTCAAGAAAAACTAAAAAAGTGGATGAAATCCAAGATGGCGGTGCGAGCTCCCCTTCCCCCTCAGGATCAGGACTTTTTGTATGTTCATCAGGAGCCCTTCATGAACAAGTGTACCAATTTTCAAAACTATATGATTTAATGTTTTTTTGAAACTCTTCGTTGACTGGATATTGATAACCTTTTTTTCCACTCCCTCTTTCTTCAGCAATGGGCACCGCCGTATATTGAAATACTGGAATGGTTATCCTGAAGGGACAAATTAATTGGAAGTCCAAATTGACCGATTTATTAATTTTAAGAAATGTTGTAAAAGGTCATTTAGATTTTTATTGTTAATCTTATAAAATCTTATATCTTGCAGTATTATTTTTATTTTTTTGTCAAACCAAAAAGGCATCCTTTATTTTGCAATAGAAGACGTTGTGCAAATTCAGAAATAAGTATTAAAATTAAAAAATATGCATTTTAAAAATTGAAAATATATTTTTTTAAAATTCTCCGATAAAACTATGCATTATTATAAAACAGAAAACATCATATGCTTCGAAAATACATGGATCTACGTATGCATGTACAAAGGTGTTTAGTTTTTCTGGCTAAGGTGCTTAAAAAGTGCTGAATAGTGCTTATTTTTTGCAGCAGTTTCTCACTACGCACCCTGTGTTCACAGGCAGACAGACATAATTCCAAAATTGTGTTTTACGGACTCGGGGAGGTTTAAAACGTGGAGATTCCTTTAAAATCTTGAGTTCAAATTTTTTGACGATTATAATACTTTCTCTTTGTATACTTCGTATGTGAGAAAGTAAAAATGCAGAAAAATTTCCAAGGTTTACAAATTTAGGAAGAAAATATCTTTCATCACCTGCAAGCATTACATAGTGATCATTTATTTTCTGTAGCTGATAATGTATATGAAACCAAATAGAACAGATTTCTATAAATGATACAGACAGACTTCTGTAAATGATAAATGAATGCAGCATCATTACACTTATGTACTATGCAACTTAAAATTGGATAACTATTAGATTTTTTTAATAATAAATGTACCGGCATATAATTCTGCAATATTCTTGATTAAATATCTTTAAAACAACATTTTTTTAAAAAACATTTTATCCTGAATTTATTCTGATGAATATCTGTATATCATTCGGCCAGACTGAATATTCGGCAAAAGGGCCAAATAGGCCTCATACCAAAGATTCATTATATCCCTAGTTGGTATTATATGTGTATGAAACCAAAAGGAACAAGCTGAAAAATTATTGTTCTTGCATCGTAATTTTAGGCTTTGCAATGATAAATTATATGTAACTTTATTAAATACATCTAAGTACTATGCAAGTTAAAATTGGGAAATGTTAGATTTTTTGATAATAAATGTACTGAAATATAATTTTGCAATATTCTTTGTTAAATTTATTTAAAAGCACATTTTAAAAGAAATTATTATCTTGAATATATTCATCCAGACCGAATATTTGGCAAAAGGGCCAAATAGTGGCCGGATATTCATTACATCCCTAGATTCAATCTTATTAATTTCTTTAATCGTTTCAATATCCTTTTGCCATTAGGATGCTATACATATGTGATAATAATAGCCAGTGTTTAAAGTTGAATATATACATTCTGTATTTTGCATTCTTTTATTACCTATTAAATTATTATAGTTAATTATAATATGAATGGTAATAAAATTATTTTAAAAGATTACATTGATTCTGTTTTTCACAGGGTAACTATAATATTCGAGAAATCGGATGGAACTCGACTGAAAAGACTGGGAAAAATTGGAGATACGGTTCAACAAGTGATTGGGAAAGATAATCCTGATTTTCCAGGATATGGTATTTTATTTTTATGGTATTTATTTTTATCAGAACTGAATTAAATGTCATTTATTATTATTTCACTCACCTTTAATAGTTTGGTGTACTCTAACATATAAATGAAAATTCTTTGATTAAATATTCCTGTTTATTTTAACAGGATTTCTGTATCTAATTTTTGAAATTAATTATAATTAATATAATAATTTGCCCTATTAGTTTAATGAAAACAAGCTATTTTATATTTAAAATCGAGTGTTGTCTATTATCAAATTGGGTATAAATTTTATTCCTCTTTAAGTGTACATGCATAGTAATCTTGACATGCAATGCATTATATCTATACTTATAAAAAGCAATGTTTGTGTGTGTGTGCATACGGTGCCCAGATGAATCTATCGCACTCGCACCCATGAAATTTGGAACACAGATAGTAATAAAGGTAATTTAATGCACCTCAAAGCCCAAATTTTAAAATTTAATCTAGAAATTTTTTTTATTTAATGTTTTGTGCTTTTTTGAGTGAATTTTGAAACATTTTTGTCCACAGTATCGTTTCTGATTTTAGTTCAAAACAAATTTATACACCATCGGATAGAGCAAACAGTTTTCTTTGTAATGAAATTTATTTTGAGCTTCAAACGTAATTTACTGAATTTTCAGAATATTTTAAAATATAGTCAGTTTTTGCATATAAATTTTATTTTTGTTTTTAAATTTTCTGCATCCAACGTTCTAATAACGCTATTATTTTCAATTTTTTTCTGCTTAAAACTGGAACGGTTCTGTTGGATTTAAAACAAGAACAGTTAAAATATCTTTTCCCATTTTTTTCTAATTAATTTTTTCCTGGTCAGTTGAAAGTTATTTTTCTCTAGCGATCTTCCTCCCGCGATACTTTCTCCAGAAAGTTGCTGGCAATTTCTTGTGCTGACTGACGGTGCAAAGCACAGGTGACATCATAATCTTCAATTGAATGACTTCGATTATTATTTTCGGCAGTATCTTAACGTATTTATTTGTCTTGCATATTTTTCTTGCTGTATAATAATGATTTTCACGTTGCAATTTTTTAATATTGTTTTGGATTAACGTACTCTGTACTGTTTTTCTACAGTTAAAATGTCATTATCGCAAAAAAAATAGCGGGAAAATCAATGTGCATCTTTTGTTTTGATTTTGTTTTCAAAACTTTTTCATATCATTGAGGGCATTTTCTTTTTCTTCATTTTGTTGAAGTCCTGATACCATGGGCAATGTCGTGCACATATTGCTAGTACATAAATATATACTCTTATCTAACATGAAAGAAATTTTTAATTCAGTCAGTTACAAGGCTCTCTTTTCAAATAATTTCTTCTGATTTGGTTAATTTCTTATTTTTTGGCAGGGGAGTGTGATGGAACTTTAAGTTGTTCCTGTTGCCATGTTATCCTTTCAAAAGAAGATTATGATAAGTTTGATGTGGATAAGAGGATGAAAACAAAAGAAGAAGATGTGATATTAAGTGCATCTATAAATCCTACACCTACGTAAGATGAGTTTTGCATAATTTTGCAAGAGCATAAAATTTTATATTACCTAACACACCATTTGAGTAGATTCTTTAGCATACAATTAATAATATGAACCCTAATTCCATTGTCTTTCTCAATTTTTTTTAGTTGCTATCTTAGAATGGTTAATACTGTAGATTAAAAATGAATTTTTGTCTATTTTATTTCATATCCATCTTCTACAATAATATTTATTTTAATATTTTGTTTGTATTAAAAGACATTATATGCAAAAACATTTAGAACTTTGAAGTTGGATAATAAACATTAAAAAAGCTAAAGCTTGATGGTACAGTAAGAAATAAGAAAACATTTACATGTCATTTAATTCTAATAGAAATAATATTTCAATTACTTTTTTTTATTAAGTACTTTATTTGTCTGTTTTCAACATGACTCAAGTTTTGATTTGTTGTTGATAGATTACTTGCACAAAATTGTAAGGAAAAGAGTTTGACAGAAATGGAGAACAGTAACATTTATTTATAGAAATTCTCATTTTATTTTTAAAAAATGTGATAAAATTATTAATCATTGCATCTTTGTTTGGAAAGTGTTTTATTGCTTATATCTATGATAATTTCTTAGTATTATCCTTCTCAATTTTATACAATTTAATTCTCTTAATTGCATGCTATAGGGCTGGAATTAAATGGTTGTATTTGAAAGAAGCAATTGCTTCGAAAAATATCTTAAGATATTTTTACCTTCTTGTATCCAAAATTTTTCTTGCACAAATGAATTGGAAAAGTAAACCTCTTTCATTATTACAACTTTCTTTGGTACTCTATATTGAAATAGAGTTAAAAATTAGGGATGTAACGAATAGTGATTTGGCCGAATACCAAATTTTTAAAAACATTTCATTTTTGATTGTAAATGAAATATTTTCAAATTTTAGATGAAAAAATTAAGATTAAATAAAATTGTTTTTTTATTATTTGTATATTTAAAAATGTGTTAATGCTTTTTATGTATATTTGTAATATTTTAAATACCTTAATTCCAATAAGAAATGAGAAACCCTCATTATTTTGGGAATTTCTTCAAAGAAATAAGAGCCATCATTGCATAACATGACGATGACAAACACAAAAGGAAATTGAATGAATTCCTATTTTGATAAAGAACTTCTAATAGGTAGGATAGAGTGTCCACTTAATTGGTGGAAAAAAATGTAGAAAAATTTCCAAGGTTCGTAAATTTAGCAAGAAAATGTCTTTTAGCACCTACAAGCATTATATAGTGGCCATTTATTTTCTGAAGTTGGCAATATATATGAAACCATATGGAACAGATTTCTATAAATGATATGCAACATTATTAAATACACTTGTGTACTATGCAACTTAAAATTGGATAAATGTTAGATTTTTTTTTTAATAATAAATGTACCGACATGTTATTCTGCAATAATCTTGGTTAAATATATTTAAAACAACATTAAAAAAACATTTTATCCTGAATTTATTCTGACGAATATCTGTAGGATTCGGCCAGACCAAATATTCGGGGAAGGACCCAATAGGCCTAATACTAAATATTCGTTACATCCCTAGTTGGTATTATATGTGTTTGAAACCAAACACAACAGACTTCCTCCTGAAAATGCTAAAAAAATATTGTTCTTGCATCATAATATCAGCCTTTGCAATGATAAATTATACGTAACTTGATTAAATATACCTATGCACTATGCAACTGATATGTAATTCTGCAATATTCTTTGTTAAATGTGTATTTAAAAAAATTACTATCCTGAATATATTCAGACGAATATCTGCTTAATATTCGGCAAAAGGGCCGAATACTGAATAGTTGCCGAATATTCATTACATCCCTACTAAAAATGTATGTTTATACCAATAGTTCATTGGGGGGGGGGGGAAGGGGTTTCTCTCGTTTTTTTATAAATTGTTTCATCAAAAATTTGTAATGTGCAAGAGCCATGGTTCGTACTGCTCCTGAAAAACTCCTGAATTTTGCTTTTTTTCTAAGGGCCCTGAAAACTCCTGAAAATTGTGTTTTTTATACTGATATTTCTTTTTGTCTCCTAAAAAATTATAATCGAAGAGCAAAAGATAAAATTATGATAAAACATAAAAATATGACGTTTCTGTTTTTCCTTATTAATAGAAAGTCGCTGGAATATGAAATTTTTGCTTCTGACCTTACTTAGCGCAGAAAGAGTCTACCGTGCATGTACCGAGTCACCGCAATCAGGAAAGATGGGAGAATTGATATTTAGTATACTTTTCTTCCAATTTTTATAAAAACTGTCCAAACTAGGGGGGGGGGGGCGCGCACAATTGATTTTTCTTTTTCACGTTATCTCCTGAATCTTCTGTACTGTACTCCTGAAAAAATACTTAGAAACTCCTGAATTTTACTATCATATATACAGTATGAACCCTGAAGAGCATTCCAGAAACTGTGATGAATTAACTGATTTGATTTAGAATTTACTTCCTTTTATTATGCTTAAGATTTTCCTTAGTTATTTCATGTAACCTGAAAGATTTTTAATAAATGAAATGATCCTAAAATATATGAAATGAGATTTTTGATGCATATTTAAGTTTTAATATATTACTTTTAATAGTGTATATTTTGTATGCATTATGTATAGATATATAGACTTATGTATTTAATTAGTAATGCATAGTTATCCTAACTAATAAATTTTAGCTGGTGATTATGTTCTTTATTTTTTAAAACTTCCTTCTGATGACTAACATTTTTTTTAAATTTTACTTATTTATAGCTCAAGATTAGGTTGTTGCTTAACTATTGAACCAGAAATGGATGGAATAGTTTTGAAGCTTCCACCAGAAATAAGGGATTTAAAACAAATGTGAATGTACACATTGTATTGTGTATTTATGTATAAAAATTATTATATTTTGTCTAACATCATTTAATCTGTTTTAATTCTGTGCACAAAAAATATGTTAGCAAAATATATTCTCTCCAAAAGCATATTCATTTAAAATCACTGATTCGTTATTTTTAAAAATTACACATAATGAAAAGTGTGTAACGAATTATAATTCTTGTTTGTTTTTTTAAAAAAACTCTCTGATCTGTTAGCACTGTGATTATAAAACTTTTCTTTTAAACATATATATATATAGTTATGAAGTTCCTTGATTTTATATTTAGTTTCATTTAAATAGTTATATATTACTTCTTATCTATACCTTTTCAAGAAATAAATGAATATTTTTGATAATATTTATATGAATCTATCTATGGAGAAGTCAGATTGTTTATAGAATATGTTACAGCTTTAATATGAATCTTATATAGATAAATGTTTTTAAATGACTATTCAGTCTGTTGTGTGTTTCCATCATTGCATGGCATCTTATATTTTAGGCTGCTGTTTCATATGACTTGTAATTTTTATATAAGATATTTTAAATGTTAGTTTGAACTTCATTGCAACTATGAAGAATATTATTGCAAATTATGAATAAAATATATGTTCAAAAATTTATTGAAATTAGGGGGGAATTGAATGACAACTAAATTGGTATAATTGAAAAGATGATTTTGTGTTTTAAGATGGTATAAAAATTACTTCCATGCAGTAAAACGTTTGAAAGTTATTGCCAAAAATCAGCAAAATTTTGCTTAAATTGTAGTGAATTAAAATTCTTCTTAAAATTTCAAAAATATTGCTCCAAGGTACACATTCCAACTCTCCAAAGAATATTATGACAAATTTGGTAATTCTTGGTCAAATGGTCTGCCCTTCAGAATGCCAACAGACAGACACACATTAGCTTTTATTATAAATAGAGAAATTTATAGTTATTTTGTTTATAGATATTCTGGTTCCATGGGTTTTGTAGCATATTTGAATAACAGAATAGGAATATTTCTTTTCAGAAAAGTGCAAATGCAGCCCTCTATTCATAGTTTATTTATAAATGCCATTTTGAAATTAACAGGGATGAGATTCTTTCGCTTTTTTTGTTATTTTGAAGAAATTCTGCTTTTTTGTCTTTTTTCTCTCAAAATTCCGTTTTTTTTTCCCCTTTTCCCCCTCCCCTCAAAAATTTGCCTTTTCTTCCGAAAATTCCGCTTCCACACAAAGAAAGAAACCTTCTTATCTTCCGTTTTCAAAAGGAAATTCTGGGAAAATATGCTCGACTGTGCGGCTTAACTCCACCGGCTAGGAAACTAGATGATTCATCTTCTACTGACGAATCAACATTATATCAGCAAGCTCTACAAGGATGAACATTCCAACATTCAGTGCCATTCAAAGTATTAAATACCACCTTTTTGCAGAAAACAAAACCTCTGTGGCATATTTTGCTAAAAAAAAAAAAGATTTTTTTTGCATGAACATGTTGAAAAAAAAAATTAGTTGGAAACTTAAGGTCATCTTGTAGGGTGTACCAAGATGAGGAAAAAAAAAATGGAACAAAAACAACTAAATAAACTACATAAAAAAAGAAACTCCTGTCAAAAGAGGCAGCTAAAAAGCTGTGTGCAAATGCTACAAAAAAGCAGAGAATAAGTCAAAAAAAAATAAAAAATGAAACCTGATTTACCTAGGCATTCTAGAGATAATGTAGTCCCGACAACTATGCCAGTAATTAAACAGAGAGATACTAATGAAGACTGTGCAAAAACTTTAGCCTCTACTGAAAATAAACTTGCAGAGGATGCAAACACATCCTTTATTGAAGAAAAATCTGTCAAAGGTAGAAGGCCTCCAAAACAAGGGATGGAGCGTGTTAATGGCGATCTGTTACCAACAAAAGCCACACAATTAAAAAAACGGAAGAAAACCACTTCTTTAACAATTAAGGAAATGTTTCAAAGGGTTTCAAACATTAATAATGCTAAATGAATCCGTCATTGTAACTGTACAATATCTTGACCCCTCTTGCTTTATAAGGTGCAAAATCATTATGCTGTTACTTTTGCAAAAATTTATAAAAAATAAAAGAAATAAAACAGAAATCAGTATATGATACATTATTATAATTTATAAAGAGCTAATACACTACACAATTGCATGAAGCAAAAGAAATTATTTGTCCTTATTTTTATTTATTTTTTGAGCTAACTTTTATTAAAAGGCTATTAAATATAATTCTTCTCAGACTTCTGTTGGATGTATGTTGCATCGCAGTGATGTACATGTGGTAAATGTTTTAATGTCTAATTTTGTATTTTCTGATGCACCTGATGATATGTTAAACTTGTTTGTTAACTTCTAATGTGAATGATTTAATAATAATTTAATATTCTTTTTCTTATTTATACATACTGAATTATAAATAATTAAGTTATTAATTATTATAGTGTAATATTTTCATCATATTGCTTGTTCTGATGTTTTATTTCTTAAAACATCTTTCGCGTATAAATTATGGTACAAATGTTTTGCTCGCGTATGATTTCAGTCTTTTTGCTTTTTTGCCAATCTCATCCCTGAATTAAAGAAAACTTTATTATATCAGACAGTAATTTGAAGTCTGATCAAATATTTATTGTAAAAATAAAACTGTTTTTAACCAAATGATTGTTCATATATCCCGTTAAAAATATGCAAACAGCCTTTACTTCGCTAAATTTTATTTATTTTAAGACATTTTGTTTGTGCAAGGAAGTCTACCCAAATCTAATGAAAATGTTAATATTTCACATGCATGAAATTAATTGCCCTATTGAAGGGTGAGGAAATGGTGGTCAGGACACTAGGAATGATGGTGATCCTGAATTGATGATGATAATAACTGAAAGCTGGAACATATTTCAAGCTATCCTAGGCCAACTAAATGATTGCTTACGGTTGGTACATGAATTATGAAATTGGTTCTATACTGTACTTACTCATCTGATCTTTTTACTTTCTCGTATACGAAGTATACAAAGAGAAAGTATTGTAATCGTCAAAAAATTCGAACTCGAGAGTTTGACGGATCTCCACGTTTTAGACCTCCCTGAGTCCGAAAAACACAATTTTGGAATTATGTCTGTCTTTGTGTGTGTCTGTCTGTGAACACGATAACTCGAAAACTATTAGAGCTACGGGGATGAAATTTGGTATGTGGTCTTTGAACATAATTTGTAGGTTTCTATCAAATTTTGGACAAAATCCGTCAACGGGAAGTCTGTCTATTTGTATGTCCGCGGTCATGTGAACGCTATAACTCAAAAACTTGGAATAGCTAAATGGATAAAGTTTGGTACACAGTTTTATCGTTATGAATGTAGGTCCGTATAAAAGTTTGGACCAAATCCGTCAAAAAGAGGCGTTCAAATTGCATATTCAATTTCTTTTAATCCGATTCTCATGCGCATGCGTATTGGAAGCAATCTGTTATTGTTGTAAATCAAACCGATCTCATTATTTCAGCAAATCTTTTATTCACGCGCTTTTGCAATTGTTACAGTTGTGGTAGTATAAATTGTTTTCTTGGGAATTCAATTCCAAAGCAGAATTTTCACTTTAGTATTCATTGCATTGCCTATTTTATCGCGCCTGCTTCAAAGTAATATTTTTTTTTAAACGTGGCAACAGATATTTGATTTCAGGTTTGTTTGTTTGTTTCACTTTCTCGTATACAAAGAGAAAGTATTGTAATCGTCAAAAAAATTCGAACTCGAGATTTTGACGAATCTCCACTTAGAAAGTATACGAGAAAGTTTAGGGGAGACCACTCCCGCTGGTTTAAAATGCACCTCAATTTGAGGCTTCCAATCGAATGGTGACCTTGATACTAAAACTGCTCTCCTAAAGCTATATCTCTTTCAACAATATTAAATTATCTTCAAAAACCTTCTTTTATCAAATAATTATGGGATTATGGTATTAAAAGTTAAATTTGTCCATAAATGAACATACTTAGTTAAAACAGATTTCTAAAAGCTGAAAATTTAATGCTGTATTCTCTTATTATCAATGTTGTGCATTAAAATATCTGATTAATCAGTTAGAAACATGATTGCCAACAGTAAATTTCTGGAAAGCTAGGAATGTAATTATTTATTTTGAATGGAATTTATTATAGATTTCAATTAAAGTTTTAGTTTTATTAATGTAAAGTAAAATGTCAAATTAAGTGAGTTAGAAATTAAAGGAAGGTATCCTCGATCTGTTTAATAGGTGCTCTGGCACACTTGAAAATGTTATATACCTTTGTTGTCCACACATTTATGTAGATACTACCAACTTTGCATTTTATAAAGCCTTTGGTACATTTTGCTGGCACTAATTTTTTTGACAGCATGATCTGGAACATCATGTTGACACATGTTAAAACAGTGGAATTTGGCTGATTTGAAACTGATGAGACCAAAATAAAAATTTGAATTATTCAGAAATTCAAATTAAGAAAAATTGGATCTGAAAAATGAGTATTATAAAAGAAAATGACAATTTATAAGCTCAAAATGGCTGCAAAGATTTATTTTTAATATCCTGCAGTTTCAATAAATTATTCATCATTACTTAACAAACTTTAAGTAATTTTAGTAAATAGAGTAGCAATAATTACAATTTAAAGATTTAATAATTTAAAAAATAATTTCAATAAATAAATAAGTAAATTTAATTAAGAAAAAGTATGTGACATTTTGAATACAATAATTGTACAATAAAACTCCAAAATTAGCAGTACAATTATGTGCCTCAGAGGTAAACTATCGTAAATCAAATTTTATTGATTTTGATATTTTTATCATATTTGCATTATCCTGATCACATTTTTGGATGAGTAAAGTGTTGTAGCTGTAGGTTGAAAAAGACAAAAAATAACTGCTTTCAAAAAATAAAATGTAGCATGTGATTCATTGCGCTCTGGAACTTGTGAAAAGTTAAAATTGTTACTTATGTTAATTTAGCTCTGACATGAGAATTAACATCTAACACGTTCAAAACATTTTTTTAAAATTGAGAAACTTTTTATTGCTTTTTGATAGGATACGTTGTAGAGCAGTAATGTCCTGTCACAAATTAAAGTCCTTAAAGAATTATTCACTTATGATCACTTTGGACATAAGGTAGGACACAATGAAAACAGTCCAAATATGAAAATAACTTTTTACAATTTTTATTTTTGTCTTGGAATTTTCAAATAAATTTGAAATATCAAAAGTGTTTTAATATTTTGCTAATAGGAAATTCAAAGTACTAAAAAAAAAGTTTGAATTACTAACAAATTGGAATTTAAAACATTCAAATTAGCTTAGTTCCACTGTTATATTAGTTCATCCTGAGTTTGTAATTATTGTGTAATCAACTCGTATTATTCATGCACATTATGTTATTTATATACATTCTTTTATTATGTATTTCATATTATGAAATTTATATTATAATTAATTCATATTATTTAATCTATCACTGCCATTGTGTGCCTTGCTTTTGTAATGCCAAGAAAAACATCATAATTACTATCTCTTATTTATTTTTTTTTTATCATATATCATAGTACAAAGAAATTTCTTTCCTATATTCAGTTCACTCTACATGAGCTGAATGTCAGTCATTTGTAATGATCTTCCAATGAAATGCATTTTCCTTACTTGTACAGATCATAGCATCAGATTTGTATTGCAAATCTTATTTAGTTGTGTTGTTGCATAAATGTTTGACTTTCCCTGCCATATATCCCTTTAAGACCGAGCTTGCATGATTGTGTGGGTTAGACATTGGCTTATATTTCTGCTTCCTGTTTAGTTGTGTGCAGTAAATGCTGGAAGAAATTATTTTTCTTCTTTCCAGAATCTCTACAGATATATTATATATATTTATATGGCAGATACCGTCCATTTTTGAGTTGTAGGCATCGTTTAATCCATTGATTACAAAAATACGTTCACAGGGTTCATACAAGTCCTTAAAAGTCCTTACAAATCCTTATTTTTATGCCCCATTTTTAAAAAGTCCTGGAAAGTCCTTACTTCTTGCAACCTCAGATAGAGCAAAATACATGAAAAAAAATGAATTTTACTTTTTAGAGTCTTTAGAAAGTGAAAGATCCAAAGAAAATACTGAAACGAAAAGCTCTAGGAAACGAAAAGGAAATAGTTTTTTTTAAAATAAAAGAAAATGTTCCAAACCAAATACACCAAACAAATGGGGAAGCAAATGATTTAGCTAACAAGGCTGAAAAGTCAAAGGACATAAATTTATTTATTCAATCGCATGAACTAAGGAAAACAAATATTGAAAAGAAATTAAAATAAATACCTTGGGTGTAAAATTGAATGAAAAAAGTTTGGTATTAAAAGATATTTAATTTGATTACCAGTTTCATGATTTTTTTCATCAATTTATTAACTCGTATTTTTAAGAATTTTTGTAGTGTTAAATTTGTAATGTATCTTCTATCTATGTTTTATATTGTACTTTATCATCTAATAGGTTGAATTTGCAAAAATGAGACATTTTATTTAAAGATGCTTTCGACAATTCGTTAAGTTTATTCAATTTAGAGGTCCTTATTTTTTGGTTTTGTAAGTCCTTGATTTTCTTTTAAGGAAATGTGTATGAACCCTGGTCCAGTCTTAAAGGGATGTGATGTGTGAAATGCATTTAACCCATAAACATATGAATCACATTTCAATTTTATCTTATAAGTTTCTCTTTCATAACTTCTTAATCTCTAAATTCCAGCAGTAAATGCAAAACTACTATCTTTTAACCATTGCAGAAAATGAATACTTTTGAAACTATTTGAAGTCCTTTTCCAAATGTTATGGTTTCATTCATATACAGTTTAATAAAATCTACAGAAAGAGAAATATATATATTTAAATTAATAATTTAAAATTTATGCAGATGGTTATAACTTTATTTTTATTATGTTTATGAACTGGTGAAATGTTTTCTATTAAGCTTTTGGGGGGAAATAGTGCTTGTATTTGTTCTTTTGTCTCTTAAGATATCTTTATATCCTGGCACAATTTGTGATTAAATTTCATGTGTTTTATGTAATGCATGCTTTTTATATGTACATTTTTTGTCACACTTAAATTTTATTGTTTATTTTTAAGAAAATTTAGCTGCTTTGTTTAAGCTTTTACTTTTCGGCTTATAAAGTTTGCTGAATGGTTGTGCAATATTTTAAACATGGCTTTCATTTATTTTCAGAACTGTAAACCATTGGCCAAATGTATCATTTATTTTAGTTTTTATTAGTCATTTTGAACCCAATAAAAATAGGTTGTTTGAATTGATGAAATTTACATTAAGAAATCTCGTTAATTATTTTTGTTCAGATATTTGAATTAGAATTAAATTGATGATTATTAAAAGGGAACAATATATTTTTGTGATTGAATCTCATAAGTAGAGAGAAAAATAGCTTTATGCAGCATTTTATATTTCAGGAAAGTTTATGGCTTTAAAATTTTGGAGTGGTTTAACAGAAGTTTTTATTAAAATTTGCAGTTATCTTTTTTGGTAAAGCTAGTTCTTTAACATGTTCACTGCACTTATAGGAAGCTAAAGTGATCACCGAGGTGCCAATAATATAAACAAATGTTTGTCACATACAAACATAAAGTCATTGTTGAACTGCCCAAGACTTTTTATTTAACACTAGACGATTTGTACCCGTCTAAGATGGGCTTTTAGTTTGCTAATAATATCTCAGATCTGATTGTCACAGATTTATTAATGAAAGTTGTAGTAGAAAATCTCATGCACATTGGCAGAGTGCTTAAGAAATAGATAAAAAAGCATGGAAAACAGAACTGATGAATCAATTAACACTAACTTACGTTTTGTGAACAACTTTATTTTTAACAATTACTTTCGTTTTGTCCGAGTAAAAATACTAACTAATACCACTAACAGAATAAAAAAATTGCATCACCAAATACAAAAGAAAAATAATGCTGAATTGATGAATGCAAATCTTTAAGTAAAGGGAGCCTTTCAGTAAAAGAACAGTTAAGAAAAATATATTAAATGCAAAATATATAAATTTTTAATTCAAAAACTAAGTACGAAAAAGAAAGAACCTTTTTAACAAAAACGAAAGTATCCTAAATTAATAGCATGAAAAACAACTCATGAATCAATTGACACTAATTCCCTACTGGTAACAGAATTATGGAGTTCAGGGTGGATGAATTAAATAATAATAATAATAAAAAAACCCTGTCAAATAGCAATGCCCGTTGGATATTTTGAAGACGTTATAATATAGCAAAAAGATTCAATGTTTCCCAACAGTTGTAGAAAAAAAATCAAACATAAAATAAACAAACAAAAAAAATGTTGAAAGATTATATTAGGAAAATAAATTAATTCTGTTACAACTCATATTTGATATTAAATCATCACAGAATCAATCGAAACAGTATCCCATGTGTATGCTAATTTGTAGACAGACCGTCTGAATGTCTTTGGCACTTTATTAAGCCAAATTCCTGAGCAAGCACAGACATCTGAGGTTTTTTTTTATTATATAGATTATGTGGAAAGATTGGGTGATACTTGCGGCCCAGAATGAAAAATTTTTGAGACCCACCAGTGAGGCAGCAGTGAACATGTTAAGATTTTGGTCGAAGAAACAAAATGGCTTCAATTATAAAAATCAAGCATTTTTTGATTGGTGGAAAAAATTTATCATGTATCTTTTTGTTTTCAATGAATGTATATAGACATATACGAAATATTCATTAAAAAAGCTTGCATTTAGCTAATATTAGTTGGACATCTAGAAGCAAAATATTTTTAAAATTTACTTCTGATTTGCTTCTGTTTTATGTTATTATGCTAAACAAAGACTTTTTCACTTCATTTAAAAAATTCTAAATGTTCATGAGAATTCAGCCATTTAATTACAATTCTTTGAAGGCTGAACTTTTTTTTGTGTGTGATTGGATTTAAAAAAAAAAAAAAAAGTTGTGAAGCACAATTATAACTGGTGTATCAATTAGAATTGCTTTACTAAGCCATTAAATTCATTTTTCGTTGCTTCATAAACATTCAAATTTTCCTTTCCACACAAAAACCTTCCAAAGAAAAGTAAAACTTATCAATTGAAAGTAACACTTTTAGTGTTGATTTGCTTTTCTTTTGCATTCGTCCATTTACAAAGTATATCTTCATATATAATGTTCTTTATTTATTTCTCTAGCTGCTTGTGTCTTTCAAATTTTTCCTTTCATGAGAAGAAAATCTTGGTCTCTTTTTAGCTGAGCGATTTTAATGTATTGCTTTATTTTTATAAATGTATATGTCTTTCAGAATTTTAATTTTATGGGAAGATCATCTTGTTCAAATTTTATCTGAACAATTTTTAATGTATTAAACTTATTGAGACATGTTACAAGTGATTTATATATTTACTGTGTTTCAAATAAAATATACTTTGCACTTTTAAAAGTTTGTTTCAATTTATTGCAGCTGATCAAACTACCACCACCTCATTATATAAAAAAAAAATAGTCTGATTTTAGATTTTCTTTGATAGTTTTTTTCTTCTTTGAAAGTAGGTATAAAAGTGACTGAAGTATTTATTATTTAAAGAATTCTTAAGCTGATAGTTTTACAATGGACAATTATACTATACAGAATTTTCCCGGCGTTGCGGATTGAAAATATAAACTTTGAAAAAAAATCTTTAGAATGAACAAAATGTTAATAAAAATGTACGTTACAAAAAAAACATTAAAAGACAAAAAAAAAGAGAGGAAATGCAAAAAAATTATCCTCCCCAATGTTTATTAATTAAAACACCGGATTCATAATATTTTGCCATGCCCTACGCGAATCGTTTACAAAAGAAAGGTGTTTCTGGAAACTTCACTTCAAATTACTTTTATTAGAAGGGAGCAATTTTGCACTTTACAATGATATAAAAATTAACGGTTCTTTGCTGAGAATACATACATAAAATTCAAAAAAAATATATATATATATATAGAAAACCGCTTAACATAAAATAAATAAAAATATAATTTGAATCTTAAAAATATTTTAGGACGTTAGCTCCCTCTTGTTCTAATCCATCATTGTGCCAAATTTGATCCCAATAAGTGAAATGGTCTGGGCGTTCATAAAGAACAAAAAAAAAAAAAAAATAATAATACATACTAAAAAAATTGCTCTTATATATATAGACAGATTAACACTTTCTGGCTCAAATAAAAAGCAGAAGTGCTTAGTAAAGCACATTGCTCTGACTCTCCTAATGACATCTTTGACCCAGAAAGGGTTAATATGCATTAAATAATGATTCTTTGCCGTCATTACTAAGCACCAATAACCGAATACATTTTCTTTTTCAAACGATATCTTCATCCTCTAAACTTTCTTTAGCATGGTCTTGGTACTTTTTTTTATTAGTTGTGTTTTAGCTGAGAAATTTCATTATATAATTCTAAGCATTTATGAAGATCTCTCATGAACTTTATACTTCTTTCAGTGGGAGACGTTTCACTTGTGATGTTTTGTATTGTTAGAGAATTTTCCAAATTTTGAATGAGGTATCTTTTTCTCATCAAAGCTTTTATTGCATTACATAGTAATGATGGACTTTAATACTTTTAATTGAAATATTTTTAGTCCTTAAAATCAGTTATTTTATTAACACCCAAACATGAAGTAGCTTCGTGTTTGGGAATTTCTTTTAATTCTCAAGGCATGTGTAACGTGTTTGACAGCCAAAGACTCTGGGGAGGAAGGTCCAGAGCCAAGAAATACTCTTCATTTTATAGCACGTGCGTGCAAGAGTTTTATTGAATAGTGATCTTGATTAAATAAGAGAAAATTATGAAATATTTGTACAGTTCTATACAGTACTCGGAGATATAACAGCACAATTGATTACAGTTCTATACAGTGCTCTGTCACATAACCAAAACCAGGGGTGAAAATCCTCCGCGGATCCGCGATTTTCCGCTTTTTTGTATATTTCTTTTTGACTCTGCCTTTTTTTCTTTTAAATTTTCATATTCCGTTTATTATTATTATTATTCACTTCCGAGGATGAGAAACCAAATTCCCCCGGCCCTCCCTGTTGGAAAGTGAGTGACAAGGAAGGGAGTGAACTTGAAGAAAATGACGTTCCAACACAGGGCTAGTGTCTCATTGTGATTGATCATGTGGATTGGAGGCAAGGTTTCAAGCCATTGGCCTTGGATTAGAGAGTTATTTTGTTATTTCTAAGAAATTTCTCCACACGTGTTTTTCTTTCAGGTTTTAGACGATATTTTTTCTACATAATATTCATGACGCCGTTTCGTTTCCCAGTGTTCGGCTTAGCATAGCATACCGGAACGCGAAGTTCGAATGCGCTAAAGCGGGCCATTCATCTCAAATCCAAAATGGAAATTTTGGAACATGGGATAGAAAAAACAATTGTCAAGGTCGAAAACCTACGAAAATTAGAATAGGGGATAGTAGAAGTCAGATTTCCAAATAAGCGGAAATCCGACAGTTCGTGGGCCAATTTTTTTAAAGACCCTTCGCGTGGGTAGTCGGTACATCAAAGGCTTGACTGGATCGGGACCCTGATTAGAGGGTAGCGATTAGCATATCTGAAATCCTCGGAGTGGGGGAAGGAAGAGGAGATCGAAGAGCAGCTGGAGAGAAGATCGCTCCCCCCTTATCGCAAGCGCACTTTGAAACATCAAGTTCCGCGGTGAGTATGTCGCACTTTGGAGCTACAGTTGAATGACGCGCATGATTTTTCGACTTGAATGGGTGGGGGAAAAACCAGTGTTGGAACAAATTGAATGGAATGAGCAACAGGTGGATGGACTGCTTTATGTCTGTCTACGCGAAAGAGTTATAAAATAGTGATTTGTGTCTTTAATATTTTTAATATGTCTACGATAAGAACTGATATTATCACCCGTGAAAGCGCCGAGAATATTAAACATTTGGGGAAAGGTGTTAAAAATCAATGGAGATGGGAATGGCTAAAAATAGTCCAGAGAAGGGTGAAAAAAAGAATTTTAGAAGAACTAAATAATGAATTGCAGCCAAAATTTTTAAAAATCAAATGCACCAAAACAAAACAGTGTCGCTGCCAAACTATTAAATCTATGTTTGAAAACATGACACAAAAAAATAAACTGGTATAAAAAGAACTATTTGAATTAACTCATTCGTGGCAGTTTAGAGGTTAAGGCATAGTTAATTTGTGATTATTCATAAAACTGATGTTTATGCAGGACTCTTTTGTGCCTTTTTCTTTTATAATCCAAAATTTGATTTATATATTTTAGGTTTATTATATAAATTTTATAAAAATTATTGATATTATAAAACATTATTTATTAATTGTATCTATTTTAAGAAAGTGAGTAAAAAACATTGATTTTATAATGTTAAAAATAAGTATTTGTAATTAAAAAAATTCATACATGGCGGTAAGAAAGACCATATTTTTTCATAATTTATATTTTGGTGATGAATAAATTCATTAATAAGTGTTTACTTATCTCTTCCTTAATGCATGTCTACTCACGTAAAAATGTAGCTACTCTCACTCTCGTGAATTTTCCTCTTTTTTGTATCTTTGCTGTTTTCACCTCTGCAAAACAGGCCCACTTCTACGAGTGGCCTAAAAGAATGAAATCGGTCTTCCGTCGACCGGACTTGAGATCTCAGCGACCCCAGTCTATCTTTTCACCATCAAGAAAATCGAGCCGTTGCTCGTCCCAGATAGCACGTAAGTTTGCAGCAAGTTTGATTTTGACTTGTCATGGCAAAATTTGACGCGTCAAACTTGAATCGAACTTGTAGCAAGTTCGATGTGACAAATA